>CM038145.1:345135757-345671888 GCA_021437245.1 Aegilops speltoides | reverse complement strand
GTTGATGTTATATGCACGAGTAGAACACAAGTGAGTTGTGGACGATATAAGTCATCTTGCCTACCAGCATGTCATACTTTGGTTCAGCGGTATTGTGAGATGAAGCGGCGGACCGACATGCAGCGTGCGCTTCTGGCAAGGTAGTTTCACCGTTCTGAGCACTTTCGTGCTTAAAAGTGGCTATTTGGGTGTCTGTCTCTCTCCCTTTAGTTGAACCGGGTGTGAGCTACACCGGTCCTTGTGAAGGTTAAAAAGTCTATTTGACAAACTATCGTTGTGGTTTTGATGCGTAGTAGTAAGCGGTTCTTGCTAAGCCCGTAGCAGCCCGTAAATTTTGCAACAACAAAGTAGGGGCGTCTAACTTGTTTTTGCGAGGGCATGTTGTGATGTGATATGGTCAAGATGTGATGCTATATTTTATTGTATGAGATGATCATGTTTTGTAACGAAGTTATCGGCCAGTGGCGAGAGCCATATGGTTGTCGCTTTATTGTATGAAATGCAAGCATACATAATTGCTTTACTTTATCACTAAGCGGTAGCGATAATCGTATAAGCAATAGATGGCGTAACGAACAACGATGCTACGATGGAGATCAAGGTGTCAGCGCCGGTGGCGATGGTGATGGCAGCGGTGCTTGAATGGAATCACAAGCACAAGATGATGATGGCCATATCATATCACTTATATTGATTGCATGTGATGTTTATCCTTTATGCATCTTATCTTGCTTTGATTGAGGTAGCATTTAAGATGATCTCTCACTAAAATTATCAAGAAGTGTTCTCCACACGGTATGCACCGTTGCCAAAGTTAAATGCGTGCGGAGACACCGCGTGATGATGGGTGTGATAAGCTCTCGTCCATTACAGCGGGTGCAAGCGGTTTTGCACCGCGAGAATACTCGAGTTAAACTTGTGAGCCTAGCATATGCGAGATATGGCCTTGGAACACGGAGACCAAAAGGTCGGCGTGAATCATATAGTAGATATGATCAACATAATGATGTTCACCATTGAAAACTACTCCATCTCCGTGATGATCGGTTATGGTTTAGTTGATTTGGATCACGTGATCACTTAGATGACTAGAGAGATATCTGTCTAAGTGGGAGTTCTTAAGTAATATGATTAATTGAACTTAAATTTATCATGAACTTAGTACTGATAGTATCTTGCTTGTCTATGTTTGTTTGTAGATAGATGGCTCGTCTTTGTTGTTCGTTGAATTTTAATGCGTTCCTTGAAAGCAAAGTTGAAAGATGATGGTAGCAATTACGGATTTGGGTCCGTAACTTTGAGAGATTATCCTCATTCTGCCTGAAGAGTTACATCTGGAAGCACCATGGAGTGCGAACTCTTTCTTGATCTGGCGGCAGCGTTGAGAGCGTCTGGCGGAAAAAGGTGATGACTACTCTATAGTTCGATGTGCCATGCTTCTGCTTAGAACCGGGTCTTCAGCGATGTTTTGAGCGTCATGGAGCATATGAGATGTTCAGGAGTTGAAGTTAATATTTCAAGCAAATGCGGATTGAGAGATATGAAGTCTCAATAAGTTCTATAGCTGCAAGATGGAGAGAATAGTTACATCGGTGAACATATACTCAGAATGTCTGGGTATAACAATCACTTGATTCAAGCGGGAGTTAATCTTCACGATGATAGTGTCATTGTGAGAATTCTTCAATCACGCCGCAAGCTACAAGAGCTTTGTGATGAACTATAATATGCAAGGGATGAACAAGACTATTCGAGCTCTTAGCGATCTTTGAAAGCCGGAGGTAGAAATCAGAAGGAGCATCAAGTGTTGATGGTCAACAAGACCACTAGTTTCAAGAAAAAGGGCAAAGGGAAGAAGAGGGGAACTTCAAAAAGAGCGGCAAGCAAGTTCTTTGCTCAAGAGAAGAAACCAAGTCTGGACCTAAGCACAGGCGGAGTGCTTCTCTTGCAAGCGGTGGACCTTTGAGCGGAACTGCCCCAAGTATTTGGCGGATAAGAAGGATGGCAAAGTGAACAAAGGTATATATGATATACATGTTATTGATGTGTACCGACTAGAGCTCGTAGTAGCTTTTGGGTATTTGATACTAGTTACATTGCTAATATTTGCAACTCGAAGCAGGGGACTACTGGAATAAGCGAGCCTTGGCCAAGGGCGAGTGTGACGATCTTGGCGTGGGAAAGCGGTTCCAAAGTCGATGTGATCGCGTCGACACGCTACCTCTACATCTACCATCGGGATTAGTTTTAGACCTGAATAATTGTTATTTGGTGCCTGCGTTGAGCATGAACATTATATCTGGATCTTGTTTGATCACGAGGCGGTTATTCATTTAAATCGAGAATAATGGTTGTTCTATTTATATGAGTAATATCTTTTATGGTCATGCACCCTTGAAGAGTGGTCTATTTTATTGAATCTCGATAGTAGTGATACACATATTCATAATGTTGAAGCCAAAAGATCAGAGTTGATAATGATAGTGCAACTTATTTGTGCCTTGCCGTTTAGGTCATATCGATGTAAAGCGCATGAAGAAACTCCATCTTGATGGACTTACGGAATCACTTGATTATGAATCACTTGGTACTTGCAAACCGTGCCTCATGGGCAAGATGACTAAAATGCCGTTCTCGGTACTATGGAGAAAAACAGATTTGTTGGAAATCATACATCTGATGTGGTCCGATGAATGTTGAGGCTCGTGGCGGATATCGTTATTTTCTCACCTTCACGGATGATTTAGCAGATATGGGTATATCTACTTAATGAAGCACAAATCTGAAACATTTGAAAAGTTCAAAAAGAATTTGAGTGAAGTAGATAATCATCGTAACAAGAAAATAAAATTTCTGCGATCGATCGTGGAGGAGAATATTTGATTCTGAGTTTGGTTTACATTTGAAACAATGCGGAATAGTTTACGCAACTCCGCATACAGAACACCACAGCGAAATGGTGTGTCGAGCGTCGTAATCGTACTTTACTTGATATAGTGCGATCTATGATGTCTCTTACCGATTTACGCTATCGTTTTGGGGTTATGCTTTAGAGGCGGCGCATTCATGTTAAATAGGGCACCATCAAAATCCGTTGAGGCGGCGCCTTATGAACTGTGGTTTGGCAAGAAACCAAAGTTATGTCGTTTCTTAAAGTTTGGGGCTGCGATGCTTATGTGAAGAAACTTCAACGGATAAGCTCGAAACCCAAATCGAGAATGTGTCTTCATAGGATACCCAAAGAGAAGTATTGGGTACACCTTCTATCACAAATCCGAAGGCAAAACATTAGTTGCTAAGGATGGATCCTTTCTAGAGAAGGAGTTTCTCTCGAAAGAAGTGAGTGGGAGGAAAGTAGAACTTGATGTGATAACTGTATCTACTCCCTTATTGGAAGGTAGTTCATCACGAGAACCGGTTCTGTGACAACTACACCAATTAGTGAGGAGCTAATGATATTGATCATGAAACTTGGATCAAGTTTCTCTTGAACCTCGTGGGTCTACGAGTAAGATCCGCGCAGAAGTGATACGGTAATCCTATTCGGAAGTCATGTTACTTGACCATGATGAACCTACAAACTATGAGAAGCGATGATGAGCCAGATTCCACAAAATGGCTAGAGGCCATGAAATCGAGATGGGATCCATGTATGAAAACAAAGTATGGACTTTGGTTGACTTGCCCGATGATTGGAAAGCCATTGAGAATAAATGGATCTTTAAGAAGAATGGCGCTGATGGTAATATTCACGTCTATAAAGCTCGACTTGTTGCGAAAGGTTTTCGACAAGTTCAAGGGTTGACTACGATGAGACTTTCTCACCCTTAGCGATGCTTAAGTCTGTCCGAATCATGTTGGCTATTGCTGCATTTCATGATTATGAAATTTGGCAAATGGATGTCAAGACTGCATTCTTGAATGGATTTCTAGAAGAAGAGTTGTATATGATGCAGCACGGAAGGTTTTGTTGATCCAAAAGGTGCTAACAAAGTGTGCAAGCTCCGGCGTTCCATTTATGGTGGTGCAAGCATCTCGGAGTTGGAATAAGCGTTTTGATAGTGTGATCAAGGCATATGGTTTTATCTGAGACTTTTGGAAGCTTGTATTTACAAGAAAGTGAGTGGGAGCTCTGTAGCATTTCTAGTTTTATATGTTGATGACATATTATTAATTGGAAATGATATAGAATTTCGGATAGCATAAAGGGATACTTGAATAAAAGTTTTTCAATGAAAGACCTCGGTGAAGCTGCTTACATATTGGGCATCAAGATCTATGGAGATAGATCAAGGCGCTTAATAGGACTTTCACAAAGCACATACCTTGACAAAATTTTGAAAAAGTTCAAATATGGATCGAGCAAAGAAAGTTCTTGCACTGTGCTACAAGGTGTGAAGTTGAGTCGAACTCAATGCCGACCACACAGAAGATAGAGAAAATGAAAAATGTTCCTATGCTTCAGCCATAGGCTCTATCATGTATGCAATCTTGTGTGCGGGACGGCGTATGTAGCAATAAGCTTAGGGAAGGTACCAAAGTAATCGAGTGGATCCTTTGGACGGTGATCAAGAACATCTGAAATACGAAAAGGACTAAGGATATGTTTCGTATATGGAGGTGACAAAGAGCTAGTCGTAAATGGTTACGTCGATGCAAGCTTTGACAGCGATCGAGCGATTCTAAATCATAAACCGGATCGTGTTTATATTAAGCGGTGGGCTGTAAGTTGGTGCGATTCTAAACAAAGCGTCGTGGCGGGATCTACATGTGAAGCGGAGTGCGTAGCTGCCGAAGCAGCAAATGAAGGATGCGGATGAAGGAGTTCATTTCCGATCTGGGTGTAATACCTAGTGCATCGGGACCAATGAAGATCTTCGTGACAATCTTGGTGCAATTGCCTTGGCAAGAATCCAGATTTCACAAGAGGACCAAGCACATCAAGAGGCGCTTCAATTCCATTGGGACCAAGTCCAAGTGGGAGACATAGAGATTTGCAAGATACATACGGATCTGAATGTTGCGAATCCGTTGACTAAGCCTCTCTCACGAGCAAAACATGATCAGCACCAAGACTCCATGGGTGTTAGAATCATTACTATGTAATCTAGATTATTGACTCTAGTGCAAGTGGGAGACTGAAGGAAATATGCCCTAGAGGCAATAATAAAGTTATTATTTATTTCCTCATATCATGATAAATGTTTATTATTCATGCTAGAATTGTATTAGCAGGAAACATAATACATGTGTGAATACATAGACAAAACTATGGTCACTAGTATGCCTCTACTTGACTAGCTCATTAATCAAAGATGGTTATGTTTCCTGACCATAGACATGTGTTGTCATTTGATTAGTGGGATCACATCATTAGAAGAATGATGTGATTGACATGACCATTCGTTAGCCTAGCACTTGATTGTTTAGTATCTTGCTATTGCTTTCTTCATGACTTATACAAAGTTCACTGCAACTATGAGTTATGCAACTCCGTTTACGGAAGAACACTTTGTGTGCTACCAAGCGTCCTAGCATGCTGGGTGATTATAAAGGTGCTCTACAGGTGTTTCGAAGGTACATGTTGAGTTGGCATAATTCGAGATTAGGATTTGTCCTCCGATTGTGGAGAGGTATCTCTGGGCCCTCTCGGTAATACTCATCACCTAAGCCTTGCAAGCATGTAACTAATGAGTTAGTTATGAGATGACGTATTCGAGCGAGTAAAAGACTTGCCGATAGCGAGATTGAACTAGGTATTGGATAACTGACGATCAAATCTCGGGCAAGTAACATACCGATGACAAAAGGAACAAAAGTATGTTGTTATGCGGTTTGACCGATAAAGGATCTTAATAGAATATGTAGGAACCAATATGGGCATCGAGGTCCGCTATTGGTTATTGACCCGAAGCTGAAGGAAATATGCCCTAGAGGCAATAATAAAGTTATTATTTATTTCCTTATATCATGATAAATGTTTCATGCTAGAATTGTATTAACCGGAAACATAATACATGTGTGAATATATAGACAAATAGAGTGTCACTAGTATGCCTCTACTTGACTAGCTTGTTAATCAAAGATGGTTATGTTTCTAACCATGAACAAGGAGTTGTTATTTGATTAACGAGATCACATCATTAGTTGAATGATCGATTGACTTGACCCATTCCGTTAGCTTAACACTTGATCGTTTAGTATATTGCTATTGCTTTCTTCATGACTTATACATGTTCACCGTAACTATGAGATTATGCAACTCCGTTTACGGAGGAACACTTTGGTACTACCAAGCGTCCTGCGTAACTTGGGTGATTATAAAGGGAATACTCTGGTGTCTCCAGAAAGTACATATTGAGTTGGCGTATTCGACATTAGGTTTTGTCCTCCGATTGTCGGAGAGGTATCTCTGGGCCCTCTGGTAATGCACATCATTATAAGCCTTGCATCGGCAATGCAACCAATGAGTTGGTTACGGGATGATGCATTCTGAGAACAGTAAAGAGACTTGCGAGATTGAACTAGGTATTGGATACCGGCGATCGAATCTCGGGCAAGTAACTATACCGATGACAAAGGGAACAGCATTATGTTGTTATGCGGTTTGACCGATAAAGATCTTCGTAGAATATGTAGAAGCCAATATGGGCATCCAGGTCCGCTATTGGTTATTGACGAGAAATAGTTCTGGGTCATGTCTACATAGTTCTCGAACCCGTAGGGTTTCATGCAGCAAGTTTCGATGGCCAGTTATATTATGAGTTTATGAGTTTTGATGTGCGAAGGAGTTAAGAGTCCCGGATGAGATCGGGGACATGGCGAGTCTCGAAATGGTCGAGGCGTAAAGATCGATATATTGGGCGACCATATTCGGAGTTCGGAAGGTTCAGTGATTGGTATTTTTGATCTGCTGGGAGAGTTACGAAATTCGCCCAGGGAAGTATTGGGCCTTATTGGGCCTGCTTGAAGAGAGGGGCTGCCTAGGGCAGGCGCGCCCATGGCCTAGTCCGGGTGGACTGGGGAGAACGCACCCCCTCCTTCCTTCCCTTCTCTTTTCCCTTCCTTGTCTCCTACTCCTAATACATGGAAGGACTCCTAGTTGGACTAGGAAAGGGAATCCTACTCGGTGGGAGTAGGACTCCCCATGGCCGCCCCTCCTAGGGCGGCCTCCTCCTCCCTCCCTCCTTTATATCACGAGGGGCATGGGGCACCCATGAACACACAAGTTGATCTACGGATGGTTCCTTAGCCGTGTCGGTGCCCCCTTCCACCATATTCCACTTGATCATATATTCATGAAGCTTAAGTAAAGCCACTGCATGATAGAACATCAAGATCGTCCTGCGCCGTCGTCTTGTGGAACTCTCCCCTCGACACTTTCGGCTGGATCGGAGTTGAGAGAGGCGTCATCGAGCTGAGCGTGTGCTTGAACTCGGAGCTCCGTGCGTTCGGTGCTTGGATCGGTCGGATCGTGAAGGCGTCTGACTACATCAACAGCGTTGTGCTAATGCTTCGTTCACGGTCTCGAGAATGCGTGGACAACCTCTCCCTCTCGTTGCTATGCCATCACCATGATCTTGCGTGTGCGTAGGAATTTTTTGAAATTACTACGTTCCCCAATGAAACTTGTCTCGGTCATGTCTACATTGTTCTCGAACCGTAAAGTCCATGCTTGCAGCAAGGTTTCGATGGCGGTTATATTATGAGTTTATGTATTTTGATGTGCCGAATGTAGGTGGTTCTAAATCTGCGATAGAAAGTAGGGGGTAGGTTAAGGAGGCGATGTCCTAGCTATGGGCGATTTGTGGAGACAAAGGATGTGCGAGTTGAGGCCTTCCGGAAGAAATGTGACCTTCGTCTGGAGCCTGAGGCGGTCAGTGGATTATAGTATGAGTATTACAAGAGTCTGAACCCTTCTACAGTGGAGGGGTGGCTTATATAAGTGCTTGGGGACCCCAGCCAGCCCACATAATGGAGGATTAAAGTACATTAAGCTAGGGGTTCTGGTAGCGCCCTCATAAAATGCCTTAACTATCATTAAGTCTATTCAATAGCACACCGTTAACGCGGTGGAGTGTCTTGACCTTACGGTGGTCGAGTGAGTCTTCATGGTCGGTGAGTCTTCCATGGTCGAGTCCTTCGATGCAGTGGGTGGATTCCTCTTTGGTCATTGGAAGATGATCTCTTCTCTGAGTACCCTTGGGTAGGGCGTTTAGGTCGAGGCCTATGACCCTACCCTAGGTACATGAATCCATCATTAGCCCCGAATGGATTGAGGCTTGAGTGAAGGAGGAGTTGAAGTTGTTTACATGCTTTTGCATGCAAGCGGCGTGTCGTCTCGGATCAAGATCTTCTTTGTTGATAACAAGAAACCTTCCTTGATCGACTTGATCCATTCTTGTTCTTTAGTCGGTGACTATTTCTGCTATACGGGGTAACAAATCGCGAGAATCTCGGCAGCGGACCGATCCGTCGCTGCGGATCTCAGAATCTGGAAATTTGGGGTTGGACCTTGGGCAGCAGACGAGCTCTGGCGCGGATGGGGCGTAAGGAGCGCCTCGATTTTCGCGCGCTTTCTCCGCCACGTATCGCGCGGTCGTGCGGCGGGATATGATTAGATCGCTTGGGTCCACATGTCATCCACTCGGAAGAGATGCTATAAATACCAACTCCGGAGGCTCGTGCCGATATCTGTTCTTTCTCCCCATTCTCTCCGTCTCGCTCTCCTCCTTGCTGCTCTTTTGCCATATCTCTCCTTGCGCATCCGCCCGTGTCCATGGGCAAGAGAAAACGGCGATCTTTGGGCGTCGAAGAAAGAAGCGTCGTAACGGCGGAGAAAGCGCGGTGGCTGAGAAAGCGAAGGAAGATCCACGATCATGGCGGTTCCTCGTCGAGATCCAAGCTGCGAAAGGTGGGTCCGGGGGCTGGATCGGTCGACGATCGAGGAGAAGGATCTCCTTGATATAATGCACGATGGTTTGATTCCTCCTGGCGCCGCCAAGACTTCCTGGCGAGTGGCAGCCTCAACGAAGAGGGTGAGTGTGCTTTTGGCCACCCATATCGACCAAGGGTTTCGTTGCCACCAGTGTATTCTTCCGAGGTTTACGAACTTCTTTGGGGCTCGACTTCACCATTTCACAAACTCTATTGCATACCTTGCTGCGTTTGTATCTATGTGTAGAAACTTCACAGGATGTCGACGCCTTTGGGGCTTGTTCAAGTACATCTTCACATGTCGCTCTGGGTGTGAAGAAAGCAGAATCTGGTGGCGAGAAGACCCAGTGAATCAGATGTCTTGATGGTTTAGGAGTCGAGTTGAGGAGCAAAAGCACTTTTCCAGCTATGCATTTTCCGAGTCGGTCGGAGGTTGGCGGTCGACCTGGTTCTATTGCGGAGCGAGGGCGGCCTTTGGGCGATCGGTCGGCCTCCCGAGTTTACCATGAGTCGGTGAATAAACCCTCCTCCACGAAGTTGTTCTGAAGAGGGGCTGAAGTGAAGATGCTGATGGACGAGTGGTGCAGCTGGTTAGGGGCAGTGTGGTGGCATGGACCTTCGGAGGTTTTCTTGGGCGAATCCAGCCCCTTGAGTTCGGACCCTTTGTATGTGGTTGTATTGCGGCGCGAAAGGAGACTCGCGTCCACCGGAGCGGTCGGCGATGCTGTTGTGGAAAGATGGATGGCTTCAATCACTGGAAACAAGGACAATCCTCGCGGATCCGGAGGATTTCTCCGCTGATCGTGACAGCGTTCGGATAAGGTACACTTGTTACTGTTTTGTTGTATATGCGTCGAGTGTTATACGTAATTTGGTCGGTGAACTACTGCTTTGATATCTCCGAGGCCCTCACAGGCTGTACTCAATACTTGGCGCCCGAGTTCCGGCGAGAAGGGAAGCGGTGGAGGTGAGCCAAGAAGAGTGGAATTCAGATGTGCGGAGGCGGCGACAACAACGGCGATGGCGATAGCGAGGGCGGCGAGGACGCGGCGAGGAGGAAATCGCACCACGCTTGGAAAGGCGGTCAAAGCTTGTGCATGACCTTTAAATTTGAGCAGCGGTAAGGAGTCGCTTGACGCCTCGCGATCGACAAGCATCTCGGACCGCTTCTCCGGTGCCCGGCGAGAAGGCGCGAAGCAGCAAGAAGGTAGTTCCTTGGGGGCGACCAAGCCTTTGCCAAAAATGAAGGTGTCCATCCCTACCATCTCGGGGTAAACACATTGCTTAAGTCTTCTTGCTTCAAACAAATTTTGCCTCGATTGATATATGAATTGGTCGTGACTCTTTGGAGTTTTGGCTGCGACCACGAAACCTCGGTTAAAGTTGATGACCATGAGATGGAGGGCGCTGCCACCTCAAATCTTGGTATTATATCCTTAATTCCTGTTCTCGATCGGTGACTCAAGATTCCTAATCTCAACTTTTCTTGAAGCTCCGGCCGATAACATCATCACTCTCCTGATGGCGATGATGAGGATGAGAACCTTGAAAACTAGGAGGGCGGGAAGGCAACCCGCTAGCGAGAGAAACCCAAGGAACAGCGGCACCGAGACCATCATGGCGGAAGGGAGGCTTTTCGACGTGACCTTAGCGGTGCCGCTGACCGATGCTCGACCCACTTAGTCGAGTCTTGGACAACCTTCGATCTTCACCACGCACCCGTCCCGGAGGACCAAGCGATGCTGCTAAGGGAGGCGATCCGTCAAGCAGGGATCATGATGGAGCAAGTGAAGATCGCTCGGGATCTGAGCCAAGCGACTTCGATGCCGGCTCGCCCTTGAGCAATGTTGGTCGATCGACCACCACATTACTGTTAGGATATGCTATCGAGACTTTTCTTTACGAAATTTATAGCAATAGCAATCACCCTTTGGGTGTGTCGATAAAAAACTCCGTGTGGCGGGGCACGCTGAGTGCACCCGCTGAGTGTGTATAATCCCCAAAGGCTAAGGTCATTGCTGGCGGTCGGTCTTAAACTTCATAAATAAATATTGATCATCACTCGAATGAAGCGAATGTGTTTACGAGACCCGATTAGAACGCTGAGTGCACCCAGGTGTAATCCCGGTGTGATCATTGCTGGGCGATTGATTCTGATCTGAAAGATTCTGTCGTTGATCGACACTTTTTTTTTTTTGTTGGTCGTGGTCATCACGCCAAACTTACTAAGAGCGGCTGGTCGTGGTGTTCGCTCTTTTCTTGGTCGACTGGTCATTGTATGTGAAATAAGACCCGGTTGGGGGGCGCTGAGTGCACCCTTAGATGTAATCCAGACTACGGTTGAATGCTTGCATTATTTGTAGTCTTAAAGCGCATCATTTTCTTGATTCACTTTCGGAGTGGATTATCTACGATATTTTAGCAATCGACTCTTGGCAATCTTGTGATCTTACTGCACGCTACACAGTGGGCGAAACATATTCAGGTGGAGTTGGACTTGAAGGCTGGTGCAAGAGAACGATGAAGCGAAGAGGAGACCAAAGGTATGTTTGGTGAGATTTAAGCGACTCTGTCTTCCTCCACTTGTTTCAAGCTTGACTTTGCTGTGATTCTGAGGCAAGGTGAAGGAGGCTCAAAGGAAGAAGGAGCTCGAGTTGTCGAGAAGATCAAACTTCGATGAAAAACTGGCCTCCGTTGCCAAGCTTGAACAAGAGAGCGCCGATCTGAAGGTTGCTCGGCGCTGCCCGGCAGGATCTTGAGCGGATGAAAGTGACAAGAAAAATCTGACGAGAAGATCCTCAAGCTGGCTGGGAAGAAGAGCGAGATGGAAAGCTTCTTGGGCGGCCTTGCTAAGCTGTTTCTCCAGCTCGAAGGTAACCTTTTCCACTCGACCAATCTCCTCATTGTTATGTTTTCACTTATTGTTTTCTGACTCGTAGTTTTGTTTTTGCGAGTTACGCGCAACTTTGAGGAAGAGACTAGCCAGTGGAGCGAACCTTGATCGATCAATTCCCGGTGAGCGATAAGCGCCATGAGTGTCTTCCATTTGAGTCAGCGTTCTTCTTTGTTGTGGATTACCTCGCAAGGCGAAGGTGGCTCGTCCGCATCGACTCGGCCTTCTCGGCCTTGAGACACTCGAAAATGACCTTGAGTCATTGATGGGTGGTATCGCCGTCCTGACGAGTGCAAAGTGGAAGAAATCTTGACCCGGTGCGGTCGGGCGTTGCCCTATGTCATGTGAGTCCATTGCAAAAGCTTCGAGAAGATAAGTTGGCGGCTCTCCAGTGGCCAATACCAAAACGACTTGAGAACCTTCATGGAGACTTTCATCGCTGCTGCCAATTGAATTGCGGAGACGGGATTGATCTTAGCGAGTTCGTTGCTCCATCCAGCCCTCCACGGGAGGGTAAAAACTTTCTTTGACCTTAAATTTGCCTCGGTATGCGAGTGGAGTTATAACGATAAAACCTTAACGAGGCTTGGTGCTGAGCACTCTCGGTTATTTTAGGTATCGACCTAAATTTGGATTGAGCGTTTGGGTATGATTGCTCTTGGCTTGAATTGCTCTTTGCGGTCGGCAATGGGATCTTGGCTGCGATCGACTTATTCCTTAAGCGAGCAGACTGCAGCTAAGCCTCAGAGTGAAAGCATGGCTTATCACTCGGTGGGATTTAAATAACAGGCGGCGGGCTGCAGCTAAGCCCAGTGGGAGTTTTGCTCTCCACTCGGTGGGATTCTTTATCTTAGGCGAGCAGGCTGCAGCTAAGCCCCAGTGGAAGGTTGCTCTCCACTCGGTGGATTCTTTATCTTAGGCGAGCAGGCTGCAGCTAAGCCTCCAGTGGGAGGTTTGCTCTCCATTCGGTGGGATTTCTTTTATCTTAGGCGAGCCTTGGGCTGCAGCTAAGCCCCAGTGGGAGGTTTGCTCTCCACCGGTGGGATTTCTTTTATCTTAGCGAAACCTTTGGGCTGCAGCTAAGCCCCAGTGGGAGGTTTGCTCTCCACTCGGTAGGATTTCTTTTATCTTAAGCGAAAGCCGGGCTGCAGCTAAGCCCCAGTGGGAGGTTTGCTCTCCCTTCGGTAGGATTTCTTGATCGACACGTTGTATTTGTGTCGAAGCTCGAGAAGAGAGGTCATGATCGACACGTTGTATTTGTGTCGAAGCTTCGGAGAAGAGGTCATGATCGGCCTGCACCTCGCTTTCCTTGCGAATAAACTTCATGCTTAAGCGAGTCCTTGGACTGCAGCTAAGCCTCAGTGAAAGTCGGCTTACCACTCGGTAGGATTTTAATAACTTAAGGCGAGCTTTGGGCTGGCTAAGCCCCGAGTGGAAGTCGAACACCACTCGGTAGGATTTGTAAAACACTTAGGCGAGCCTTTGGGCTGCAACTAAGCCCGGTGGAAGTCGGCTTACCACTCGGTGGGATTTAATAACTTAGGCGGGCACTGGGCTGCAGCTAAGCCCCAGTGGAAGTCGACACCACTCGGTGGGATTGTAAAACACTTAAGCGAGCCTTGGGCTGCAGCTAAGCCCCAGTGGAGTCGGCACCACTCGGTGGGATTTTAATAACTTAGGCGAAACCTTTGGGCTGCAGCTAAGCCCCAGTGGAAGTCGGCTTACCACTCGGTAGGATTTGTAAAACACTTAGGCGGGGCTGCAGCTAAGCCCCGAGTGGAAGTCGACACCACTCGGTAGGATTTGTAAAACACTTGGCGAGCAGAGCTGCAGCTAAGCCTCCGAGTGGAAGTAAACTTACCACTCGGTGGGATTTTAATAACTTAGGCGAACGGATTCGCGACTAAGCCACCCGTGGGGAGGTGAAAATTGTACTTGACTCAAAGTAAAAGTGACAAAAATTATGAAGGAATTATGACACTATTGCTTCAAAGCGCTACAAAAGTGCTTTATTACAATTCTTCCAGTGAAAAACTTTAAGTGTAAAGCGGTAGGAGTAGATCCGCATTCAAGCTCGGGGCTCATCGATATCGTGTTCGACATTGTAGAGCGATATGCCCCATTGTGGAGAACCTTGGTGACGATAAAGGGACCTTCGAGGAGGGACAAGCTTATGTTGCCTGGCTGATCCACCGAAGACCGGATCCCCTTCTGGAAGGCTCGACCTCTCACATTTAAAAGCGTCTGGTGGCGCAAGTCTTGCTGGTAAATGGTCGGCGGATCAAAGCCATTTCCCTTTCCTCTTCCAAGAGGTCATTTGCATCTGACGCGCTTGCTCAACCACGCTTCATTATAAAGTTCAATTCGTGGAGCATTGTGAAGGAGATCACTTTCGGTAAAACTGCTACGCCCATAGACCGGGAAAAAGGAGTTCTCGATCGACCGATTAGGCGTGGTCCATGAGACCCCAAAGCGAAGGAAGTTAAATCGACCCAAGCACCAGCCGCATGCTTGAGATCTCGCATCAAGCAGGGCTTCGGACCCTTGAGATCAATCCATTGGCTCGTTACGCTTGCCCATTACGACTGTGGATGGGCAACTGAAGCGTGGTCGACTTCGTATGCCTTGGGAGTTGCGAAACCCTTGAATTCTTCGAGTCAAAATTCGACCCATTATGCGTGATAATCATGCGGGACTCCATATTTGAGCGTCAACTTTTCGATGAAGGAAACAGCGATACCAGCGTCAAGTTTTTTGATCGGCTTAGCCTCAATCCACTTGGTGAACTTGTCATTGCTACCCGTTACATCGTGAAACCGCTCCGACCGTTAAAGGACCGATCATGTCCAACCCCATCTTGCAAAAGGCGACGGCGGAATGGTCTTCAAAGGCTGTAGCGGGCTTGTGTGACATATTAGAGTAGAAGCCGACATCCCGCACTTATCCACTATTTCTTTCGCCATCTCATTTGCTCTTGGCGGTAAAATCCTGCTCGGTATGCTTTGGCTACAATGGTCGAGAAGGGCGCATAGTGACCACAGGTCCCAGTGGATATCATTGAGTATGACTTCGACCTTCTTGGTGTTATGCATTTTGTCCGACTCCGTTGAGCTTTCTCTGTATAACCGCCCATTGATAGCAGTAAAGGCTTTGGATCGACAGACGATCTGCGAGCCTCTTCCTCATCCTCTGGGAGTTCCTTTCTCAGAATATCGCAATGTATGGAATTGTCAATCGGGAGTGACCACTAAAACCTCCATGACCAAGTCGACCACCGCCGGGACCTCAACTTGATCGAGTCTGTGGCACTCTTGGGTTGTGGGGCTTCCCTGCGTAAGGATCTTCCTTGGTGACGGAATGTGTATATGTTCCAAAAACCGCCACTGGAATGGCTTCCCTCTTGGACCCTATCTTGGCGAGGTCATCTGCGGCTGATTTTTCAGTCGAGGATGTGATGGAGTTCAACCCCTCAAACTTCTTTTCCGGCTTCCTCCTTTGCATTGCAATATCCGGTCATAGCCGGGCTTCTCACGTCCTCCTTCATCACTTGATTGACTACTAAATCTGAGTCGCCATAAACCATCGAGTGACAGACGCCCGAATGAGATGGCCATGCGCAATCCATATAAGAGGGCCTCGTACTCTGCCTCATTGTTGGAGGAATCAAAGTGAATCTGGAGCACATACTTAAGCTTATCTCCTCAGGGGAAACGAGAACAACCTTGACACGAGAACCATTCAGCATCTTGGGCCGTCAAAGAACATGGTCCAATGCTAAAGTGAACGATCGGTTCTTGTTATTCGATCCACTCGGCAAGAAATCTGCTATAGCACGGGACTTAATGGCTTTCTTTGCCTCGAATTTGATATCAAGGGAAGAAGTTCAATCGCCCACTTTGCCACTCGACCGGTTGCGTCTCTGTTATGTAAGATCTCGATAAAGGGCGTCGGCGCGGCGTGACAGTGATCGGAGAAATAGTGAGCAACCTTCTTCGTGGTCATGTATATGCCATACACAACTTCGATAATGAGGTATCTCTGCTTGGATGGAGTCAAAACTTGGATAAATAGTACACGGGCGTTGAACTTTGAAGGCGTTTCCTTCCTCTTCCGCTCGGCCGTAAGCCTGGCGACAACTTGTCCGATGGCTGCAATGTAAGCAACAGAGGCTCTTTCTTGATTGGGCGACAAGCACCGGCTGGGTGGAAAGCGAGCTTTTAGCTCGGCAAACGCTGCATCGACTTCGAGTCCACTCGAACTTGTCAGCCTTCTTCATCGATCGGTAAAGAGGCAATGCCTTTTCACGAGTCGTGAGATGAATCGACTTAAGCGGCCAAGCATCGATAGCTTACGGACGCCGTGCACTCGCGCCGAGGCGTTTCATTAGGAGAATAGTGCCGATCTTCTACGGGTTAGCGTCGATTCCTCGTTGAAGCTTGAAAACCGAGTAGTTTCCACAGGGAACCCGAATGTGCACTTTGTGGATTGAGCTTGATATCGTACCGTCGGAGGTTGGCAAATGTTTGGCGAGGTCAGCGAGCAGGTCGGAACCTTTTCGCGACTTAACGACGATATCATCCATATATGCTTCCACATTCCGGTGATCTGAGTGGCGAAGACGCTTACGAATCATTCGCATAAATGTGGCTCCGGCATTCTTGAGGCGAATGGCATGGTGATATAGCGAAGCACCCGAATGGAGTGATGAAAGCTGTTTTTTATTCGTCGGGTCCATCACAGGCGGATCGATGATACGGAATATGCATCTAGAAAGACAATCTCTCACACCCGCGCGTCGAGTCGACAATTTGATCGATGCGGGGAGAGAAAAATGATCGCCGGGCAGGCCCGATTAATGTGCTTAAAATCAATGCACATGCGGAGGAGTTATCCTTCTTGGGGACCATGACAACATTGGCGAGCCACTCCGGGTGGTAAATCTCGGATAAATCCTGCTGTCCAGCAGTCGAGCCACTTCTTCACCAATAGCCTTTCTCTTACGGACGGCGGACGCCGAGATGCTCTTTCACTGGTTTCGCTGATTTGTCGACTCGGCGATGCTCGGCCGATTCCTGGAACACGGCATGTCGGTGGCTTCCATGCAAAAATGTCCAGTTCTCACGGAGGAAGCTGGATGGCGCTTCTTCCTATTGAGTCGAGTGTTGCCGATATGTGAGTCGGAGCTGCATCGGGATCAGTCGGATGAATATGAACGGGCTTCGTCTCACCAGATGACTTGAATGCAGATTCCGTGGCTGGCCTCTTAGACTTTAGCAAATCACTCGGATCTGCGTTTTGCATATACTCTTCGAATTCGACCGCTGACACTTGGGAGTCGGCAATCTTTGAGCCCTTCTGGAAGCACTCTTCTGCCTTCTTCCTATCGCCGGTGACAGTGATCACTCCTTTGGGTCCTGGCATTTTCAGTTTGAGGTACACGTAGCATGGTCGAGCCATGAATCGTGCATAGGCGGGCCTCCCCAAAATGGCATGATATGCACTCTGAAAATCTACAACCTCAAAGGTCAACTTTTCTTTGCGGAAGTGCTTGGAATCACCAAAAACCACGTCAAGGGCTATTTGGCCGAGTGAGTTGGCCTTCTTCCCCGGTATGACTCCGTGGAAACTCATATTGCTGGCGCTCAATCGGGACATCGGAATGCCCATCCCTTTCAATGTATCCGCATACAGCAAATTCAGCCCACTACCGCCATCCATCAACACTTTTGTCAGTCGAGTGCCTTCGACAACTGGATCGACCACCAGCGCTTGCCGCCCGGGGGTGTAACAATGTGAGTCGGGTGATCGGTGGTCGAATGTGATGGGTGTCGGGACCATTCACATAACTTGGCTTAGCTGGGCAACCATATTCACCTCTCGATTGATGACTTTCGATCGACTTTTGCTTTCCACATCTGCGAAGATCATCAGTGGAGTTGACATGGGTATTCCTCCTCTTTGTCCTCTTTATCTCCGGCCTTGTCTGGCTCCTTCTCCTTGTCCTTAGACTGTTTGCCTGGCTTCTTTGGATCAGAGTCGACAACTGGCGTGTGGTGTGCTTTGGGTAAATAATGTTGCCCTCTTCATCTTTCTTCGTGTGAATATGGCATGGCATATCCAACCGTCATTTCCTTCTTTATCTTTCACTTTCTTGATTCCGGATCCTTTGGGTTTCCCCTTGAACTTCCCTTGGTGACGGCCGAGGCCTCTCCGAGCTCTTGGCTCGGCTTTGGCGCTTTGCTTCCGTGGAATTACCCTTCTCCGATGACTCGGCTTGTACTTGCAGCTTGGTCGGTCTTCTCCTCGCCCGTTAGGCGTGTTGCTAGCAATCTCCATCATTAGACTCAAGGTCATGTCCCCGTTCGAGAACTTCAGACTCAATTCTCTGTTTTTGACCCGTCCTTGAAGGCATAAAGCTGCTGATGGTGCGACACATTTTCCACGGTATTGTGCGGGGTAATCCACCTCTGAATGTACTCTCGGAGGGTTTCATTGGTCTTCTGCACACAAACTTGCAGCTCTGTCAAACCAGCTGGTAAGCTTGCAAGTTCCTTCAAAGTCTGACGAATACTCGGGACAAATCCTCCCAAGTATATATACTTTCTTGTGAGGTAATTGACTCAACCATGCTCTCGGCGAACCTTCCAACATGAGGGCAAATGTTTCATAGCCACCTCGTCATTTCCACCTGTCTGAACAGCCACTCGGTAATCTTCAAGCCAAGTTTCAGGCTTAGATTCTCCGGTGAACTTGCAGACTCCTGCTGCCAATCTGAAAGTGGGGAATCACTGCGGACCCTGATAGCCTGCTAAAACATTCCGGACCGGAGACATGCACTCGGCGCTGGTGGGTGCATCCTCTCGAGTCCTCCTCGATGGGCTCTGTTCGGTCGACCGGACCTTGCACAATAATGGACCGTGCATCAAAGCTTGGTTCCACAGGGTCGATTGGAACCCTTAGCCCATCGTGGTGTCTTCTGTCATCTTGTCGTCGAGGAAGTATGACCCTTCCCTCGGGGAGAGGGCATTCGGCGCCTATCATCTCGATCGACTCGGTCTCCGAGCTGCTCTCGCCGGTTGTCGCGCCCTTCCCACCGTGGAAGCGATCTGGGGCTGTGAGCCGATCCGGGACCGAGTGATCTCCTTCACAATGCTCCACGAATTGAACTTTATAATGAAGCGGCTGAGCAAGCGTCGGGATGCGATCGACCTCTTGGAAGAGGAAAGGAAATGGCTTTGATCCGCTCGACCATTTACCACAAGACTTGCGCCCTGTTGCGCCAGAAATGTGAGAGGTCGAGCCTTCGGGAAGGGGATCTGGTCCTTCGGTGGATCAGCGAAGCAACATAAGCTTGCTCCCTCTGGGAAGGTCCTTTATCGTCACCAAGGTTCTCCACAATGGGGCATATCGTCTCTACAATGTCGAACCACGATATCGATGAGCCCCGAGCTTGGAATCGGATCTACTCCGCCCGTTTACACTTAAAGTTTTTCACTCGGAAGAATTGTAATAAAGCACTCTTGTAGCGTTTTGAAGCAATAGTGTCATAATTCCTTCATAATTTTGTCACTTTTACTTTGAGTCAAGTACAATTTTCACCTCCCCGGTGGGTGGCTTAGTCGCGAATCCGTTCGCCTAAGTTATTAAAAATCCTACCGAGTGGTAAGCCGGACTTCCACTCGGAGGCTTAGCTGCAGCTCGGTGCTTTCGCCTAAGTGTTTTACAAATCCTACCGAGTGGTAAGCCAGACTTCCACTCGGGGGCTTAGCTGCAGCCCAGTGCTCGCCTAAGTGTTTTACAAATCCTACCGAGTGGTAAGCCAGACTTCCACTCGGGGGCTTAGCTGCAGCCAGTGCTCGCCTAAGTTATTAAAATCCTACCGAGTGGTAAGCCAGACTTCCACTGGGGCTTAGCTGCAGCCCGTGCTTCGCCTAAGTGTTTTACAAATCCTCACCGAGTGGTAAGCCGACTTCCACTCGGGGCTTAGCTGCAGCCCAGTGCTCGCCTAAGTTATTAAAAAATCCTACCGAGTGGTAAGCCAGACTTCCACTCGGGGGCTTAGCTGCAGCCCAGTGCTCGCCTAAGTTTTTTACAAATCCTACCGAGTGGTAAGCCAGACTTCCACTCGGGGGCTTAGCTGCAGCCCAGTGCTCGCCTAAGTTATTAAAAATCCTACCGAGTGGTAAGCCAGACTTTCACTCGGGAGGCTTAGCTGCAGTCCAAGGACTCGCCTAAGTATGAAGTTTATTCGCAAGAAGCGAGGTGCAGGCCGATCTGCGACCCTCTTCTCCGAGCTTCGACACAAATACAGCGTGTCATTGCGACCCTCTTCTCCGAGCTTGACACAAATACAACGTGTCGATTGCGAAATCCTACCGGCGGAGAGCAAACCTCCCACTCGGGGCTTAGCTGCAACCAGGTGCTAGCGCCTAAGATAAAAGAAATCCTACCGAGTGGAGAGCAAACCTCCCACTCGGGGGCTTAGCTGCAGCCCAGTGCTCGCCTAAGATAAAAGAAATCCTACCGGTGGAGAGCAAACCTCCCACTCGGGGCTTAGCTGCAGCCAGTGCTCGCCTAAGATAAAAGAAATCCTACCGAATGGAGAGCAAACCTCCCACTCGGAGGCTTAGCTGCAGCCAGTGCTCGCCTAAGATAAAAGAAATCCCACCGAGTGGAGAGCAAACCTTCCACTCGGGGCTTAGCTGCAGCCCGATGCTCGCCTAAGATAAAGAAATCCTACGAGTGGAGAGCAAAACTCCCACTCGGGGCTTAAGCTGCACCCCAGCTCGCCTAAGTTATTTAAATCCTACCGAGTGATAAGCCATGCTTTCACTCGGAGGCTTAACTGCAACTCCGTGCTGCGCCTAAGGAATAAGTCGATTGCAGTCGACATCCCATTGTTGACACCGCAAGAGCAATTCAAGCCAAGAGCAATCATACCCAAACGTTCAATCCAAATTTAGGTCGATACCTAAAATAACCGAGAGTGCTTTCGGGCACCAAGCCTGTTAAGGTTTTATCGGTTACAACTCCACTCGGCATACCGAGGCAAATTTAAGGTCAAAGAAAGTTTTTACCCCTCCGTGGAGGCTGGATGGAGCAACGAACTCGTCAAGATCAATCCCGTCCGCAATTCGCGTGGCAGCAGCGATGAAAGTCTCCATGAAGGTTACGAAGTCGTGCTTCTTGGTATTGGCCACTCGGAGAGCCGCCAACTTATCTTCTCGAGCTTCCTTGCAATGGACTCGCGCCCGGACATAGGGCAGCGCCCGCACCGCACCGGGCAAGATTTCTTCCACTCTTGCACTCGGTCGGGGCGGGCGTGATCGACCCATCAATGACTCAAGGTCATTTTCGAGTGTCTCGATGGGCAGAAGCGTCGAGTCGATGCGGGACGTAGCCACCTTCAGTCTTGCGAGGTAATCCACAACAGCAGCAACGCGGGACTCCAGTCGGAAGACACTCATGGCAGTTTCATCGTTCACCGGGGAATTGATTGGATCAAGGTTCGTCTCCAGCTGGCTGGTCTCTTCCTCAAAGTTGCGGCAGAACTCTGCAAAAACAAAACTACGAGTCAGGAAAACAGTCAAGTGAAAACATAACAGTTGAGGAGATTGGTCGAGTGGAAAAGGTTACCTTCGAGCTGGAGAAACAGTTTCTTAGCAAGGCCGCCCAAGAAGCTTTCCATCTCGTTCTTCTTCCCAGCCAGTTGGAGGATCTTCTCGGTCAGATTTTTCTTGTCACTTTCATCCGTTCAAAGCATCCTTGCGGGGCCGCCGAGCAACCTTCAGATCGGCGTTCTCTTGTTCAAGCTTGGCAACGGAGGCCAGTTTTTCATCAGCAAGTTTGATCTTCTCGGACAACTCGAGCTCCTTCTTCCTTTGAGCTTCCTTCACCTTGCTGTAAATCACAAAGAAAGTCAAGCTTGAAACAAGTGGGAGGAAGACAGAGTCGTCGAAATCTCACCAAACATACCTTTGGTCTCCTCCTTCGCCTTCATCAGTTCTCTTGCACCACTTCAAGTCCAACTCGGCTGAATATGTTTACTGCTCCAATTCGTGTAGCGTGCCTTAAGATCACAAGATTTCTGCGAAGAGTCGATTGCGAAAATATCGAGAGATAATCCACTTCCGAGTGAATCAAGAAAAATGATGCGTTTTAAGACTACGAACGAATGCAAGCATTCAACCGTAGTCTCGGGGACTACACCGTGGGTGCACTGCGTGCACCGGTCTTATTTCAAGACATAGTCGACCATCGACCAGTAAAGAGCGAGTCGACCGATCGACCAGTTCCGTTCTTAGTAAGCCTAAATGCGAGTGACCGATCGACCAACAAAAAAAAAAAAAAAGTGTCGATCGACGACGAAATCTTCAGATCAGAATCAAGCGCCAGCCAGTCGATCACGCCTCGGGGACTACACCTGGGTGCACTCAGCGTCCCCATCGGTCTCGTAAACACATTCGTTTCATTCAGTGATGATCAATATTTACTTATGAAGTTTAAGACCGATCGCCAGCAATGACCTTAGCCTTGGGATTACACCGGCTGGGTGCACTCGGCGTGCCCCGCCACACGGAGTTTTTATCGACACACCCAAAGGTGATTGCTATTGCTATAAATTTCGAAAGAAAAGTCTCGATAGCATATCCTAACAGAGCAGGTGGTGGTCGATCGACTGAACATTGCTCAAGGGCGAGCTGGCATCGAAGTCGCTTGGCTCGCATCCCGAGCGATCTTCACTTGCTCCATCATGATCCTCGCTGACGGATCGCCTCCTTAGCAAGATCGCCTTGGTCCTCCGGACGGGTGCGTGGTGAAGATCGAAGGTTGTCCAAAGACTCGAAGTGGGTCGAGCACTGGTCAGCTGCACTTTTTGAAAGGTCACGGTATGTCGAGTGCCGCCTCCCTTCCGTCATGATGGTCTCGGGTGCCGCTGCTCCTTGGGTTTCTCTGCTAGCGGTTGCCTTCCTGCTCCTCCTAGCCTTCGGTGGCTCCTCATCCTCATCATCGTCATCAGGAGAGTGATGATGTTATCTTTGGAGCTTCAAGAAAAAGTTGAGATTAGGAATCTTGAGTCACGACCGAGAACAGAATTAAGGATATAATACCAAGATTTGAGGTGTGGCGTCCTCCATCTCATGGTCATCAACTTTAACCGAGGTTTCGAAGTCGCATGACTGAAACTCCAAAGAGTCGACCAATTCATATATCAATCAGAGGCAAAATTTGTTTGAAGCAAGAAGACTTAAGCAATGTGTTTACCACGAGATGGTAGGGATGGACACCTTCATTTTTGGCAAAGGCTTGGTCGTCCTCGGCGGAACTACCTTGATTGCTTGGCGCCTTCTCGGTCGGCACCGGAGAAGCGGTCCGAGGCGTTTGGTCATCTGAGGCGATCGCGACCTCCTTACCGCGCTCAGCCGAAAGGTCATGCACAAGCTTTGACCGCCTTTCCAAGCTGGTGGTGCGACTTCCTCCTCGTCGTCCTCGTCGTCCTCGTCATCGCTCATCGTCGTTGTCGCTGCTCTGCGTCATCTGAATTCCACTCTTCTTGGCTCACCTCCACCGCTTCCCTTCCTCATCGGAACACAGGCGCCGTTGGGCATTGAGTACAGCTCTATGAGGGCTGGAGATATCAAAGCGAGTTCAATCGACCAAATTACGTAAGCACACTCGATGACATACAACGAAAAAAATGTAACAAGTGTACCTTATCTCGAACGCTGTCACGATCAGCGGAGAAATCCTCCGGGATCGCGAGGATTGTCCTTGTTTCGATGATTGAAGCCATCCATCTTTCCACAACAAAGATCGCCGATCGCCTCCGTGGACGCGAGTCTCGCCTTGATGCCGCAATACAACCACATACAATGGCTCCGAACCGAAGGGGCTGGATTCGCCTCCAAGAAAAACCTCCGTAAGGTCCATGCCACCACACCGTCCCTAACCAGCTGCACCACTCGGTCCATCAGCATCTTCACTTCAGCCCTCTCTTCAGAACAACTTTCGTGGAGGAGGGTTTATTCACTCGACTCATGGTAAACTCCGGGAGGCTACCGATCGGTGTCGAGCGTCGCCTCGTTCCGCAATAGAACCAGGTCGATCGCCAACCTCGACCGACTCGGGAAAATGCATAGCTGGAAAAGTGCTTTTGCTCCTCAACTGGACTCCTAAACCACCGCACATCTGGACTACAGGTCTTCTCGTCACCAGACTTGCTTTCTTCACACCGAGGCGACATGTGAAGATGTACTTGAACAAGCCCCAGTCACGGTCGACATCCCGTGAAGTTTTCACACATAGATACAAACGCAGCAAGGTATGCAATAGAGTTTGGTGTGAAATGGTGAAGCTGAGCCCCAAAGAAGTTCGAAAACCTCGGAAGAATACACTCGGTGGCAACGAGAAACCTCGGTCGACATGGGTGGCCAAAAGCACACACTCACCCTCTTACGGTTGAGGCTGCCACTCGCGGCGGGGAAGTCTTCTGGCGTTGTGAGGAATCAAACCATCGTTGGCCATATCAAGGAGATCCTTCTCCGATCGTCGATGGATCCAGTCCCCTGGACCCAGCCTTTCGGCAGCTTGATCTCGACGAGGAACCGCGCGACGGTGGATCTTCCTTCGCCTTCTCAGCCACCGGCGCCTTCTCCGCCGCCGGCGCCTTCTTCGCCGCGCCAAAGATCGTCGTCTTCTCTTTGCCCATGGCCGCCGGCGCGGATGCGCAAGGAGAGATATGGCAAAAGAGCAGCAGCGGAGGTGGAGAGCGAGACGGAGAGAATGGGGAGAAAGAACAGGATATCGTGCACGAGCCTCCGGAGTTACATTTATAGCATCTCTTCCGAGTGGATGACATGTGGACCCAAGCGATCTAATCATATCCCGGCGGCGCACGGCGCCGATACGTGGCGGAGAAAGCGGCGCGAAATCGAGGCGCTATTACGCCCCATCCAAGCGCCGCAGATCTGTTCCGCTTCGTCGCGTCCCCAAATTTCGTTCGCGAGATCCGCAGCGACGGATCGGTCATCGTTGCGAGATTCTCTGCGATTTGTTACTCGGTATAGCGAAATAGTCACTCGACTAAAGAACAAGAATGGATCAAGTCGATCAAGGAAGGTTTCTTGTTATCAACAAAGAAGATCTTGATCCGAGACGACACGTTGCGAGAATGCAAAAGCGATCGAAACAACTTCAACTCCTCCTTCACTCAAGCCTCAATCCATTCGGGGCTAATGATGGATTCATGTACCTAGGGTAGGGTCATAGGTCTGACCTAAACGCCCTACCCAAGGGTACTCAGAGAAGAGATCATCTTCCATCGACCAAAGAGGAATCCACTCGACCAGGTGGAAGGACTCGACCATGGAAGACTCACTCGACCATGAAGACTCACTCGACCACCGTAAGGTCAAGACACTCCACTCGCTAAGCGGTGTGCTATTGAATAGACTTAATGATAGTTAAGGCATTTTATGAGGGGCGTTACAAGAACCCCCTAGCTTAATGTACTTTAATCCCTCCATTATGTGGGCTGGCTGGGGTCTGGCTTATATAAGCCACCCCCCTCCACAGGTAGAAGGGTTCGAGACTCTTGTAATACTCATACTCATAATCCACTCGACCGCCTCAGGCTCCGAGACGAGGGCTGTTACTTCTTCCGGAAGGGCCTGAACTCGTACATCCTTTGTCTCCACAACTGCTCCATAGCTAGGACATCGCCTCTCCTTAACCTACCCCTACTTCTACTGTCAGACTTAGAACCACGACACCGAAGTTTGTTCGGAGTCACGGATGTGATCACGGACATGACGAGGAGTCTCGAAATGGTCGAGACATAAAGATTGATATATTGGACGGATATATTTGGACACCGGAAAGGTTCCGGGAGAGTTTGGGAATATACCGAAGCTCCGGGAGGTTACCGGAACCCCCCGGTAAGTATATGGGCCTTATTGGGCCCTAGTGGAAGGGAGGGAGAAGGAGCAAGGGAGGGGGCGCCCCTCCAAGCCCAATCCGAATTGGGAATGGGGGCGGCCCCCCCTTTCCTTCTCTCCTTCCCCCTCTTCCTTCCTACTACTACTACTCCTTCCTTCCCCCTCCATCTTGGATTAGGAAAAGGAGGGGAAACCTACTTGGAGTAGGTTTCCCCCCCTTATGGCGCGCCCCCCCTTGGGTCGGCCACCTCCTCCCTCCCTCCTTTATATCTGGGGTAGGGGGCACCCTAGACACACAAGTTGATCATTGAGATCGTTCCTTCAGCCGTGTCGGTGCCCCTCCACGATATTACACCTCGGTCATATTGTAGCGGTTCTTAAGCGAAGCCTGCGATAGGAGAATATCAAGATCGTCACCACGCCGTCGTCTTGTGGAACTCCTCCAGCGCCTCTGCTGGATCGGAGATCGGGTGCGTCATCGAGCTGACGTGTGTCAAGAACTCGGAGGTGCGGAGTATGCGGTGCTTGGATCGGTTGAACGGGAGGACGACGACTACTTCCTCTACGTTGCGTCAGCGCTTCGCTTCGGTCTCACGAGGCGTGAGACAACACTCTCCCTCTCGTTGCTATGCATCACCATGATCTTGCGTGTGCGTAGGAATTTTTTTGAAATTACTACGTTCCCCAACACGTAGGTCTGTGGTAAACTACTCACACTTCATCGGATGGGTAATAGTGTTGATGTAGAAGCCTTCCGTGATCGAATCCCCCTCCGACAGGACTCCGGAAAAGGCCCATAGATGGGAACTCACGGGTACAGAAGGTTGCGGCGGTGGAGAAGTGGTTTCGTGGCTCCCCTGGAAGTTTTTGAGGTATAAGAGTATATATAGGCGAAGGAACTAGGTCAGGAGACCCACTGATGAAGTCATGTACCTAGGGTAGGGTCATGGACCTGTCCAAGGTACCCTCCCCAAGGACATCTTTAGAAGAAACTCCCTTCCAGTCGACCTGGAAAGATTCCACTCGACGGACACGAAGACACTCGACCATGAAGATTCACTCGACCGCCAGGAGTTCAAGAGCCACTCTGTATTCAAACGGTCTGTAATTAAGTAGTCTTTATGGCCATGATGACACTTTATGTAAGGCGTTACCAGTAATGCCAGGTCTTTATGTACTTTAAACCCTCTGCTACATGGGCTGGCTGGGTCCTGGCAGACATTATATAAGCCACCCCCCTCCACTGGCAGAAGGGTTCGCACTTCAGAACTCCATACGCTTATAATCCGATCGACCGCCCAGGGCTCCGAGGCGAGGGCTATTACTTCCTCCGAGAAGGGCCTGAACTAGTAAATCCCTTGCGTATACAACTACTCCATAGCTAGGATCTTGCCTCTCCATACCTACCCCTATTCTACCGCGGTCTTAGTACCACGACGCTTGGCGCCCACTGGGGCAAGGGTGTCTTAGCGACTTATTGGAGAAGTTGCAATTGTTCTGATCGCCTTCATCGTGGTTTCTGGCGGAGTTCTGGTCGAGGGCCGCGAGATCCGTCTCGGCGCGCTCACATTCATCGCCGACGACTCCGCTTGGCTCCAGGAGGCTCCACTCGACATCGACGCGCTTCCCGTCTGCGGGGCGACGCACTTTCATGCTTGTGTCCGCGGCTTCCTGCTGCGGCAACCGTCGGCTCCGTATCGGTCGACTCCTGTGTCGTCCTTCCTTCCTGTCTCCCGCCAGCGCAAACACTTTGGTCGATCGAGGCTTCAGCGGTGGGTGAGACACGCAGTGGCTCGCCAATCGGCCACCACCCAAGTCGCGACAATCGAGCCCGACGAATCTCTTTACGGCCTGTTCGATCTGTCGTCTGGCTCCGTAGAGACTGCATTCGAGTGCGACAGTAGTGATCCAGCGGCGGAGGTCCTGATGGTCAATGGGCCTCGTAGTCCTCCCGGCTTTCCTCGCACTGACGGAGCGGACGGCGGAGGCGACCCCGCTCAGGTCCACGAGGAATATCAACCCGAGCCACTCACTTCTCTGCAAAGGGAGGATCTTCGCTGCCGGAATGTGGATGCTCTGCATACTCCCATCGTAGGAGAAACCCCCGAGGCTCGCGCCTTGGAGGATGCGCGTTTGGCCAATTTGGCTGAGCGCACTCGACTAGAGAATCTCCAGCGAGCACTCGACGAGCGCGCGTGGCAACGAGTACCAGATTCCAGTCGACGTCAACTCTTTCCACCACCGACTCAGGTATATCAAACCCCAATTCAGAATCTAGCAGCTGCAGCCCGTATAGCCGAGTCAATTCAGCCCTCTCAGTCAGAGGCTGACAGAGGCTTGATGCCGATCAGAGATTTGCTCCGGGCAGCGGGAGATCGAATTCAGCTATGTCACAGTCACACAATAGGATTCACAGTCGATCCGTCGCTGTGAATACAGTCAGGGCGGCTCATAGCCCAAGATCGCCTTCGCGGCATGAGGGACATGGGGGTCGACGTGATCAATATGATGACCATTCGATCGCGATGATCGGCACCGAGTGCCCACTCCTCCCCAAGGGGTGGGTCTTACGCCCCTCGGCAGCAAGATGACAGACGTCAGCACAGTGTTGAGCGGAGAGCTCCGATCGACCCCAGGGAACCATGCTTTGACGCGAGATCCATTATCGTGCAAGGTTTGGTCAACCAGAACAGAGCTCATCGAGAAGGCCATGACAGAGATGTTCCCACCAGCAGCCGAGTTCATGTTTCAGGACCATAATATTTCAGCAGAGCCATCAGAGCCGCGGTGATCCCACCCAACTTCAGGTTGGCGACTGGGGTGAGTAAGTTCACTGGTGCGTCCAAGCCCGATACTTGGCTTGAGGACTACCGAGTGGCTGTACAGATTGGCGGTGGCAATGATGAGGTAGCCATGAAACACCTACCGCTCATGTTGGAGGGTTCGGCCAGAGCCTGGTTGAATCAGTTGGCTCCTAGCAGCATTTACACTTGGGAAGATCTTGCCCGAGTGTTCGTCAGGACATTTGAGGGAACTTGCAAGCGACCGGCAGGACTGACAAAGCTGCAGGTGTACGTGCAAAAGTTGAATGAGACCCTGAGAGATTGCATCCAGAGATGGATCACATTGCATCATACGGTGGAAAACGTATCTGATCATCAAGCAGTCTGTGCCTTCAAGGAAGGCGTTTAGAACAGAGAGTTAAGTTTGAAGCGGTGCAGCGGTCGCCGTTAGTTTTGTGCGAGGTGGGGATCAGAAGCGGAGACGGCGGCACTTCATGCGTGCGTGAAACCTGGAAGGAATACAAGATAAGATGCAGGAGGCGGAGCTGTGTGTGTTTGTGGCTGAGATAAGGCTGGAAAAAAAATGAAGTGTAGTGGTTGGATTCTTACGAACGTGGATGGGCTGTTGGCCTTTGTACGCCGGGCTTTAATACAACCCAGTATTTTCAGTTAATTCGGGTGATTCGGTCAACACACTGGAACAACCGAATTCACCGAAGCAATTTCGGTTTCTCAGGTTTGCTGACCGAGCGAACAACCGATGCTTCGGTTCTCGGTTTTTTCGGCTTCGGTCTCGGTTTTTTCGGCTCCGGTCTCCTGTTCTCGGTTTTTATGCCCACCCCTAGCTGACATGCCGGGTGTTCCCAGGGGACTGGCTGAGCATCGTCTATGAGTCGACCCAAAAGCAAAACCTGTCAAAGAACATCTTCGACGGTCCGCCGTCTAAGAAGAGAAAGGCCATTGGCGAGGAGGTGGCTCGGCTCCTGGCAGCAGAGTTTATCCGAGAGGTTTACCACTCTGAGTGGCTCGCCAATGTTGTCATGGTCCCCAAGAAGGACAAGTCACTTCGCATGTGCATCGATTTCAAACATATCAATCGGGCCTGCCCGAAAGATCATTTTCCTCTCCCTCGCATCGACCAAATTGTCGACTCAACGACGGGATGTGAGAGGTTGTATTTTTTAGACGCTTATTCAGGGTACCATCAGATCCGTATGTATGGGCCCGATGAGATCAAAACAGCTTTCATCACTCCATTCGGGTGCTTCTGCTATGTCACCATGCCATTCGGCCTCAAGAACGTCGGAGCCACGTTTATGAGGATGATTCAGAAGTGTTTACTCACTCAAATTAGTCGGAACGTGGAAGCGTACATGGATGATATTTTGGTCAAATCACGGAAGGGTTCCGACCTGTTGACTGACCTCGCTGAAACATTTGCCAATCTCAGGAGGTATGATATCAAGCTCAATCCATCAAAGTGCACATTCGGATTTCCTGGTGGAAAGTTACTCGGATTTCTCGTTTCCGAACGAGGAATCGACGCTAACCCAGAAAAAGTTGGCACTATACTCCGAATGAAACGCCATGTGCATGTGCATGATGTCCAGAAGCTTACTGGATGCTTGGCCGCGTTAAGTCGATTCATCTCTCGCCTCGGTGAAAGGCATTGCCTCTTTACCGACTGATGAAGAAGCCAGACAAGTTATTTGGACTCGTGGTCGATGCAGCATTTGCCGAGCTAAAAGCTATGCTATCCACCCAGCCGGTGCTTGCTGCTTCGATTAGCAAAGAGCCTCTGTTGCTTTACATTGCAGCCATAGGACAAGTCGTCAGTATAGTACTTACGGTCGAGCGGGAAGAAGAAGGGAAAGCCTTCAAAGTTCAGCGCCCAGTATATTATCTTTCCGAAGTGTTGACCCCATCGAAACAAAGATACCCTCATTATCGAAGCTTCGTGTATGGGATCTACATGACCACGAAGAAGGTTGCTCATTATTTCTCGATCATTCCATTACGATCGTCGTGACGCCCCATCGTCGAGATTACACTGTGAGATGCAACGGTCGAGTGGCTAAATGGGCGATTGAACTCCTTCCCTTGATATCAAGTTTGAGGCAAAGAAAGCCATTAAGTCCCAAGCAATAGCAGATTTCCTTGCAGTGGATTGAACAACGAAGAGCCGACTCAAGTTCACTCGGAGCATTGGACCATGTTCTTTGATGGCTCTAAGATGTTAAATGGTTCAGGTCTTTGGGGTAGTATTGGTTTCACCCGAGGATACAAGCTCGAGATATGTGCTCTAGATCCACTTTGATTCCTCAATAATGAAGCGAATACGAGGCACTTTTGTATGGGTTATGCATGGCCATTTCACTCGGCGTCCGTCGCCTTATGGTTTATGGCGACTCAGATTTGGTGGTCAATCAGGTGATGAAGGAGTGGGACGTTAGAAGCCTAGCCATGACTGGATACTGCAATGCAATGAGGAAGCTTGAAAAGAAATTCGAAGGGTTAGAGCTCCATCATATACCCCAACTGAAGAATCAAGCGGCTGATGATTTGGCGAAGATAGGTTCCAAGAGAGAAACCATTCCGAGTGATGTGTTCTTGGAACATATCCATACTCTATCAGTTAAAGAAGATCCTTTTATCGAAGAAGCTCCGCAGCCTAAAAGTATTGCAGATCCGACTGAAGTTGAAGTTCCAGCAGTGATCGGCCTGATCATGGAAGCATTGGTGATCACTCCCGATTGGATAGTGTCGTACATCGCGTATATCTTAAGAAAAGAGCTTCCAGAGGATGAAGAAGAGGCTCGACAGATCGTCCGCCGATCTAAGGCTTTTACTGTGATAAAGGGACAGTTGTACAGAGAAAGCGCGACTGGAGTTGGTCAGAAGTGTATAACGCCAGAAGAAGATCGAATAATCCTTGACGATATCCACTCGGGGACCTGTGGCCATCATGCGTCCTCTCGGACTATTGTGGCTAAAGCATACCGAGCGGGATTTTACTGGCCAAGAGCGAACGAAATGGCAAAGGAGATAGTGGACAAGTGTGAGGGATGTCAATTTTACTCCAACATGTCACATAAGCCCGCCTCAGCCTTGATGACCATTCCTCTCATCTGGCCTTTCGCTGTATGTGGATTAGATATGGTTGGACCACTGAGAACAGGCAGAAGTGGCTTCACCCATGTGCTGGTAGCAGTCGACAAGTTCACCAAGTGGATTGAGGCTAAACCCATCAAGAATCTTGATACCGGCACTGCTGTCAGCTTCATCAGGGAGTTGATATTCAGATATGGAGTTCCACACAGCATCATCACTAACAATGGGTCAAACTTCGATTCCGAGGAATTCAGAGCCTTCTGCGCATCTTAGGGCACACGAGTCGACTATGCTTCAGTCGCTCACCCTCAGTCGAATGAACAGGCAGAACGAGCAAATGGCTTAATTCTCAAAGGGTTGAAACCCCGATTGATGCGCGATCTCAAGCACGCAGCTGGTGCATGGGTCGATGAACTTCCGTCAGTGCTTTGGGGATTAAGGACCACACATAACCGGTCGACTGGGAGAACTCCGTTCTTCTTGGACTACGGAGCTGAAGCAGTCTTGCCGAGCGACCTGCTTCACAACGAACCCCAAGTCGAACTCTACACCGAAGCTGAAGCAGAGCAAGCCCGGCAGGATGCAGTCAACCTTCTAGATGAAGAAAGGGAGATGGCTTTGATACGATCGACCATTTATTAGCAGGACTTGTGTCGCTTCCACGCCAAAAACGTGAAGAGTAGAGCCTTCCAGGAAGGAGATTTGGTTCTCCGAGTGGATCAGCAGAAGCCACACAGGCTTGCTCCTACGTGGGAAGGCCCCTTCATCGTCACCAAGGTTCTCCACAATGGAGCATACCGTCTTTACAATGTCGAGCACCAGATCGATGAGCCCCGATCTTGGAACGCGGAGCTGCTCCGCCCCTTTTACACTTAAGTATGCACTCGGAAATGTAATAAAAGTACTTCTATAGTTCATCTTTCAAAGACAATAGTGTTATAATTTTCCCAATGATTGTTGTTAATTTTGTTCACATAAAGGTCCCCCGGTGGGTGGCTTAGCTGCGAATCCGTTTCGCCTACGTTTGTAAAAATCCTACCGAGTGGTGAGCCAGCCTCATGCTCGGAGGCTTAGCTGCGAATCCGTTTCACCTAAGTTCAACAAAATCCTAACGAGTGGTGAGCCCATCTCCCACTCGGGGGCTTAGCTGCAGTCCAAGTACTCGCCTAAGTTCAACAAAATCCTACCGAGTGGTGAGCCAGCCTCCCACTCGGAGGCTTAGCTGCAGTCCAAGTACTCGCCTAAGTTTAAATAAAATCCTACCGGGTGGTGAGAAAGCCTCCCACTTGGAGGCTTAGATGCAGTCCAGATACTCGCCTAAGTTTAAATGAAATCCTGCCGAGTGGAGAGCCAGCCTCACACTCGGGGGCTTAGCTGCAGCATAGCGCTCGCCTAAGTACAAGTATAACGTGTGCTCTGCAAGGAAGACGAGGTGCAGGTCGACTGCTACCCTCTCCTTCTGAGTTACGCCACAAGTATAACGTGCGCTCCACAAGGAAGACGAGGTGCAGGTCGACTGCTACCCTCTCCTTCCGAGCAACGCCACAAGTATAACGTGCGCTCCGCAAGGAAGACGAGGTGCAGATCGACTGCTACCCTCTCCTTCCGAGCTATGCCACAAATAAAACGTGCGACCCGCAAGAAGGACGAGGTGCAGGTCGACTGTTACCTTCTTCTTCAGAGGAACACCACAGAAATCCTACCGAGTGGAGAGCAAACCTCCCACTCGGGGGCTTAGCTGCAGCCCAGTGCTCGCCTAAGTTTTTGAAAATCCTACCGAGTGGAGAGCAGACCTCCCACTCGGGGGCCTAGCTGCAGCCCAGTGCTCGCCTAAGTTTTTGAAAATCCTACCGAGTGGAGAGAGACCTCCCACTGGGGCTTATCTGCAGCCAGTGCTCGCCTAAGTTTTTGAAAATCCTACCGAGTGGAGAGCAGACCTCCCACTCGGGGGCTTAGCTGCAGCCCAGTGCTCGCCTAAGTTTTTGAAAATCCTACCGAGTGGAGAGCAGGCCTCCCACTCGGGGGCTTAGCTTCAGCCCAGTGCTCGCCTAAGTTTTTGAAAATCCTACCGAGTGGAGAGCAGACCTCCCACTCGAGGGCTTAGCTGCAGCCCAGTGCTCGCCTAAGAATGATGAGGTTCAAGTCGATTGCAATCTATGCTTCATCCTAGCCTGCAAAAGGGCATCTCAAACACTAGGGTATAGATCAAGCGAAAGACGATGTCAGTTCGGAGGCAGATGCAAACATATTCAACGTCGAATCCAAGTTTAGATAACGTCTTACGGAACCAGAAGTGCTCAGGCGCTAAGCCTGTTAAAGTTTATCGGTTACAAAAACCACTTGGCATACCGAGGCAAATTTAAAGCATCAAGCTTAGAAGTTTTTTACCCCTCCTGTGGAGGGCTGGAAGGCGCAACGAACTCGTCCAGGTCGATTCCATCTGCGATCCGAGTGGCAGCAGCGATGAAGGTCTCCATGAAGGATCGGAAGTCATGCTTCTTGGTATTGGCCACCTTGAGAGCTACCAGCTTGTCCTCTCGTGCATCCATGCAGTGAACACGGACCAGAGATAGAGCAACGTCGGCACCGCACGTGGCGGAAGACTTCTTCTATTCTTGCACTCGACTTGGAACTTCGTTCAGTCGAGTCATCAGAGACTCAAGGTCATTCTGAAGTGTTTCTCCTGGCCAGAGTGTTGTGTCGATGCGAGAAGTTGCAACCTTCAGCCTTGCAAGATAATCGACAACAGCAGCGCCGCGAGACTCGAGTCGGAGCACATTCATGGCGGCTTCGTCCTTCACAGGAGAGTTGATGGGATCTAGGCTCCTCTCCAGTCGACTAGTCTCCTCCTCAAAGTTCTGACAGAACTCTGCAGACACAACCCCAAAGTTAAGGCAGCAGTTTGATGGCAAGACCATAGTTAAAAAGCATGTCTGATACAAAGGATTACCTTCGAGCATGAGGAATAGCTTCTTGGCGAGTCCTCCCAGATAAGCCTCCAGATCATTCTTCTTTCCCACCAACTCGCTGGCTTTGTCACTCAAAGCAATCTTGTCATTCTTCAGCCGACTGACCAGCTTGTTGGCCGCTTCAAGAGCAGCTTTCAGATTGGTATTCTCCTCTTCAAGCTTGCTGATTGAGGCCAGCTTTTCTTCTGTGAGCTTGGTCTTCTCTGAAGCTGCTTTCTGCGCCTCGGCGAGGTCAAGATCCTTCTTCTTCAGAGAATCCCTCAGTTTATCTGCAAAATCACAGTGAGATCAGACTAAAAAATGAACAAGAAACAAAGGCAGTCGTCAAGGTTCTCACCAAACATACCTTTTGCCTCCTCCTTCGCCTTCGTGAAGTTCTCCTGGACAAGCTTCAGATCAAGTTCGAGCTGGATATGCTTGTTCTCCAAATCAGTATAACGAGCTGCAAGCTCGCAAGATTTCTGCGAAGAACCAATCGACAGATGTCAAAGATAGGTCGCTTCCGAGTGACTAAGGGAAAAATTGTAGTATTTCTAAGACTACAGCCGAATCTAAACATTCGACTGTAGTCTCGGGGACTACACCCTGTGGGTGCACTCAGCGTGCCCCCACTAGTTCTATCAGCTAGAGTCGATCAGTCGACCAAAAAAGACAGAAAGGCTAATCACCAGCAGATAAGCCACAAAAAAAGGGAGGTGTTCTTCAGACCGTAGTCGACTGCCGGCAGTCGACCACAGTCTCGGGGACTACACCCAGTGGGTGCACTCAGTGTGCCCCCACCGGTTTATGATTCCATTCGACCAGATAGAGTAAAGAAAGTAATGAGAAAAAGCTCAAGACATAAAGACTATGGTCGACTGCCAGCAGTCCACCATAGCCTTGGGGACTACACCCAGTGGGTGCACTCTGCGTGCCCCCACCAATCCAGAATTTCAATCGACACACCCAGTGGGTGTACGACAGACACTAAAATTTTCAGAAAGAAAAGTTTTCAGGTATCATATCCTAACAGAACAGGTGGTGATCGACTAACCTGAACATTGCTCTGAAGAGCTGAACTGGCGTCATAAGCCGCTTGACTGGCGTCTCGGATCGCCTTCACTTGCTCCATCATGACCCCCGCCTGGCGTATGGCTTCTTTAGTAGCGCTTGCTTGGTCTTCTGGGACATGGTGGGTTGAGAAAAGTGAAGGCTGATCAGCACTCGACGAGGAAGGGCGTGCACTCGTGAGCGGCACCGCAAAGGATACGGTAGGCCGAGTGACGTTGTCCCCCTCCACAACCAACGTCTCAGGTGCTGACACGACCTGAGCTGCCTTGCCAGCAGACGCTCTCCTATTCCTCCTCTGCCTCAGTGGTTCCTCGTCATCGTCATCAGGAAGGTCAATGATGATGTTAGTTGGAGCTGCAGAAAAGAGTCAAAGCTAAGGATGAAGATCCTACCGACTGAAAACGAAATTACAAAGGTCATACCGGGGTTGGAAGTGACTGCATCCTCCATTTCGTGATCTTCAGGTCTGGTCGAGGTGTCAGAAGTAGCAGCACTACCGTCTCAGAAATCAGTCAGTCAGCTAACGAATCGACCAAGAGTAAATCCATGAGAAACAAGAAGACGCAAGCTACGTCATTACCCAGAAATAGTGGGAATCACCATCTTCATCTTCGGCAAGGCCTTCGTCGGCTTTGACGGCGCCACTCGAGATTGCTTCGGTGCTTTCTCAGTCGGCACCGGAGAGGTCGTCCGAGGACGCTTGGTCGACTGAACAACAGGCGCGACCCCCTTGCCGCGCTCGACTGCAGGGTCATGGGTAAGCTTGGATCTTCTTTCAGAACGAGGAGGTGCGACTTCCTCCTCCTCTTCCTCCTCCTCCTCCTCATCGGAGCCAGCATCTTCATCACCCTCATCACCATCCGATTCCCACTCCACTTCCTTCCTCCTCCTCGGTCTGTGCTTGCGCCCCGTTGGGCATCGTATACAACTCGGTGGTAGCCTGGAAGGCAACAAAATAAGACAAAGGTCAATCGACCAATTTGCAGTGAAACAGAATGAATGAAACAGGATCACAATCGGGAATAAGTGGTCGTACCGTGTCTGGTTCGTAAGTATGGTCGAGTGGTGGGATCCTCCTAGCCCCACGAGGGTTATCCTTGTTCCCTGTGATGGCAGTCATCCACCTCTCCAGTGTGGCGTCGCTGACCGCCTCTGGGTGGACCCGAGTGGTGTCTTCAGTACCACGGTACAGCCACATGGGGTGGCCTCGGTATTGGAGTGGCTGAATACGCCGTCGAAGGAAAACCTCCAGAAGATCCATGCCAGTCAGTCCGTCCCGAATGAGCTGGACTACGCGTTCCATCAACATTTTAACATGGACCTTCTCCTCCGGAAGCACCTTCAGAGAAGACGGCTTGTTCACTCGGTCCATGGAGAACGGAGGGAGGCCAGTCGACTGCCCTGGCGTCGACTCATCTTGGCAGTAGAACCAGGTCGACTGCCACCCTCTAACTGACTCAGGAAGGGTCATAGCTGGAAAGGCACTCTTGCTCCTCATCTGGACACCAAGACCCCCACACATCTGGATTACTTGGGTCTTTTCGTCATTCAGATTAGCCTTTTTCACCGTCTGAGAACGACAAGTGAATATGTGCTTGAAGAGGCCCCAGTGCGGCCGACAACCCAAGAAGTTTTCACACAAAGACACGAAAGCGGAGAGGTAGGCGATGGAATTGGGTGTGAAGTGATGAAGTTGTGCCCCAAAGAAATTCAAAACCCCCCGAAAGAAAAGATTCGGAGGCAGAGAAAACCCGCGATCTATATGGGTGGCTAAGAGCACACACTTACCTTCCTGAGGCTGAGGCTGCCACTCCGTCCCCGGAAGCCTCGCTGACCCGTGGGAGATCAGCCCTTCATTGGACAGGTCGTCGAGATCCTTCTGGGTGATGGTCGAGCGAATCCAATCCCACTGGATCCAACCTTGCAGCAGGCTGGACCGCGACGAGGATCCGCCCCGACTGGTCGATCTCCCCTTCGCCTTCGCCGTCACCTTCTTCGCCCGCTCCAAGGCCGCCGTCTTATCCTTCACCATTGTCGCCAACGAGGCAGGCACGGAGCAGCGGCGCGGAGCAGGTGCGAGCACAGCAGATGAATCTGAAGATGGGAGAGGAGAAAATGAGAGCGCACTATTCAAAAAACCTCCGCCCGGCGCCTTATATGGAGTCGCTTCCGAGTTCGATTGGTAGGCCCGGCAATCTGTCAAATCCGCAAGATCGCGAAGCGTCACGTGAGTGAAAAAGCGGCGCGGAAATTGAGGCGTCTCTGCCTTATACCGTCCGAGTACCGCAGTCTTCTCCGCTTCGCGCGCTTCCCGAAATTCGGATCCCACTAAATCCGCTAACAGTAGAGCAGCTTGTCAGACGGAAGATCTCCTACGATCCGTGGCTCGGAAATCTCCAAGTTCAGAAATCTCACTCGACAAACATAAAGAATAGATCAAGGCGACTGAAAGAGAAGTTGCCACCATCACTAAGAAGTCATTGATCCATAGTGAGACACACTTGCAGCACAAAAATCAGGTCGGAAATACTATCAACTCCTTCCTCACTCAAACCTCGATCCAATCAGGGGCTAATGATGAAGTCATGTACCTAGGGTAGGGTTATGGACCTGTCCAAGGTACCCTTCCCAAGGACATCTTTAGAAGAAACTCCCTTTCAGTTGACCTGGAAGGATTCCACTCGACGGACACGAAGACACTCGACCATGAAGATTCACTCGACCGCCAGGAGTTCAAGAGCCACTCTGTATCCAAACGGTCTATAATTAAGTAGTCTTTATGGCCATGATGACACTTTATGTAAGGCGTTACCAGTAATGCCAGGCCTTTATGTACTTTGAACCCTCCACTACGTGGGCTGGCTAGGTCCTGGCAGACACTATATAAGCCACCCCCTCCACTGGCAGAAGGGTTCGCACCCCTGTAACCCATACGCTTATAATCCAGTCGACCGCCTCCGGGCTCCGAGATGTAGGGCTATTACTTCCTCCGAGAAGGGCCTGAACTCGTAAATCCCTTGCGTATACAACTACTCCATAGCTAGGATCTTGCCTCTCCATACCTACCCCCTATTCTACTGTCAGTCTTAGTACCAGGACACCCACAAGGGGACCACGAGGCAGGGGGCGCGCCCTACCCCCTGGGCGCGCCCTCCACCCTCCTGGACGCCTCGTTGCGTCTCCGACTTCATCTCCAAGTCTCTTGGTTTTCTTCTGGTCCAAGAAAGATCATCGCGAAAGTTTCATTCCGTTTGGTATTCCTTTTCTGCAAAACTCTAAAACAGGTAAAAAGACAGAAACTGGCACTGGGCTCTCGGTTAATAGGTTAGTCCCAAAAATAATATAAAATAGCATATTGCATATAAAACATCGAAAACAGATAATATAATAGCATGGAACAATAAAAAATTATACATACGTTGGAGACGTATCAGTATGCTTGTATGAAGTGATTGATATTTCAGCATTCTGCTATTGTTTTTAGCGAAGTTGCATTTATTTGCTCATTAGGTCTCATTTACTTGTTACAAAATTGGCAATGTTTCAAGTGAAACTTGGTTTACCCTATTCATTTTGTTAAATTTTTTGTTATAAATCATATTGATTACATCCAATGAACAGAAATAGATAGTCACCCTTTATGCTTTAGAATGCCACTATTTGGTAGATGTACTCTTGTTGTCAGATTATTAATTACTCCCTCTCCTTTATATAAGGTGTATTTGTATTTTGAAAAGTCAAATGAGTGCATGTTTGACAGTCACCTAGACCAATACTAATACTCCTTACAACATCGACCCACATGGTCTTTGGTCGCCACCGTTGCAACCCATGTAGCCGCCGCCGTCCGTCCACCCTCTTCGTCTTCGTCCAGCACCAGCCCGTCGCCAGCGTCGCCGTCGTCTACCCCGATCACTTCATCTACACTGACAATTGCGGGCGACATTGGCCCTCCGCCGATTGCCGCAGCAACCGTTGTCAAGTCCTTATCTGTTAGCCTCTACGACTTCTCCGACGTGCCGTACAACTCGTGCAGGTCCTAGTCTATGCAAGTCTGGTACTGGCAACACTGATGTGTGCCTTCGTCCACCACGTGTCCCCGGGCCTGGCAAGCCTGGTGTGGCGCTTCATCAACTTCGTCTTCGTCCGTCTACGCATGCCCGGTGCTGGAAATACCGATGCGTGCCTTCGTCTACGATGTGTCTCCGTGTTTGGCAAACCCGGCGCGACACTTTGTCAACACTGTCTTCTTCCCGGCGCACCACTACTTTGACACCACTGCGCCCATGACTAACTAGGCCCCTCCTTACGCATGTAGCTCCACAGCGACTTCCTCAACACCGATCACCCCAACTCGACATCAACCACGGCATTCTTCGCACGGCTACCTCGACCACGGCTACACCACCCTCCGCTCTCGGCTACCTCGACCAATGGCACAAAGGGCTACCTCATCGGTTTCCACTCCAGCCACGACTATCGCGATGCATCGACTGTTACGACTGTGGGGAGTGTCCGTCGGCTTACTTTCGGATTCTTCTTCAGTCTCACCGTCGCGTCGCTACCGTTATGACTGCGGGGGGTGTTGAGTATAATGATTAGGTTGGAAAAATGCGATGGACTAGGAATTATTCTGGCTTGTCTTGTACTCCAAGTAGATCATGTACTCTTATATATATGCCCACGTGGCTCAAGAAATACAACAACAATTCCATCGATCTCTCTGTCCCTTCGAACAGAGGGTTGCGGCCGCCACATTTGTTGTTGCAGCAAAACATCACGCAGCAGCGGTCGTTGGACACCGTGGTGGGAGCAGCTGGGAGGCCGGGGATGCTGTCGCCGTGGAAGCAGTTGGGAGGCCGCGTGTGGTGGAAGTCGCCATGGAAGGGCCGCGGGTGGCGGAAGTCGCCGTGGAAGCAGCTGGGAGGCGGGGCTTGCTGTTGCCGCCGGCGAACTCAGCACATGTTTCCCCGCCGGAGCCTATGACCACAAGGAGGAGGACACAAAGGGGGAGGAGCGCCATCTTCTTTGATCTCTGCAAAAAAAGAAGGTCACCTGGGGGGACAAAGCCCCCCTCCCCCACCTGAATCATTTTCTCTTTTTATTGATTTTCAAAGGAGTATCAGAGACATGGGAAGTTATTCTTAGAGATAGAATCGCGGCCCGCGGGGGCAACACCGCCACCACACTCGAGCTCATGATCTTCGCAATTGAACAACACTTCAAGTGAGATTTATAGGAACTGATTCGTCTGATCATGCCGATCCATTCGGTGATCAACTAAGTGCGGTCATTGATAGTGTATGGATTCAGGGCAGATATAATTGCAATGTCGCTTGCTCCCAATTATGTGCACAAGAACCAAATTCAGTTTGCACCTGAGAGGGGGATCCCATCCCACCAGCCATTGGTGTGCAGACCAAGGGTCAAGATTATAACTGTTTGTCATAATATTTTGCTGAGCATTGTCTAGCCGAAGGGTGCTTTCGTAGTTTGGTTAACCTCTTATCCAACCCTGTAAGCGAAATAGGATGAGCGCCATGTGTTGCCCGCTATAACACTTGCCATTGAGACATCATATGCCCCCAACCTTCTGATGCTGATTTGCTAGCCATGACAATGCCTTCATGCCATCATTTCTCACCTCTGATTTGTTTATAGTATGCATTTCATCTGGTTCCAATCTGCAGTAGAATATTGGCTTATTTGGTCCGGGATTTCTTTAGACAGGCTTCTGCAATTAATATTTGTAGTTTGATAATGTTGCTGAATACTGTCGTATTTGGTTGAATTTGTCTGTTCATGTATGTCTATCGTCTGGCTCTGCTACTATTAATCAAGCAAAATTTCAATAAAAGTTTCTGTGAAGCAATATTTCACTTAATTTGTAGTTCTTCCATAAATTGCTATAATGTCAAACATCGAGTGTTGGCCTAGCATACATGTATTACTGTATATGTGCCCTGATGTTGTAATGTTCTTTTATTTACCCATGAGTTAACAAGGTGCCTTCAGGAAGGTTACGACACCGGAGCACCGCCATCGCCCGATTCGAGGATCAAAGTTTCCCCAGGAGCCACACGACATGCAATGAGAGCTGCGACGACGCCTTCAAGAAGGGAACGAGCTACACCGCCGCCGGTCCATCTGAAGATAGAGCAGATTTTCACCCCAGCCAATACTCACCGCCAACGAATGCTGCACCCCGACAACCACGCCGCCCGTACGGCCATGGCCACCGGGCAACACCAAGCGATGGGCTCTGCCCATGAGCACCGCGCAACCACCACCAGGGTCGCCGCCCCGGCATCCGAGCCCTAGATACCACCTCACCCAACACCCGCCGCTACCCCAACTGAAGAGACAATCGGATCCCGGGGCAAGTGTTATGGCGCTCCTAGAAGGAGGGCGCGAGAGGGCCGGCTGAGGGCCTTTTGCCCACGGTCGGGCAAGAGGGAAGGGATTTCCTTCTTAATTCTTGCTTGATTAGATTGATACATCTCCTCTCTTTATATAGAGAGGTTTACTTGACTCCCAAGCAAGGCTTACTTGACCCCTAAGCAAGCGATCCTTATCTCTAATTAACCCTAAGACTAACGGGCCCATTAGGCCCATTACATACTCTAACACTACACCCCACCTGGACATGCAGCTTGTCCTCGAGCTGCAGCCCAACTAACTTATAACCATGACTCGACGCAACACAAACCTAACACCTAAAAACAAGCCTTTTACATCTCGGCTTGTTTTATTATTCTCAACCTGAAATGGGCTGGGACGCTTTATTTTGGACCCATTAACAAAAGGTGGACACCATCCGCACGTCGGACGTGCACGTGTACAGCCACATGGATCCCATGGACACCACCTGGACAAAAGGAGTGCATGTGTATGACCACCAGGAAGTGGTCGCAAGAGTGACCAGCAGGCGCCCTCACGGCGGCGGTGGAGGAATCTTGGTGGTGCTCTGGCGGTCTTGTTGTCGGTGACACCATGCCTTCTCCCTGCCGGACGACTGTTGGTCTGCACCGCACAGGGAAGAGTGGAGGGCTTGCGATGGAGAATGACGAGGAGAGGTGCGCCCCCCAACCACCGATGTCGCAGACTTTGAGGTCGTTGCCCGCGGGGAAAACAGCATGCCCACCGCCAGTGGGGGAAACCGCATGCCCAAGATCCCCAACGCAGCGGATGAGATCGAGGTCCTTTGCACAGCGAAGGGCAACTTGGAGGAGCGGCAGCTGCATACCACGCATCTCCCGCACACGCCCATGAACATTTTTTAATGTGATCGACATTTAAAAAAAAGTAAAGTATCATCTTCATATGTACATTTAAAGGACTTCAAAATATTGAAGGAAATATGCCCTAAAGGCAATAATAAAGTTGTTATTTGTATTTCATTATATCATGATAAATGTTTATTATTCATGCTAGAATTTTATTAACCGGAAACTTAGTACATGTGTGAATACATAGACAATACATAGTGTCCCTAGTATACCTCTACTTGACTAGCTCGTTAATCAAAGATGGTTATGTTTCCTAACCATAGACATGTGTTGTCATTTGATGAACGGGATCACATCATTAGGAAAATGATGTGATGGACAAGACCCATCCGTTAGCTTAGCATTATGATCGTTACAGTTTTATTGCTACTGCTTTCTTCATGACCTATACATGTTCCTCTGAATGAGATTATGCTACTCCCGAATACCGGAGGAACACCTTGTGTGCTATCAAACGTCACAACGTAACTGGGTGATTATAAAAATGCTCTACAGGTGTCTCCGAAGGTGTTTGTTGGGTTGGCATAGATCAAGATTAGGATTTGTCACTCCGTGTATCGGAGAGGTATCTCTGTGCCCTCTCGGTAATGTTCATCACTATAAGCCTTGCAAGCAATATGATTAATGAGTTAGTTATGGGATGAAGCATTATGGAACGAGTAAAGAGACCTGCCAGTAACGAGATTGAACTAGGTATGATGATACCGACGATCTAATCTCGGGCAAGTAACATACCGATGACAAAGGGAACAACGTATGTTGTTGTGCGGTTTGACTGATAAAGATCTTCATAGAATATGTAGGAGCCAATATGAGCATCAGGTTCCGCTATTGGATCAGAGATGTGTATTGATCATGTCTACATAGTTCTCGAACCCGTAGGGTCCGCACGCTTAACGTTCGATGACGATTTGTATTAAGAGTTATGTGTTTTTGATGACCGAAGTTTGTTCGGAGTCCTGGATAAGATCTCGGACATGACGACGATTCTCGAAATGGTCGAGACATAAAGATTGATATATTGGAAGGTTATGTTCGGACACCGGAATGGATTCAGATATGTTCAGACATTTTCCGGAGTACCGGGAGGTTACCGGAACCCCCCGATGGATTAATGGGCCTTCATGGGCCTTAGTGGAAGAGAGGAGGCGGCGGCCAGGTGGTGGCGCACGGCCCCCAGCCCAAACCGAATTGGACTAGGGGTGAGGGACGCGCCCTCCTTTCCTCCTTCTCCTCCACCTCTTTCCCTCTTCTCCTATTCCGAAAAGGAAAGGGGAATCCTACTAGGACTAGGAGTCCTAGTAGGACTCCCCACTTGGCGCGCCCCTCCTAGGCCGCCAACCTCCTCCTCCCCTCCTTTATAACGGGGGAGGGGGCACCCCAAAGGCACACCAAGATTTCTCTTAGCCGTGTGCGGTGCCCCCTTCCACTGTTTACTCCTCCGATCATAGCATCGTAGTGCTTAGGCGAAGCCCTGCGCGGATCACATCATCAACACCGTTTCCACGCCGTCGTGCTGACGGAACTCTCCCTCGATCCTCTACTGGATCAAGAGTTCGAGGAACGTCATCGAGCTAAACGTGTGCTGAACACGGAGGTGATGTACGTTCGGTACTTGGATCGGTTGGATCGTGAAAACGTTCGACTACATCAACCACGTTAACTAACGCTTCCGCTTTCGGTCTACGAGGGTACGTAGACACACTCTCCCGCTCTCGTTGCTATGCATCTCCTAGATAGATCTTGTGTGATCGTATAATTTTTTTAAAATTGCATGCTACGTTCCCCAACAAATATAACAGACGACCCATAGAAAATATAACAAAAGATAATGAAATTACCAAGGAGTGTATATAAATAAACCGCTGAAGAAAACAAGAATGACAGTTCGACTGAGCTTGACCCATATAGGGGCCGGTGCACCAGTGGACAAAAGAGCAGACAGGAGCGGTGCTCAGAGAGACATGCTCCATTTTACAACATGCTTGTTTTTGGAAAGAAAGGGAAAAAAAGATCAAAATAAACCTTAAACTAGTAGACGAAAACTAAATTAAACCTTGAACTTCTACTCTCTGAAATCAGCACACCAAACTCTGTGATCCCGTTCTATTTAAACCTTGTGTATGTTCCTAAACAAGGATTGCCAATGTGGCAGCAGGTTGAACCCGAGATCTTCGGCTACGGCTGGACGCGACTGGGCCGGCACACCAAGCGCAAAGTTTTTTTCTATTTTTTTTCTCATAACGTGCGACGTCAAAATACCAAAAAAGAAGAGGTCCAAAAAAACGAACTCGCGACCTAAAGCAAAAGAAGTCCTCCTGCTAACCACTCTAATTGAAGGTTGTTGGTGTAAAAAGAGAAGCACGAAATGTTTGACCACACATGGCAGAGCCGAGATTTGAAAACCATTTTTTGCAATTTTTTGTAAAATTTTATTTAAAATTTTCAATAATTTTAAAATGAGAATATTACTAAAAAATAAAATATAAACATTTTTGCAAATATATGAACAATTTTTTGGAATTACGAACAGTTTTTAAAAAACATAAACAATTTTTGTTAACATGAACCTTTTGTGAAATCTCCAAGCATTTTTAAAGTGCGAAAACTTTTTGGAAAAAAAGAACAAAAAATTACACGATTTTTTTAAACCTGAACAAAAATTTAAAGTGCGAACAAACTTGAAAATTTGTTCCCCTTTTTTAAATTTTTTTGAAAGTGTTCGCATTTTAAAATTATGCTGAGGTTTCAAAATGTGCTCCCATTTTTCAAAAAATGTTTATGTTTAAAAATATTTGTGTTTTAAAAAATTGTTCGCACTTTTGAAAAAAATCATATTTAAAAATGTGTTCATTGTTCAAAATTTGCTCACGTTTGAAAAAGGGTCGTGTTTAAAAAATGTATGGGGATCTCAAAAATTGTTCACGGTTCCCAAATTTGTTTGTGTTTTTAGAAAATGCTTGTAATTTCAAAATTAGTTTAGATCTTTGCAAAAATGTTTGAAAATTTAAAAAATATGGTTCTATTTTAATAATATTCGGATTTCAAAACTGTTGACAATTTTCAAAAAAAATGTTTTCGAATCTCTACGCTGCGTTGTGCGCTTAAATATTTTCACGCCGCTCTTTTATCATCAGTAGTCATCGGTTAGAGTGGTTAGTCAGGGTAGTTTAGCGGTGCTAGATCGCATGTTTGATTTCATGATAGAGATAAACGCACCATTGATCACTGTACTCTCACGAGATGAGCACATTGGTCACTCTTCTCTCAAAATGTGATGAACCGGTCACAACACTCAATTTTATGAGCAAACTGACCACTCTGCCGTTTCGAGCCATAACGGTTGCCCAAGTGGCATGCTGACTCAGCGTTGAGCCCACGACTGCAGCATGTGCGCATATCAAAGGGCGGGGATTTTTGCAATAAAGGCCCTGGAAATATTAACTCAGAACAGGTCATGGTTGCACCGGTTTAACACTAATTGGGCTCACCTGTAAGCCACTTAGGGACCGTACAACCAGTCGCTTAAACGTCTGTTACGAGCGCGGCATGTCGGCAACGCACGTCGAAGCAGAAAGGAGCTACGGGTGGTGGGAGCGTGCAGGCTGACCACAGGCAGACCGATACTGAAGGCTCACCTAGATCATGCGCGAAAGGACGGTGATGACAACGGAGTTCGAAGGCGAGGCCACGGCTGCCGGAACATGCTTGTGTGATGAGGCCTTCTCGAGGATGCATGACATGGATGGGATGTCACCATAAGCTACAGACGATCCCCATGCGGGCTACCAAGCCAAGAATAATAAGTTGGGATTCATGAACTCCGGGTTCGATTCCTTTGGCAACAGTTTACAGGGAATCTCGGCGAAGCCTATGGACAAGACAAAGAGGCACGGGGTGGTTGTTGATCACGCGTGCGACAAACCACATCCGCGACGGCGCACACTGGATGCCGACCGCGAGCGTCATGGACGCCGTGAGCGTGAGTGCAGGTGCCTGGGCGGCGATGTTGTGGTTATTAGTTATTACAGTGACATGATACGTGGCAAATGACCTTCGGCGAGGTCGACAGAGCCATAGAAGGGATCGACAGAGCCATGGCGGCGAGGTCGGACGCCGTCGGCCGGGAGCCGGGGGTCCGGTGCAAGAAACGCGAGGCGGTGCTCCAGGCGAGACGGGCTGGCACAGAGCTACACCGGGCGTCCCACGAATGCGGCTGGACATAGCATGTCCTCACGGACGGCAAGACATATAGGTTACAGCGGCAGCGACACAAATGCAGACAAATACATGGCGGCAGCGGCTCCAGGTTACTACGTCCAGCCTCCAGCACATCTACGGCGGTTTCAGCTGGACATAGTCCGTCCTTTTTCTTTAGGCGATTCGCTCGGCCGTAGCAGGTGGCCACGGAGTGCACGAGGTAGCGCGGTGCAGCGGGTTAGCAGAGGAACGAACCTCGACCCTAACTGATGGAACACCACGCTGCACCAGGCATGGTCACCGAGAGAAAGACGCCACGGGCTCGCAACCACGCTCGTCGGCTGCAGTAGCAGCGGCGCAGGTGGCGCGCGGCGGCGATGGTAGGAGTGGCGCAGGTCGCGTGCGGCGCCAAGTGGCGTCGGGGCATGGCACGGCATGATGCAGCTCAGCATGCGCGAACCGCGACGGGCATGGCGCGGCTGCGGTCGGCGGGCGGTGTTCCTGGCAAGGTTCCTGGATCCCAAGAGTAGCTTCGCACACGTAGATTCCTGTCAAGAACGAGCACCACTTGAGCAAAAAATCCTCCCAGTATCCAAACTGATGCTCCACATCTTTCCAGGGTCCTCCTTGCAAAATAGCCCGCCGTTTGATATGTGTGCATGTGCCACGGGCCTGGACTCAACGCTGAGTCAGCATGCCACTTGGGCAACCGTTATGGCTCGAAACGGCAGAGTGATCAGTTTGCTCATAAAATTGAGTGTTGTGACCGGTTCATCACATTTTGAGAGAAGAGTGACCAATGTGCTCATCTCGTGAGAGTTCAGTGATCAATGGTGCGTTTATCTCTTCATGATAGTATTACATATGTCAGTATTTTAAGTCGCGCATTACATCAAAGAAAAACATGTTTCTCCCGCATTACTAAAGGAAAAACATGATTCACCTTGATGGGCTGGCCCAGTCGCTTCCGGCCGCAGAACTATCCCGGTTCGACCTGCTGCCACGTCGACGATCCCTTCGAAAACCCGCTCAAGATTTAAAATATACCGGGATCATAGAGTTCGGTGTGCTGATTTCAGGGTTAGAAGTTTATGGTTCGATTTAGCTTTCGTCTACAAGTTTAAAGTTTATTTTGGACTTTTTTCAAAAGATTTTTTCTCTTGGGATTGAAGCCGAATAAGCCACATAATTTTTAGACGTAAAAAAGGGTGAAAACAGAAGAATGAAAAGCCAGAAAGTGGTAACCGGGGCATTACACGCCATGGTTGATTTGACGACTTCTTTTTAATGCGTGAAGGATTTGACGACTCGTCACGATCTTATCATCCTCGGTTTTTTTGTAGTTTTCTTGTCGCTGCCGTACACGGGAGCACAATATACGTACATAATTACCATAAGGATCACACGAGATTGCAGAGAGAGAAACTAAGAGAAGAGTATATGGATAACACGTGTTTATTTCGTAGCCTGGATAATGCGTGCTAATAGTTTGCTTGAACGAAACACATGCGCTAATGACGCCTTGCTCCAGTTTACCTGCATTTCCTTGAAGCAGCCGGTCGACGGAAACTCGGCGGATTGATCCCAGGCTCCCAGCCGCCGACGAACTCTTGAGCCCGGTTTTTTTTCATAGTAATATGTGTCTTATTTATATCATAAAAATCATAATACAAACCACGTATAAACCGACCTGACAAAACAGAAAAGACAGCAAATCGCTAGCCTTTGCATAAAGGAACAACAGCCAGGAAATAAAATTACAATTAAGACCGAAGAAACCTCTGAACTTGACACCAACGCCCATCACATGTCTCTGGAACCACCATAGCAATTATCAAAGGAAAAAAATGACAGATCACCTTCACACCCGAGCTCGAAGCGGCTCCATCGCTAATGTGAAGCTTTGCGGACCTCCAAGATGGCTCACCAAAAGCGATACTATTACCGTTGAACGAATCAGGCCGGTGCAACACCCCAGACACGCCATCGAACTTCAGATCTGGCATCCCCACACGACTAAGACGTCGGAGGAGAAAACCACATCAGCCATCCACGAACCCCAAACCCAGCACACGTTCCATCATCTTCCAGATGCCGCCGATGCAGATCACAATCTGCATCCACTCCTGGACTACCTCTCAAACTCCGCGCCGGCGCTGGAGCAAACGCCGTCGTAATGACGGAGCCCGAGGACACAAGTCCACCACGAGGATGTCGCTGCCGTCACGACATCCTTGCTTGAACAGACTAATTCCACATCTATCCCCAACCATATGACCGATCGCCTCGTCGGAGTAGGATCTAAAGAAACTTTATTGAGCGCTGCCATCATCACCACCGAAGCCAAGACGATGAACAACCTAAAAAATCTAAACTACGATAGTAAAAAACCATCCACGCGCGTGGATCCGGCGACCCCCTCACCACCGACGACCGAGGCCGCCAGAGGAGGGGAGCCGCCGGAGGGCGGCGGCGTGGAAGACTCCTGGCGGCAAAGGTCGCCTTTTGTTTCTTCAAAGCGAATCGATTCTCGAGCCCAGCTCGCTGCCGTGCGCAGTTTGGAGAGGAGGAGAGGAGATCCTTTGGCCTTTGCCACCCGGCACGTACGTAGCCAAGTTGGTCGCTGTTGATTTGGCCTGTGCGTGCGTACGTGCGGTCGCCTCCGGTGATGTGTTCCGGGCACGCGCGCGACCTGGGGCAGGCCGCATCCGGCGTAGTCCGGTCCAGACGTCCAGGACGTGTGATTCGGACTTGTCGTACGTCGCCCGAGTTATGGCGCCGACGTCGACCGCTAGCGGCGCCGACCGGCGAGGCGAGCTGGATCCTTGAGCAGCAGCACACCGCTGACGTGTCACTGAACACTGAGATGCAGATTGATTTGTCGGACGTTCTGTAGAACGAACCGTGCTAGGTGACATGATAAGGCGGCAGCGTATACATCAGTCGGTACCGTGCGTGGCTCCGGAACGTGACTACATGGCATGACAGCGGCACACCCAATCAACCAATCACTCTTGACGGAATATTCAGTGCACGTGTACTGTGGAGGCCAGAGTGAAAAAGGAGAATCGGAACCCTCTCGTGCCCTCACGAATTGGCCAAAGACTGTGGGTCGCGGTCATGGAACGCGCATCGCATGCAGCCGTGGCGCGCAGACGCGCGGGCATGTGTACATACTACTCCCAGGCTCCAAGTGTACGTGAAGCTCCTAACGTGTACAGATCAGCATTGGTGGAACTGGAATGCATACACAATCAAATCACCGTCGGACAGCTCGTTCGATCGATTGCTGATGATACGACAGTTAGGCTTGCTGACCGCAGACACTAGGACCTGAAACAACAAGAAAGATTCGACGAGCCCCGGTACGAGCACGGGAATCGCAACAAGCCACCGATGAGCCAGGCAAGACGGCCTGCGCGGATCGGGAAACATGGCCCTTCCGGGCGGTGGCGCGACGGGCCACCCCGGCGAGGGCGGTCGCGTCCTGCCCGGATCGGCCACTCGTACCTGCCATTGCCAATGATGAGTAATCGCAATTGCGACAGGGACCAACTCCAGGCAACGCACGCACTTGACGGCTGCATCCCGGGGAGGCGCCACCCGCGGCGGCGCACCTGCCATTGCGGGCGTGCATTGATAGGGAAACCAGATCGACATCGATTTACCCTTCTCACGTTCCCCCTGGCGGCCGGGCTCGTCCGATCAAGACGCCGCCGGCGTCGAGGGTCACCGCCGAAATTTCAGCGCGGGGCACGTCATGGCGTGCGCGGCATGCACGAAAAATACAAAAAATGTTCAATCGTGTTGACCGTTGAGTATGTCGACATGTCTGGCGGCTGGATAAGAGCGCGCGCGCCGTGCAGCTGCATGCCCGTCGCCGTCACCGTCGGGGGCTCGGGTGGCCGAGCACCGGCAGGTCGCCACGTCCGACCACCAACCGCGGCCAGCTCTTGGGCTCCTCATGAGCTGCTTCCACGGGGGGCGCGATCGTACGTGGCACGGGCCAGGGGTGCACGTCAGCGTCGACGGCTGCCCCGGCAGGCAGGAGTCTTATCCGGTTCTCGCCCCGCGATCGTGCCGATCTGGACGCCACATCGATCGACATGCGTCAATCATTACTACAATCTTTTTAAACCAGTGGTGCTTCTATATTTTTACAAGATCTACTACATCTTTCTGAATTTTTTTGAGTGGCGTGGAACTTCGCTTTGCTGAAAATGGTCACGCAGGACAAGTAATTCGAGTTGTATTTCCGTATGTATCTGACGTGGCGGCGTGATACGACTTGTCAGAGCTGAAGCTTCTCCCGCTCGGTCGCTTGGACGCTTGGACCTGCCGCTTGCATGCATTATTTGCTTTGGTTTTCGAACTTGTCTGGCCATGCATTTCCAAAACAGTAATAAATCACGAGGTGAACTCGCCTGCCAAGTTTCCAATCGAACAATAGCGTCGTGTTCCCGCGCCTATAAGAACGACCAAACTTTTTGGACACCACACCTCAAGAAGCAACCAAGAACGCGCGCGGCTGGGTACAGATCATCGACGGCGGAACGAAACGAAAGCAGCCCGTAACGATCTCTTCTATCCGACTGGCCATGGACCCGCGGTGCGGCGGCCACTGGGAGAGCTCGTCGGAGGACGCGACGAGGTCGCTGCTGCCCCTGCACGACGGCGCCCACCGCTCCCCCTGCTCGCCGCTCGTCGCGTCGCTGCTCGCCAACAGGTACCTGTCGATCGCGGCCGGCCCGCTGGCCGCCGCGCTGATCTGCGCGCTCGTCGACCTGGGACCCGGGCACGCCGCGGCGCGCAACATGCTCGGCGTGCTGGCGTGGGTGTTCATCTGGTGGATCACCGACGCCGTGCCGCTGGCCGTCGCCTCCATGGCGCCGCTCTTCCTCTTCCCCGTCTTCGGCGTCTCCTCCGCCGACGCCGTCGCCAAGGCCTACATGGACGACGTCATCTCCCTCGTCCTCGGCAGCTTCATCCTCGCCCTCGCCATCGAGCACTACAACATCCACCGCCGCCTGGCGCTCAACGTACGCACGTGCTCCTAGCAATTGATTCTTCCAGCTCGATCAGCGTACTAACATTGCGCGGCCCGCGCGCAGATCACGTTGCTGTTCTGCGGGGACCCGGTGAAGCCGGCGCTGCTGCTGCTGGGCATCTGCGGCACCACCATGTTCATCAGCATGTGGATCCACAACACGCCCTGCACCGTCATGATGATGCCGGTGGCCACGGGGATCCTGCAGAGGCTCCCCGGCGACGCGGCCGCCGGCGCCGACGCCCGCGAGTTCAGGCGGTTCTCCAAGGCGGTGGTGCTCGGCGTGGTGTACGCGTCGGCGATCGGCGGGATGGCCACGCTCACCGGCACGGGCGCCAACATCATCCTGGTGGGGATGTGGTCCACCTACTTCCCGGAGGAGGAGCCCATCACCTTCAGCTCCTGGATGTCCTTCGGCCTCCCCATGTCGCTCGTGCTCTTCGCCGCGCTCTGGGCCACGCTCTGCCTCATGTACTGCTCCAACGACACCGGGAGGGCGCTCTCCGCTTACCTTGACCGCACCCATCTCAGGAGGGAGCTCAGCTTGCTTGGTACGTACCTTATCTTTCTTGCTCTCTCTCTGCACTTGAGGAAAATGACTGGTGTAGTATTCATCTATGTTCTGGTGATCTGGCCAGTTTGAATTTTAAACGAACTCTTGGTCAAACATTTCATGGAGTAAACTCTAGCGTTTAGTTATCTGATGATGGGGATCTCCATTTTTTATCAATGCCAGGTCCAATGGCTTTTGCAGAGAAGATGGTTCTTGCCGTTTTCGGGGTAAGTTTGTGCAACATTTTCAATCAGTAAAATGTTCTAGGCTTATTCTTCCCTGAACCTAGAAACAGAGTGTTACTGCAGCAACACAACTGAATGGATCAATGGCTGATTCATGCAGGGTCTGATCGTCCTATGGATGACGAGGAGCCTGACGGACGACATCCCCGGGTGGTCAGTCCTCTTCCACGGCAATGTCGGGGACGGAACAGTCACCGTAAGCATCCCACAACTTCCGATCATTTCTCAGAGACAATCTGCCACACGAGCTCACGAGACACCATCTTTGATCGCAATGCAGATCATGATGGCGACGCTGCTCTTCATAATCCCCAGCGGCAAGGGCGACGGCGAGAAGCTCATGGACTGGGCCAAGTGCCGGAGGCTGCAGTGGCACATCGTCCTGCTCCTCGGCGCCGGCTTCGCCATCGCCGACGGGTTCAAGGCGAGCGGCCTGACGGACATCCTCGCCGGGTGGCTGGGCTTCCTGCGGGGCGCGCCGGCGCTGGCCGTCGCGCCCGTGGCGTGCGTCTTCAGCGGCCTCCTCACGGAGTTCACCTCCGACGACGCCACCACCACGCTGGTGCTGCCGCTGCTGGCGGAGCTGGGCAGGAGCATCGGCGTGCACCCGCTGCTGCTCATGGTGCCCGGCGCCGTCGGCGCGCAGCTCTCCTACCTGCTGCCCACCGGGTCGCCCGGCAACTCCGTCGGGTTCAGCACCGGCTACGTCACCATCAAGGACATGGTGGTCACCGGCATGCCCATCAAAATCGTCGGCGTCGCGGCTCTCACCGTCCTGCTGCCAACGCTTGGTAAGTTTACAGCTGCTGTGCAACCAGGAAGTCAGACTCTGAAACAAAATAATCTGCGAGATCTCATAATCTGCAGAGCTATACTACTCTTTACTCTGGCACTGAATCATGGCAGTTCTCTTGATGTGATGCAGGTGTTGCCGTCTTTGGCATGGACCAGAAGGTATAGGAACGTGCTGGAAATTCAGTTGGAATTTTTGAACATCTCAATCGCTAGACCGTATGTAGGTTAGTACGACGAGTAGTGTTTAGTACTGTAGGAGGTTATTGAGGTTGTTGTACAGTGTATAGTCAGTGTCATTGCCTCATGAACGGTATGGGGTCATATTCTTTTCTGTATCTACTATCTGATTTGTGTCGAGCGCTTCAATTTCCATGTGAATATATATACCGAAATCATGTGGTGCACATCTAATGAAACCACAAGGCAGAGTCGGGATGTACATCACCGACAGACTGTGTAATTGGGTTATATATAAACAGCTCCATGATGATGGAGAAAGGCGTTTTGGAGGCCGAGCTCCATGGAGGCCTTTATTTTTGAAAAATTCAAATTTAAACTTTTATGGTTCAAAAAATTCTGAAAAAAAATATGCGTGTATGTAAGGATGTAACTCACATGTGTGTAAAAATTCATGATGAAATACCTTGAATTGCGACCTGTACAAAAAAGACAAATCCATGGCCTAGGAGGATGAATAGTATCATGTGTTAAACAGCTCCAGATTTGTCTTTTTTGCACAGCCCTCATTTCAATGTATTTTGAACTGAAAATTTACACACATGTGTATTATGCCTTCATATATATCTGTGATTTTTTTCAGAATTTTTTGAGGTGTAAAAATACGAATTTCAATGAAATTTGAAATTTGAATCCGGAGGCCTCACTGGAGCCCGAGCTCCAAAAGGGATTTCCGATGATGATGAGCATATCAAGATCTGTATAAACAATTCCACTATGAGAGCATGATCGTATCGTATGATTGCCACTCCATAACCAATTGCATGATGAGTAGCAAGTCGCACAACGTCCAAGCATTGCCTTTATTGTTGACACCTTTCCCTCTCATCTTATCACTCCCAGCGATGGGGGAACGACTTGTGTAGAATCTGAGCTTGTGGTGAAAAAATAGAAGAAATGATGTTGGGCCATCGGATGAGAGATCGATGGCACAGGTCCGGTTGGTGGGATCTTTGCACAAAATTTGCAAAACGGTCCAACGCTACAAGCAAATTTGCTTTCGCTGCCCTCCCACGTCTGTACCAAATCCTTACAGAGCGAAGGCACGGGATCGAAGATTTCTTGGCTGCGGCTGCGGCGGCGGCGACGGCGGCGGCTGCTGCGGCGGCGGCGGCGCAGATCCTGAGCCAAGCTGGGCGGGCACGCGCAGCAAAGAAGCTGATCCATCTCCTCCTCGATGGCTCCTAGCCGTTTCTTCGCCGGTGGCGCGGTTTGAGGCAGATTGGATCGGATTCCTCACCTCCTCCCCACTCTCAGGCTCCCAGATCAGCTCTCCGCCGTCCTCCGCCCCCTCCCCCCCCCCCCTCACCTCCTCTCGCGATTCAGCAGTAGCTCGGCGGTCGTGGATTCTCGCCTCCTTCCCGGCCGGCCGCTTCTTGTTCTGCGAATAGGCCACCACGGTTCGTCATTCTTCAGGTAAAATATAAATGTTAATTTTTTATTAGCTAGTAGATTGATACTTCATCTCTATAGTTTTATATTTTTTCTACTTGTTAATGTTGAATCTGTCCATTTAGTTGCTGGGTAGCAACAGAAGAAGAATGAGCAGCAGCCCGAGTAGCATAGAAGCTGATCTGCTCTGGGGTGATTCTTATGTTTGTTGGATTCTTATTTTTTTCTAGAAGCAGCAAGTTGATTAGTGCTATTACTTAGTTATGGTATTGTGTAGTGCTACTGGCTCATGGAGATCTTGTGTTGGCTTCAATGGCTACTTCAGCCATACCAAGCGCGTGTACCAACTGTACATAAATGCTATCTGATTTCTAGCAGGAAGCAATACACTAGCAAATCTAGCTATACCGGTGAGATGCACTAGTACAAGAAGTAGGCTGCTCTGGCTTCGTCGATTCTTCAGCGGCAAGCCGAAACGCACACACGTGAGACACAATGGCTATTTTTCTTTTTCTCCCTCTCCAAGATACATATGCTGAATAGACACAAAGATGCCTTTACATATTTTGCTAGGGGATTCGTTGGGTTGGCTATTCCTTTTAAATGCTTATTGATGATCTTTCATCTCCAAAAGTCTGGCATTTGTTATTGGCTGGGTGCTCGCTCCAGTATTTCTATGCACATGAATATTTCCTGTCCTTCTGAGAGTAATTAATTACATTTCCCTAATCTTTCCCATAAGCCATGCCTTTGATATGACCCATGTGGCAGAAGTTTGACATGGAAAAGATGATCCCCAGTCTAAATTTGCAATTCTCATCACAGGATCCAGTAATGGAGGGTAGCAGTGCGATGTCTCCTCTAGGAGAGCCCTCAATTCCAATGATCGCAGCATGTGCACCAGCACTATCAGGTGACAATAGCGATCTGAGAAAATCAAGATATCCTAATGTATCTAACATTATGTTAATCCCTTGTGTGCTGTTGGTTGCTAAATTTTTTTGCAGTCATGGAATCGGTCAACAGTGTTCAAAATCAAGATTTCAGCGATGCAACGTCATTACATGAAATTAATTCCCCAATGCTTCTCATTGATGACTCCAGTACACGAAAAAAAGAATCATTCTCTCAAGAGGTACAAGCGGTTTTTATTTTAATATAATGTACGTAACTTCTTATTTTTGTCCATATTAAACTGCATGAATACATTCATGTTTGATAAGAAAATATACACTTATCATATGTCATGTCCATGTCAAACCTTAGGTGGCAAACAAATATGCAAAAACTAAACATCTGAGGTATGTATGGTACAAATTAGACAGCCCTATTGTGTTATAACACTTGTCACAACCTGTAATACTCGCATTAAATGGATATTCCATATGGGAGTAGTAATTTTTGGCAGTGACAAAATGAGATCTCATAACCGAATAACATGTAGTCTTTAGAAGTGAGATTGTGTTGTCACGTGAGGGTAATGTTACTGAAATTGCAATCAATGTTGCAGGGTTCTTTGTATAAACCCCAGTGTGACGAGGAATTGAAGCCAAAAGTAGGGATGATATTTGATGACATTGCCTCGGTGCTGGAATTTTACAGGACATATGCACACAATGTCGGATTTGGTGTGCGTCTTGGACAACAGAGGGTCGTAGATAATGTGCTTCAATGGAAACGATTCTTGTGTGCAAAAGAAGGCTTCCGTCCCGAGAAAGGTATGGTTGTTGTTGAGGCTTCAAAGAAAAGGAGAAAGGTTAAATTGACTAGATGTGGATGTGAAGCTTATATATATGTCACTCGAGAAAGTAATGGGAAATACAAGATAGCTTCACTCACTGAATATCACAATCACCCTTTTGTGCCACCGAGCCAGCAACACTTGATTAGATCCAATCGTCAAGTTAGTGAGAGAGTGAAGACAACACTTCACGATTGTCAAAAAGCTAGCATTGGCACTGCCTTAGCATATAGGCTGCTTAATGTTAGTGCTGGTGGTTTTCAGCATGTTGGGTGCACCCAGAAAGACCTACAGAATCACTACGGTGGACTGAAAAATAAAATAAGAAATTGTGATGCTCAAATGTTGGTGGACCAATTTGGTAGATTGAAGGCTCTGAACCCTGCATTTTTCTTTGAATATGAAGTTGACGAGGTCGGTACATTGATTCGTTTATTCTGGACGGATGCATCAAGTAGGAAAAACTATGGGCATTTCAGCGATGTCATATCTTTTGATTCGACATACAGCACTAACCAATATGAATACACCTTTGCGCCCTTCACTGGAGTAAACCATCACATGCAAAGTGTCTTTTTTGGGGCGGGGTTTCTACTTCATGAGACAGAAGAATCCTATATTTGGTTGTTCAGGTCATTTCTTAGAGCAATGGGTGGGATTGCGCCTAGAGTGATCATAACTGATGAATGTGTTAGGATGAAAAATGCAATCGGAAAAATTCTACCGAACACGACACATAGATTATGCATGTGGCACATTATGGAAAAGGTTCCAGGGAAGGTACGCCCGGAATTGAGGAATGACCTTGTGTTCTATGATAGGCTGAAACATTGTGTGTGGAATTCTGAAACACCTGCTGAATTTGAGGATAGATGGCAATCTTTCATCATAGAGTTTCAGTTGGAGGATCACAGTGGTTTGCCAAAAGATATAAGCTTGTGCGACCTGGATACCAGCTTACTTTATGGACATTCACCTAGCTGGTCTACTCAGGACAACTTCTATTTCAGAGAGTGCAAATTCATTTTTAAGCGTTTCATTAAATGCATAAGCTTACCTTTGTTGAGTTTTGGCTAAGGTTTGACACTGCTTTGAAATGTCAAAGGCAAAGTGAGCTGATTGCTGATAACACAAGTGAATACACAACAAGTGAGTTGTTGACATCATGGGAAATAGAGAGACAAGGTAGGCGCTATTCACCCATGAGGTTTTTGAATTGTTTCAGGCTCAGGTGCTTGCTGCCAGAGATGATTGTGATGTTCAGCAGACAGAAAATCGTGAGGGATTAAAATCATGTTTGTCAGCGATCAATACAAGAAGATTAGAGAAGTGTGTTATGACACAACATCCATGACTGCTAAATGTTCTTGCAAGCTTTTTGAGTCTAAGGGAATTGTGTGCGCCACATTATTAGGGTATTGAGGGTGCGAAAATAAATGAATTGCCAAGCCTTTATATTCTTAAGCGATGGCAGAAAAATTGCAAAAGGTATATTTCTTATCATGTCGATGTAGACACATTAATAGTTATCTACTTTGACCCACATGATGATGATGATGTGATAATTTTCCTATTTGTAGGGACATTGTCTATGATGGGGAAGGGAATGTGCTTGAAGAAAATTTAACAGATCCGGTTGACATTGTTGTGAAAAGGAAGATAGTTGCTGTGAGGGACAAGCTAGGCGATCTCATACGAAAATCAAGCGCTCCATGGAAGGAATTGAATTCCTGCACAATAGTTTGTGTGGCATTGAGTTGGGTTTAGCCCAACTAGTTTCGACCGTGCCATGCAATACACAAGAAAATGAGGAGTCGTGTATTGGGAGTGTCATTCCAAAGGATGTTACCATCCTCACACCTAAGGATATCAATGCAAGGGGCACATGCTCTAGAATAAAGGGCCATAGGGATGGTGCAAGGAGTGGATCCGGTGAGAAGAGAAGGCCTGGAATTCATCAAAAAGTCGCGCGCAAATGCAGCATTTGTAAGGAAATGGCGTTTCATGATGCAAGAACATGTTCTAAGAAACAAAAAACAAAACAGTAGAGGTTTGTGCTCCTTCTTGCTTCGAAGACTACCACTTATTTGTCTTGCTATGACCGCTCAACTAGGCTGATTAAAATGATTAGGCATACATAAATCATTTACCAAAGATATGTGCGGCTTCCATTTTTTTACTGGCCTATGGTATGGCTACAAGGATGTGTGTATGTGCTTTAGTACTAATCCTTCGTCCATGACATGAGCCAATCTGCCATCTAGTTCTTTTTTTTTTCCATGCTTCTGTGGTTTTCTTATTATTACAAGATATGATATAATGCATGTCATCAGGTTTGTTTTTTTTATAGCTATCAAATTTGAATAATGATTTGCATCTGCAGGGCAGTCATACAACTCCCTTTAAATTGCTCAATGCCACTTATTTGTCGTTCTCATCTGTGCTTTTAACTAATCATGGAATTGTAATCCAATTATCATAGGTCTATAATGGAATAATGAACAAAATATTTGTACTCTCTCTGTTAGACATATCCAACTATCACATGCCATTTTATTTGATTTGAAAACTCCCTTGTAGATACTGGAAAGCCAGTTTAACTTACAAAGTTATCCTGACTAGTTACATATATATTAATATGTTTCAAGAATTTCATCCAAAGTTTGACATATAGGTTATGTATCCTAGGTTGGAGTGCTGAATGCAGCTAGACATATATATGATTGTCTCTCTTCTGGAGATATGCTATTTGTTATATGTTTTTGATTGACACCTATTTACTTGGTGTGTTTACCTAGGTAGGTCGAACTGATCAAGTCTATAAGAGTCCAACCTCTCCCAGCAGGAAGCTCGATTACCAGGAAGCACTAACACAAGGCAGAATGATAGATATTTTTGGTCTTGTACCAGCAAGACGCTTGTTGGGCGATGATAATTTCAGTCTTTACCACTTGGTCTTGCCGGCCATATTAGAAATGATCTGTATGTTTCATGTAGTCAAGTACTCAAATGCTTGCTGAGCACTGATAAATTCAGTCCTTAATTTGTTCTACTTCCAGTTTGACATGTACGTGTGGTCCTACTTGCCTCTTTGTGATGTGTTCTTATGTACTCAAGTACTGAAATGCTTGCTGAACAGCGATAATTTCAATCCTTAAATTGCTATATTTTCCAGTTTGACATGTATGTGTGGTCGTACTTGAGCTGGGATGGCTTATTATCTTATGTGTTAAAATATTCGTGATATATATTGTCATTTCTTAGTGACCAAGATGTTCGACTCTCTTCAAAAATTAGTGGTGTCACATAAATGTGTCTGGATTTCATCAGTAAATATTTTCTCAGATCTTATATGAGACGAGTTTGTTTCAGACTAAGAAGATATGTGCATTAGTACTGTTCATATCTGAAAAATGGTTGTATTTCACGAAGACTTGAGGTGCATAGTGCAAATGTCCTATTTCATGTCGAACTATCAGTAGGGGGGTTTCTGCAAAATCTGCATTAAGTGGGCTGAGATGCCTCCACCCCAATCTGTACCATTGATCTGCAATCTAGTGGTCCAGGATCTTTTTTTCTATTTTTGTACAGCAAGCTCAGATTCTACCCAAGTCGTTCCCCAGCGATGGTGGACAAAAACATTCGACGCGACATCCTGCTGCATTAAGCTGGTAGTAGTAGTTGATAAGAATGATTTTCTCGAAAAAGATATGACCACCATCATACTAAAAGCATCTCCAACAGCCGCGTCAAAAGACACGCGATAAGCTGGTTTTTAGCGCTTGGCCCGTTTCGCTCCGTGATGGTGGCAAACTAGCTGGAAGCGATTCTTGTGAGAGAAAGCGGCAGCTGGCGCGGTAGATTTGGCGCCCCGCTTCGTGCGCCTATAAAATGTGGCGCTTGCCGCGCTCCGCCGCACCACTCGCGCGCCTTCCCGCCACCTTGCCGCTTCGGGCTTTCGCTGCTTGACGCCCGCCACCCGCGCGCCGAGATCTTGGCTGCATGGCGTCATGAAGCGCCCAACGGTGGTACTCGCCGAGATTCGGTCCGGCGACGTCCGGCTCGGCCTCGGCTTGTTCCGAACCGCGCACGAGGCGGCCCGCGCGTACGACGCGGCAACGTGGCGCTTGGAGAGGCCCCCGTCGCAGATGAACTTCCGGGACGTCTACACACGCGAGCAGGCGCAGCGCGTTGCCTCACCACCTCGTCTGATCACGGACCAGGACCGTGCGGACCACGTTCGGCTGCAGCGCCGCCTCCTCGTCGCCGAGGAGGACGAGCAAGCCATGGCGGAGTGGCGCCGATGATGAAGTCATGTACCTAGGGTAGGGTCACGGGCCTGTCCAAAGTGCCCTCCCCAAGGACATCTTCAGAAGAGGCTGCCTTCAGCCGACCAAGAGGGAATCCACTCGACAGACTCGAGGGCACTCGACCATGAAGACTCACTCGACCACCAGGAGATCAAGAGCCACTCTGTATCCGAACGGTCTGTAATTAAGTAGTCTTTATGGCCATGATGACACTTTATGTAGGACGTTACGATGCGCCAATCCTTTATGTACTTTAAACCTGCATAGCGAGGGCGGAGGAAGTGCAGCGAGACACTATATAAGCTACCCCTCCTCGGTGTAAAGGGTTCGCACCCTGTAACTTATACACACATAATCCGATCGACCGCCTCTGGGCTCCGAGGCGTGGGGTTGTTACTTCCTCGAGAAGGGCTGAACTCGTAAATCCCTTATGCGTAGAAGCTGCTCCATAGCTAGGATCTTGTCTCTCCATACCTACCCCCATTCTACTGTCGGTCTTAGAACCACGACGGTTGGCGCCCACCGTGGGGCGGTGTCTTAGCGATTTTGGAGAAGTTGCAATTGTTCGATTGCCTTCATCATGGTTTCTGGCGGAGTTACGGTGAGGGCGCGAGATCCGTCTCGGCGCTCACTTTCATCGCCGGCGACTCCGCTTGGCTCGGGAGGCTCCACTTGACATCGGCGGCGCTCCCGTCCACGGTGCGGCGCATTTTGAGGCGTGTGTCGCGGGCGTCTGCTGCGGCAACCGTCGACTTCGTGTCGGTCGACTCTGTGTCGTCCTCCTTCCTGTCTCCCTTGGTATAAGCGCTCTGGTCGATCGAGGCTTCGGCGGTGGGTGAGACACGCGATGGCTCGCCAATCGGCCACCACCCAAGTCGCGGCAATCGAGCCCAGCGAATCTCTTCTGACTTTGTTCGATCTGTCGGTGGCTCCGTGAGAAGCGCATCGAAAGTCGACAACGGTGATCCGCGGCGGAGGTTACGATGGTCAATGGGCCTCGTAGTCCTCCGGCTTCCCTCGCACCGAGCGGGATAGGCGGCGGAGGCGACCCTTTCGCCCACGAGGAATATCAACCCGAGCCGCTCACTTCCCTCTGAGAGGAAGATCTTCGTCGCGGAACATGGATGCCTGCATACTCCCATCGCGGGAGAAACTCCGAGGCTCGCGCCTTGGAGGAGGCACGTTTGTAACTTGGTGAAGGTACTCGGTGGAGAACCTCCAGCGAGCACTTTAAAACGTCGTGGCAGCGAGTACCGACTCGGTCGGCGTCAACTCTTTCCGCAACCAACTCGGTATATCGAACCCGATTCAAAATCTAGCGGTGCAACCCGTATAGCGAGTCAATTCAGCCCTCTCGATCGAGGTGGCGGAGGCTTGATGCAAATCGATTTGCTCCGGCAGCAGGAGATCGAAATTCAGGTGTGTCTTTGTCATGCAGCAGATTCACGGTCGATCCGTCGCTGCGAATCTGATTCGATCGGCTCATAGCCCAAGATCGCCTCCGCGGCGTGAGGGACGCGAAGGTCGGCGTGACCAATATGATGACCGATTCGACCGTGATGGTGGCGTCGAGTGCCCTCCTCCCCAAGGGGTGGGTCTTACGCTCATCGGCAACAAGATGATAGGCACCAGTAGCGATCTTTGGCGGCGAGTTCGGTCGACCCTAGGGAACCAGGCTTTGACACGAGATCCATCATCGTGCAAGGTTTGGTCGATCGAACAGAGCTCATCGAGGTGGCCATGACGAGATCGCCCACTAGTTGCCGAGTTCATGTTTCAGGTCGAGCGTTTTAGCGAGCCATCGAGCGCGATGATACCCCCAACCGGGTTGGCGGTGGGGTAAGTAAGTTCACGGTGAGTCAAGCCTAAAACTGGCTTGAAGACTACCAAGTGGCGTCTGATTGGCGGCGGTATTGATGAGGTGGCCATGAAACACTTACCGCTCATGTTGGAAGGTTCGGCTAGGGCGTGGTTGAATCGATTAGCTCTAGCAGCATTTACACTTGGGAAGATCTTTCCGAGTGTTCGTCGGGACATTCGAGGAACTTGCAAGCGACCATTTGGATTGATGAGCTGCAAGTCTGCGTGTAGAAGTCAAATGAAACCCTGAGAGATTACATACAGAGATGGATCACTTTGCATCATACGGTGGAGAACGTGTCTGATCATCAGGCAGTCTACACCTTCAAGGATGGCGTTAAGAACAGAGAGTTAAGTTTGATGTTTGGTCGGACCGGAGATATGACCCTGAGTCGAATGATGGAAATCGCTACCAAGTACGCCAATTGTGAAGAAGAGGATCGACTCCGGAGTGGCAAGTACAAGCCGTGTCAGTCGGAAAAAGGAAACTCTAGTCGAAAGAAGAAGCGGAAAGCCGAGCCAGCGGCTCCTGGAGAGGCTCTGGCCGTGACTCAGGGCAAATTCAAAGGGAAGCCCAAAGGATCCTAGAACCCGAAGAAGGTGAAAGATAAGGAAGGAAATGATGTGATGGATCTGCCGTGTCACATCCACACGAAGAAAGACGAAGAGGGTAACTTCATCTACCCGAAACATACCACTCGCCAGTGCTGGCTCTTAATCCAGCAGTTTCAAGGAAAACAGCCCAAGGACAAGGAAAAGGAGTCGGACAAGGCTGAGGACAAGGAGGACAGTGATGGAGGATATCCTCATGTCAATTCCACCCTGATGATTTTTGCTGATATGGAGAGTAAAAGTCGATTGAAGGTTATCAACCGTGAGGTAAATATGGTCACCCCGGCGACACCAAGCTATCTGAGATGGTCTCAAACTCCCATTACATTCGACCAGTCCGATCATCCGACTCATATAGCCATCCCTGGGAGGCAAGCTTTGGTGGTCGACCCGGTCGTCGAAGGCACTCGACTGACGAAGGTGCTGATGGATGGTGGTAGTGGACTGAACATATTGTATGCAGAGACGCTAAAAGGAATGGGCATTCCGATGTCCAGACTCAGCGCCAGTAACATGAGTTTTCATGGAGTTATACCTGGAAAGAAGGTTGAGTCACTCGGCCAAATAGCTCTAGACGTGGTGTTCGACGACTCGAAGCATTTCCGCAAAGAGAGGCTGACATTTGAAGTCGTGGATTTTCAGAGCGCTTACCACGCTATTTTGGGGAGACCAGCTTATGCACGGTTCATGGCTCGACCATGTTACGTGTACCTCAAATTGAAGATGCCCGGCCCCAAAGGTGTGATCACTATCACTGGCAATCGGAAGAAGGCAGAAGAGTGTTTTCAGAAAGGCTCGAAGATCGCCGATTCCCAGATAACAGTGGTAGAGCTAGAGGAATACAAGAAAAATGAAGATCCAAGTGACTTGTTGCGGGCCAAGAAGCCTGCCACAGAATCAGCGTTTCAGTCGTCTGGTGAGACGAAGCCCGTTCACATTCACCCGACCGACCCCAGCGCAGCTCCGACTCATATTTCCACAACACTTGACTCTAAATAGGAAGAAGCGCTCATCCAGTTCCTCCGTGAGAACTGGGACATCTTTGCATGGAAGCCTGGCGACATGCGGCTATTCGAGGGGCTGGCTGAGCATCGCCTAAGAGTCGACTCAAAAGCAAAACCTGTCAAAGAACATCTTCGACGGTCCGCCGTCCAGAAGAGAAAAGCCATTGGCGAGGAGGTAGCTCGACTCCTGGCGGCAGAGTTTATCCGAGAGATATACCACTCCGAGTGGCTCGCCAATGTCATCATGGTCCCCAAGAAGGACAAGTCACTTCGCATGTGCATTGATTTCAAACATATCAATCGGGCCTGCCCAAAAGATCATTTTTCTCTCCCTCGTATCGACCAAATTGTCGACTCGACTGCGGGATGCGAGAGATTGTCTTTTTTAGACGCCTATTCCGGGTACCATCATATCCGTCTGTATGGACCCAATGAGATCAAAACAGCTTTCATCACTCCATTCGGGTGCTTCTGCTATGTCACCATGCCATTCGGTCTCAAGAATGCCGGAGCCACGTTCATGAGGATGATTCAAAAGTGTTTACTCACTCAAATCAGTCGGAATGTGGAAGCTTACATGGATGATATCGTAGTCAAGTCACGAAAGGGTTCCGACCTGTTGACTGACCTCGCTGAAACATTTGCCAATCTCCGGAGGTATGATATCAAGCTTAATCCATCAAAGTGCACATTCGGAGTTCCTGGCGGAAAGTTACTCGGTTTTCTCGTTTGAGCGAGGAATCGGCGCTAACCCGAAAAAGTTAGCACCATTCTCCGAATGAAAGCATACAATGCGTGTGCATGATGTCGAAGCTTCTTGGATGCTTGGCGCGTTAAGTCGATTCATCTCGCCTTGGTGAAAAGGCATTGCCTCTTTACCGGTCGATGAAGAAAGCGGACAAGTTCGAGTGGACTCGAAGGCGATGCGGCGTTTGTCGAGCTAAAAGCTCGCTCTCCACCCAGCCGGTGCTTGCTGCTCCAATCAGCAAAGAGCCTCTGTTGCTTTACATCGCAGCCACAGGACAAGTCGTCGATCTGAAGGCTTACGGTCGGCGGGAAGAAGAAGGAAAGCCTTCAAAGTTGATTGCCCGATGTATTATCTCTTTGAAGTTTTGACTCCATCGAAGCAAAGATATCCTCATTATCGAAGCTTGTGTATGGGATCTACATGACCACGAAGAAGGTTGCTCATTATTTCTCGATCATTCCATTACGATCATCGGCGACACTCCTTCGTCGAGATCCCGCACTGAGAGATGCAACTGGTCGAGTGGCGAAATGGGCGATTGAACTCCTTCCCTTGATATCAAGTTTGAGGCAAATAAAGCCATTAAGTCCCGAGCAATAGCAGATTTCCTTGCCGAGTGGATTGAACAACAGACAGCCGACTCAAGTTCACTCGGAGCATTGGACCATGTTCTTTGATGGCTCTAAGATGTTAAATGGTTCGGTCTTTGGGGTAGTTTTGGTTTCCCCGAGGAGATAAGCTCGGATATGTGCTCCAGATCCACTTTGATTCTTCCAATAATGAAGCGAGAATATGAAGCACTTTTATATGGGTTGCATGGCCATTTCACTCGGCGTCCGGCACCTTATGGTTTATGGCGACTCAGATTTGGTGGTCAATCGGTGATGAAGGAGTGGGGCGTTAGAAGCCCACCATGACTAGATCTTGCAATGCGGTGAGGAAGCTTGAAAAGAAATTGAAGGGTTAGAGCTCCACCATATACCCGACTAAAGAATCAAGCGGTGATGATTTGGGGAAGATAGGTTCCAAGAGAGAAGCCATTCCCAGTGATGTGTTCTTGGAGCATATCCATACTCCATCAGTCAAAGAAGATCCTTTTACCAAAGAAGCTCCGCAGCCCAAGAGTATCACAAATCCGACTGAAGTTGAAGTTCCAGCAGTGGTCGACCTGATCATGGAAGCTTTAGTGATCACTCCCAATTGGACAGTACCGTATATCGCGTATATCTTGAGGAAAGAGCTCCCGGAGGACAAAGAAGAGGCTCGACAGATCGTCCACCAATCTAAAGCCTTTACCGTGATAAGGGGACAACTGTACAGAGAAAGCGCGACTGGAGTTGGTCAGAAATGCATAACGCCAGAAGAAGGTCGAATAATCCTTGACGACATCCACTCGGGGACCTGTGGCCATCATGCGTCCTCTCGGACCATCGTGGCCAAAGCATACCGAGCCGGATTTTACTGGCCAAGAGCGAATGAAATGGCAAAGGAGATAGTCGACAAGTGTGAGGGATGTCAATTTTACTCCAATATGTCACACAAGTCCGCATCAGCTTTAAAGACCATACCACTCGTCTGGCCCTTCGCAGTATGGGGGTTAGATATGGTTGGACCCTTGAGAACAAGCAGAAGAGGTTTCACACATGTGCTGGTAGCAGTTGACAAGTTCACCAAGTGGATCGAGGCTAAACCCATCAAGAACCTTGATGCCGGCACTGCGGTCAGCTTTATCAGAGAGTTGATATTCAGATATGGAGTCCCGCATAGCATCATCACTGATAACGGGTCAAACTTTGATTTGGAGGAATTCAGGGCGTTCTGCACATCTCAGGGCACACGAGTCGACTATGCTTCAGTCGCTCATCCTCAGTCGAATGGGCAAGCAGAGCGGGCCAATGGCTTGATTCTCAAAGGGTTGAAACCCCGACTGATGCATGACCTCAAGCATGCGGCTGGAGCATGGGTCGACGAACTTCCCTTGGTGCTTTGTGGGTTAAGGACCACGCCTAACCGGTCGACTGGGAGAACTCCGTTCTTCTTGGTCTACGGGGCTAAAGCGGTCTTGCCGAGTGACCTGCTTCACAACGCTCCCCGGGTCGAGCTCTACACCAAAGCTGAAGCAGAACAAGCACGGCAGGATGCGGTCGACCTTCTAGAGGAAGAAAGGGAGATGGCTCTGATCCAATCGACCATTTACCAGCAAGACTTGCGTCGCTTCCACGCCAAAAACGAGAAGAGTCGAGCCTTCCAGGAAGGAGATTTGGTTCTCCGAGTGGATCGTGAAACCGCACAAGCTCGCTCCTTCTTGGGAAGGTCCTTCATCATCACCAAGGTTCTCCTAGCAGACATACCGTCTTTACAACGTCGAGCACAAGATCGGACGAGCCCCGAGCTTGGAGCGGGAGCTGCTCCGCCTTTTACACTTAAGTATCCGCTCGGAAATGTAATAAAAGCACTTCTGTAGTTCATTTTTCACAAGACAATAGTGTTATAATTTTCCCAGTGATTGTTGTCACTTTTATTTGTTCAATAAAATTTCCCCTCAGTGGGTGGCTTAGCTGCGAATCCGTTTTGCCTAAGTTTGTAAACAAAATCCTTGCCGAGTGGTGAGCCATCCTCCCACTCGGGGGCTTAGCTGCGAATCCGTTTCGCCTAAGTTTCAATAAAATCCTACCGAATGGTGAGCCAGCCTCCCACTCAGAGGCTTAGCTGCAGTCCAAGTACTCGCCTAAGTTTCAATAAAATACTACCAAGTGGTGAGCCAGCCTCCCACTCGGGGGCTTAGCTGCAGTCCAAGTACTCGCCTAAGTTTCAATAAAATCCTACCGAGTGGTGAGCCAGCCTCCCACTCAGGGGCTTAGCTGCAGCATAGCGCTCGCCTAAGTACAAGTATAACGTGCGTTCTGCAAGGTAGACGAGGTGGAGGTCGACTACTACCCTCCTCTTCCGAGCTACACCACAAGTATAACGTGCGCTCTGCAAGGTAGACGAGGTGCCGGTCGACTGCTAGCCTCCTCTTCCGAGCTACGCCACAAGTATAACATGCGCTCTGCAAGGTAGACGAGGTGCAGGTCGACTGTTAGCCTCCTCTTCCGAGCTACACCACAAGTACAATGTGCTCCCCGCAAGGAGGCCGAGGCACAGGTCGACTGGTACTTCTCCTTCTGAGCTACGCCACAAGTATAATGTGTGCTCCACAAGGAAGACGAGGTACAGGTCGATTGATGCCCTCTTCTTCAGAGGCACACCGCAAAAATCCTACCGAGTGGAGAGCAGACCTCCCACTCGGGGGCTTAGCTGCAGCCCAGTGCTCGCCTAAGTTTTTGAAAACCCTACCGAGTGGAGAGCAGACCTCCCACTCGGAGGCTTAGCTGCAGCCCAGTGCTCGCCTAAGTTTTTGAAAATCCTACCGAGTGAGGAGCAGACCTCCCACTCGGGGGCTTAGCTGCAGCCCAGTGCTCGCCTAAGTTTTTGAAAATCCTACCGAGTAGAGAGCAGACTTCCCACTCGGGGGCTTAGCTGGAGCCCAGTGCTGCGCCTAAGTTTTGAAAATCCCACCGAGTGGAGAGCAGACCTCCCACTCGGGGCTTAGCTGCAGCCCAATGCTCGCCTAAGTTTTGAAAATCCTACCGAGTGAGGCAGACCTCCCACTCGGAGGCTTAGCTGCAGCCAGTGCTGCGCCTAAGTGTGTTGGGAACAAGTCGATTGCAATAAGCGCTTAGCCCTAGTGCGCAAAAAGAAACCTCAAACCAAATGCAAACATATTCAACGTCGAATCCAAGTTCAGATAACATCTAACGGAACCGAAAGTGCTCGGGCACTAAGCCCATTAAGGTTTATCGGTTACAAAAATCACTCGGCATACCGAGGCAAATTTAAAGTATCAAGCACAGAAGTTTTTTACCCCTCCTGCGGAGGGCTGGAAGGCGCAACATATTCGTCCAGGTCGATCCCATCTGCAATCCAAGTGGCAGCAGCGATGAAGGTCTCCATGAAAGATCGGAAATCATGCTTCTTGGTATTAGCCACCTTAAGGGCTGCCAGCTTGTCCTCTCGCGCCTCCTTGCAATGAACACAGGCCAGAGAGAGAGCAACATCCGTGCCGCACCTGGCAGAAGACTTCTTCCATTCTTGCACTCGACTTGGAACCTCGTTCAGTCGAGTCATCGAGACTTCGAGTCGATTACGGCGTCTCTCTTGGCCAGAGTGTTGTGTCGATGCGGGAAGTTGCGACCTTCAGCCTTGCGAGGTAGTCGACAACAGCAGCAACGCGAGATTCAAGACGGAGCACATTCATAGCGACTTCATCTTTCACAGGAGAGTTGATGGGATCCAGGTTTATTTCCAATCGACCGATCTCCTCTTCAAAGTTCTGGCAGAACTCTGCAAACACAACCCCAGAGTCAAGACAGCAGTCTGATGGAGAAATCACAGTTTAAATATCTATTTGGTACAAAAGATTACCTTCAAGCATGAGGAATAGCTTCTTGGCGAGTCCTCCCAGATAAGCCTCCAGATCGTTCTTCTTTCCCACCAACTCACTGGCCTTGTCACTCAGGGCAATCTTGTCACTCTTGATCGGTGACCTCCTTGTTGGCGCATCAAGAGCAGCTTTCATATTGGTATTTTCTTCTTCAAGCTTGGTGATTGAAGCCAGCTTCTCATCTGCGAGCTTGGTCTTCTCTAAAGCCGCTTTCTGCATCTCAGCCAAGTCAAGGTCTTTCTTCTTGAGGCATCCCTCGGTTTATGCGCAAAGTTCTGATGAGATCGGACTACTGAAAGCGGACGAGAGGCAAAAGCGATCGTCGAGGTCTCACCAAACATACCTTTTGCTTCCTCCTTCGCCTTCGTGAAGTTCTCTGGACCAGATTTGAGATCAAGCTCGAGCTGGATTTGCTTGTTCTCCAACTTCGATGTAACGAGCGCAAGCTCGCAAGATTTCTGCGAAGAACCAATCGACAGATGTCAAAGACAGTTCACTTCCGAGTGACTAAGGAAAAATCATAACGTTTCTAAGACTACGGCCGAATATAAACATTCGACCATAGTCTCGGGGACTACACCGGTGGGTGCACTCAGCGTGCCCCCACTAGTTTTATCGATTAGAGTCGATCGATCGACCAACAAAAAACAAAGCGGAGGTGTTCTTCATGTGTAGTCGATTGCCGTGATCGACCACGATCTCGAGGACTACATCCGTGGGTGCACTCAGCGTGCCCCACCGGTCTATGAATCCATTCGACCTGATCGAGTAAAGAAAAAGCTTAAGACATAAAGAGTACGGTCGACTGCCAGCAGTCCACCATAGCCTTGGGGACTACACCCAGTGGGTGCACTCAGCGTGCCCCCACTAATCCGAATTCAATCGACACACCCGGTGGGTGTCACAGCGAATACTAGGATTTTAGATATCATACCCTAACGTAACAGCGGTGACCGGTCGACTGAACATTACTCGAAGAGTTGAGCTGGCGTCATAAGCTGCTGGTGGCGTCTCGGATTGCCTTCACTTGCTCCATCATGACCCCTGCTGGCGTATTGCTTCTTTAGCAGACGGCTTGGTCCTCGGGGCGTGGTGAGTCGAGAAAAGTGAAGGCTGAGCAACACTTTCGGCGGCGAAGGCGAGCACTCGTCAGCGGCACCGCAAAGGATACGGTAGGCCGAGTGACGTTGTCTCCCTCCACGACCAATGACTCGGGTGCTGGCACGTCCTGAGTCGCCTTGCCAGCAGACGCTTTCCTATTCCTCCTTTGCCTCAGTGGTTCCTCCTCGTCATCGTCAGGAAGGTCAATAACGATGTTAGATGGAGCTGCAGAAAAGAATCAAAATTAGAGACAAGGAGCCAATCGACTGAAGACAGAACTACAAAAGTCATACCAGGTTTTGAAGTGACAGCATCTTCCATCTCGTGATCTTCAGCCCTGGCCGAGGTATCAGAAGTAGAAGCACTGCAGTTCCAGAAGTCAGTCAATTAGCTCACGAGTCGACCAAGAATAAATTCATGTGAAACGGGAAAACTTAAGTTACACCATTACCCTGAGATAGTGGGGATCACCATCTTCATCTTCGGCAAGATCATCGCCGGCTTTGACGGCACCAATCGAGATTGCTTCGGAGCTTTCTCAATCGGCGCCGGAGAAGTCATCCGAGGACGCTTGGTCGACTGCGCGACGGTCGCGACCCCCTTACCACGCTCGACTGCGGGATCATGGACAAGCTTCGAGTGTCTTTCCGAGCGAGGAGGTGCAACTTCCTCCTCCTCCTGTTCCTCCTCGCCAGAGTCATCATCCTCATCATCGTCATCAGCATCCGAATCCCACTCCTCCGGGCTTTCGCCCCCACTTCCTTCCTCCTCCTCAGTCGGTGCCTGCGCTCCATTGGGCATCGAGTACAACTCGGTGGTGGCCTGGCAAGATAACAAAACAAGACAAAGGTCAATCGACCAATTCGTAGTGAAACAGAATGAATGAAGAAAAATCACAACCTGGGATAAGTGGTTATACCATGTCCGGTGTGTAAGTATGGTCGAGTGGTGGGATCCTCTGTCGGGGAACGTAGTAATTTCAAAAAATTTCCTACGCACACGCAAGATCATGGTGATGCATAGCAACGAAAGGGGAGAGTGTTGTCTACGTACCCTCGTAGACCGAAGCGGAAGCGTTGACGCAATGTAGAGGAAGTAGTCATACGTCTTCCCGGTCCAACCGATCCAAGCACCGTTACTCCGGCACCTCCGAGTTCTTGACACACGTACAGCTCGATGGCGCACCGGGATCCGATCCGGCAAAGCTTGGGAGGAGTTCCGTCAAGCCGACGGCGTGGTGGCGATCTTGATGTTCAACGCGCGCAGGCTTCGCTAAGCTTTGCTACAATATGACCGAGGTGTAATATCGTGGAGGGGGGCACCGCACACGGCTAAGGAACGATCACGGAGATCAACTTGTGTGTTCTAGGGTGCCCCCTTGCCCCCATATATAAAGGAGCCAAGGGGAGGGGGTGGCCGGCCAAGGAGGGGCGCGCCAGGGGGGAGTCCTACTCCCACCGGGAGTAGGACTCTCTTTCTTTCCTAGTTGGAGAAGGAGAAGGGGGGAAAGAGGAGGAAGAGGGGAAGGAAAGGGGGGGGGGCGCCGCCCCCCTTCCCTTGTCCTATTCGGACTAGGAAGGGGAGGGGCGCGCGGCCACCTCCTGCCTCCTTCTCTCTTCTCCCTCAAGGCCCATGTAGGCCCAATAACCCCCCGGGGGGTTTCGGTAACCCCCCGGTACTTCGGTAAAATGCCGATTTCACCCGGAACGATTCTGATGTCCAAATATAGGCTTCCAATATATCGATCTTTATGTCTCGATCATTTCGAGACTCCTCGTCATGTCCGTGATGACATCCGGAACTCCGAACAACCTTCGGTACATCAAAATACATAAACTCATAAACTATCATCGTAACTTTAAGCGTGTGGACCCTACGGTTCGAGAACAATGTAGACATGACCGAGACACGTCTCCGGTCAATAACCAATAGCGGGACCTGGATGCCCATATTGGTTCCTACATATTCTATGAAGATCTTTATCGGTCAGACCGCATAACAACATACATTGTTCCTTTTGTTATCGGTATGTTACTTGCCCGAGATTCGATCGTCGGTATCCAATACCTAGTTCAATCTCGTTACCAGCAAGTCTCTTTACTCTTTTCGTAATACATCATCTCGCAACTAACTCATTAGTTGCAATGCTTGCAAGGCTTAAGTGATGTGCATTACCGAGAGGGCCCAGAGATACCTCTCCGGCATTCGGAGTGACAAATCCTAATCTCGAAATCGCCAACCCAACAAGTACCTTTGGAGACACTGTAGAGCACCTTTATAATCACCCGATTCGTTGTGACGTTTGGTAGCACACAAAGTGTTCCTCCGTAAGCGGAGTTGCATAATCTCATAGTCATAGGAACATGTATAAGTCATGAAGAAAGCAATAGCAACATACTAAACGATCGGGTGCTAAGCTAACGGAATGGGTCATGTCAATCAGATCATTCAGCTAATGATGTGATCCCATTAATCAAATAACAACTCTTTGTCCATGGTTAGGAAACATAACCATCTTTGATTAACAAGCTAGTATGGTAGAGGCATACTAGTGACACTCTGTTTGTCTATATATTCACACATGTATTATGTTTCCGGTTAATACAATTCTAGCATGAATAATAAACATTTATCATGATATAAGGAAATAAATAATAACTTTATTATTGCCTCTAGGGCATATTTCCTTCAGTCTCCCACTTGCACTAGAGTCAATAATCTAGATTACACAGTAATGATTCTAACACCCATGGAGTCTTGGTGCTGATCATGTTTTGCTCGTGGAAGAGGCTTAGTCAATGGGTCTGCAACATTCAGATCCGTATGTATCTTGCAAATCTCTATGTCTCCCACCTGGACTAGATCCCGAATGGAATTGAAGAGTCTCTTGATGTGCTTGGTTCTCTTGTGAAATCTGGATTCCTTCGCTAAGGCAATCGCTCTAGTATTGTCACAAAAGATTTTCATCGGACCCGATGCACTAGGTATGACTCCTTCATTGGCTGCTTCCGAAGCAGCTATGTATTCTGCTTCACACGTAGATCCCGCCATGACGCTTTGTTTAGAACTACACCAACTGACAGCTCCACCGTTTAATGTAAACACATATCCGGTTTGCGATTTAGAATCGTCCGGATCAGTGTCAAAGCTTGCATCAACGTAACCATTTACGATGAGCTCTTTGTCACCTCCATATACGAGAAATATATCCTTAGTCCTTTTCAGATACTTCAGGATGTTCTTGACCGCTGTCCAGTGATCCACTCCTGGATTACTTTGGTACCTCCCTGCTAAACTTATAGCAAGGCACACATCAGGTGCAGTACTGACATTGCATACATGATAGAGCCTATGGTGAAGCATAGGAACATCTTTCATTTCTCTCTATCTTCTGCGGTGGTCGGGCATTGAGTCTTACTCAACTTCACACCTTGCAATACAGGCAAGAACCCTTTCTTTGCTTGATCCATTTTGAACTTATTCAAAACTTTGTCAAGGTATGTGCTTTTTGAAAGTCCAATTAAGCGTCTTGATCTATCTATATAGATCTTAATGCCCAATATGTAAGCAGCTTCACCGAGGTCTTCAATTGAAAAACTTTTATTCAAGTATCCCTTTATGCTATCCAGAAATTCTATATCATTTCTAATCAATAATATGTCATCCACATATAATATTAGAAATGCTACATAGCTCCCACTCACTTTCTTGTAAATCTGAGGCTTCTCCAAAAGTGCATATAAACCCAAATGCTTTGATCACACTATCAAAGCGTTTATTCTAACTCGAGAGGCTTGCACCAGTCCATAAATGGATCATTGGAGCTTGCACACTTTGTTAGCTCCTTTGGATCGATAAAACCTTCGGTTGCATCATATACAACTCTTCCTCCGAAACCCATTCAGAATGCAGTTTTTACATCCATTTGCCAAATTTCATAATCATAAAATGCGGCAATTGCTAACATGATTCGGACAGACTTAAGCATCGCTACGGGTGAGAAGGTCTCATCGTAGTCAATCCCTTGAACTTTTCCAAAACCTTTTGCAACAAGTCGAGCTTTGTAGACAGTAACATTACCGACATCATCAGTCTTCTTCTTGAAGATCCATTTATTCTCAATTGCTTGCCGACCATCGGGCAAGTCAACCAAAGTCCATACTTTGTTCTCATACATGGATCCCATCTCAGATTTCATGGCTTCAAGCCATTTTGCGGAATCTGGGCTCACCATCGCTTCTTCATAGTTCGTAGGTTCATCATGATCTAGTAGCATGACTTCCAGAATAGGATTACCGTACCACTCAGGTGCGGATCTTACTCTGTTTGACCTACGAGGTTCTGTAGTAACTTGATCTGAAGTTCTATGATCATCATCAACTTCCTCACTAGTTGGTTTTGACGTCACAGAAACCGGTTCCTGTGATGTACTATTTTCCAACAAGGGAGTAGGTACAGTTACCTCATCAAGTTCTACTTTCCTCCCGCTCACTTCTTTAGAGAGAAACTCCTTCTCTAGAAAGGATCCATTCTTAGCAACGAATGTCTTGCCTTCGGATCTGTGATAGAAGGTGTACCCAACTGTCTCCTTTGGGTATCCTATGATGACACATTTCCCCAATTTGGGTTCGAGCTTATCAGGTTGAAGCTTTTTCACATAAGCATCGCAGCCCCAAACTTTAAGAAACAACAACTTTGGTTTCTTGCCAAACCATAGTTCATAAGGTGTCGTCTCAACGGATTTTGATGGTGCCCTATTTAATGTGAATGTGGCCGTCTCTAAAGCATAACCCCAAAACGATAGCGGTAAATCTGTAAGAGACATCATAGATCGCACCATATCAAGTAAAGTACGATTACGACGTTCGGATACACCATTACGCTGTGGTGTTCCGGGTGGCGTGAGTTGCGAAACTATTCCACATTGTTTCAAGTGTAGACCAAACTCGTAACTCAAATATTCTCCTCCACGATCAGATCATAGAAACTTTATTTTCTAATTACGATGATTTTCAACTTCACTATGAAATTCTTTGAACTTTTCAAATGTTTCAGACTTATGCTTCATTAAGTAGATATACCCATATCTGCTTAAATCATTTGTGAAGGTGAGAAAATAACGATATCCGCCACGAGCCTCAATATTCATCGGACCACATACATCTGTATGTATGATTTCCAACAAATCTGTTGCTCTCTCCATAGTACCGGAGAACGGTGTTTTAGTCATCTTGCCCATGAGGCACGGTTCGCAAGTACCAAGTGATTCATAATCAAGTGGTTCCAAAAGTCCATCGATATGGAGTTTCTTCATGCGCTTTACATCGATATGACCTAAGCGGCGAGTGCCACAAATAAGTTGCACTATCATTATCAACTCTGCATCTTTTGGCTTCAACATTATGAATATGTGTATCACTACTATCGAGATTCATCAAAATAGACTACTCTTCAAGGGTGCATGACCATAAAAGATATTACTCATATAAATAGAACAACCATTATTCTCGATTTAAATGAATAACCGTCTCGCATCAAACAAGATCCAGATATAATGTTCATGCTCAACGCGGCACCAAATAACAATTATTTAGGTATAATACTAATCCCAAAGGTAGATGTAGAGGTAGCGTGCCGACCGCGATCACATCGACTTTGGAACCATTTCCCACGCGCATCGTCACCTCGTCCTTTGCTAGTGTTAAGCAATCCGTAGTCCTGTTTGAGTTGCAAATATTAGCAGAACCGATATCAAATACCAGTGCTACTACGAGCTCTAGTAAGGTACACATCAATAACATGTATATCACATATACCTTTGTTCACCTTGCCATCCTTCTTATCCGCCAAATACTTGGGGCAGTTCCGCTTCCAGTGACCAGTCTGCTTGTAGTAGAAGCACTCAGTTTTAGGCTTAGGTCTAGACTTGGGTTTCTTCTCTTGAGCAACAACTTGTCTGCTGTTCTTCTTGAAGTTCCCCTTCTTCTTCCCTTTGCCCTTTTTCTTGAAACTAGTGGTCTTGTTGACCATCAACACCTGATGCTCCTTCTTGATTTCTACCTCCGCAGCCTTTAGCATTGCGAAGAGCTCGTGAATTGTCTTATCCATCCCTTGCATATTATAGTTCATCACGAAGCTCTTGTAGCTTGGTGGAAGTGATTGGAGAATTCTGTCAATGACGCTATCATCCGGAAGAGTAACTCCCAGTTGAATCAAGTGATTACAATACCCAGACATCTTGAGTATATGCTCACTGACAGAACTATTCTCCTCCATCTTGCAGCTATAGAACTTATTGGAGACTTCATATCTCTCAATCTGGGCATTCTTCTGGAATATTAACTTCAACTCCTGGAACATCTCATATGCTCCATGACGTTCAAAACGTCGTTGAAGTCCCGGTTCTAAGCGTAAAGCATGGCACATTGAACTATTGAGTAGTCATCAGCTTTGCTCGCGAGACGTTCTTAACGTCGTCGGTTGCATCGGCAGCGAGCTGGCACCCAGCGGTGCTTCCAGGACGTAACTTTTCTATGCAGCAATGAGGATAATCCTCAAGTTACGGACCCAGTCTGCGTAGTTGCTACCATCATCTTTCAACTTTGCTTTCTCAAGGAACGCATTAAAATTCAATGGAACAACAGCACGGGCCATCTATCTACAATCAACATAGACAAGCAAGATACTATCAGGTACTAAGTTCATGATAAATTTAAGTTCAATTAATCATATTACTTAAGAACTCCCACTTAGATAGACATCCCTCTAATCCTCTAAGTGATCACGTGATCCAAATTCAACTAAACCATAACCGATCATCATGTGAAATGGATTAGTTTTCAATGGTGAACATCTCATGTTGATCATATCTACTATATGATTCACGCTCGACCATTCGGTCTCCGTGTTTCGAGGCCATATCTGCATATGCTAGGCTCGTCAAGTTTAACCCGAGTATTCTGCGTGTGCAAAACTGGCTTGCACCCGTTGTAGATGGACGTAGAGCTTATCACACCCGATCATCACGTGGTGTCTGGGCACGACGAACTTTGGCAATGGTGCATAGTCAGGGAACACTTCTTGATAATTAGTGAGAGATCATCTTAAAATGCTACCGTCAATGAAAGCAAGATAAGATGCATAAAAGATAAACATCACATGCAATCACTATAAGTGATATGATATGGCCATCATCATCTTGTGCTTCTGATCTCCATCTCCGAAGCACCGTCATGATCACCATCCTCATCAGTGCGACACCTTGATCTCCATCGTAGCATCGTTGTCGTCTCTCCAATCTTATGCTTCTACGACTATCGCTACCGCTTAGTGATAAAGTAAAGCATTACTGAAGCGATGCATTGCATACAATAAGCGACAACCATATGGCTCCTGCCGATTGCCGATAACTTCGGTTACAAAACATGATCATCTCATACAATAAAATTTAGCATCATGTCTTGACCATATCACATCACAACATGCCCTGCAAAAACAAGTTAGACGTCCTCTACTTTGTTGTTGCAAGTTTTACATGGCTGCTACGGGCTTAAGCAAGAACCAATCTCACCTACGCATCAAAACCACAATGATAGTTTGTCAAGTTGGTGCTGTTTTAACCTTCACAAGGACCGGGCGTAGCCACACTCGGTTCAACTAAAGTTGGAGAAGCTGACACCCGCCACCCACGTGTGCAAAAGCACGGCGGTAGAACCAGTCTCACGTAAGCGTCACGCGTAATGTCGGTCCGGGCGCTTCATCCAACAATACCGCCGAACCAAAGTATGACATCTTTGGTAAGCAAGTATGACTTATATCGCCCACAACTCACTTGTGTTCTACTTGTGCATATAACATCAAACCATAAAACCTAGGCTCGGATGCCACTATTGGGGAGCGTAGTAATTTCAAAAATTTCCTACGCACGCAAGATCATGGTGATGCATAGCAACGAGAGGGAGAGTGTTGTCTCGTACCCTCGTGAGACCGAAGCGGAAGCGTTGACTTAGCGTAGAGAAGTAGTCGACGTCTTCGGTCCAACCGATCCAAGCACCGTTACTCCGGCACCTCCGAGTTCTTGACACACGTACAGCTCGATGACGCACCCCGGGCTCCGATCCAGCAAAGCTTCGGGGAGGAGTTCCGTCAGCACGACGGCGTGGTGACGATCTTGATGTTCAACCGTCGCAGGGCTTCGCCTAAGCACCGCTACAATATGACCGAGGTGTAATATCGTGGAGGGGGGCACCGCACACGGCTAAGGAACGATCACGAAGATCAACTTGTGTGTTCTAGGGTGCCCCTTGCCCCCGTATATAAAGGAGCCAAGGGGAGGGGGCGGCCGGCCAAGGAGGGGCGCGCCAGGGGGGAGTCCTACTCCCACCGGGAGTAGGACTCCCTTTCTTTCCTAGTTGGAGAAGGAGAAGGGGGGAAAGAGGAGGAAGAGGGGAAGGAAAGGGGGGGCGCCGCCCCCTTCCCTTGTCCTATTCGGACTAGGAAGGGGAGGGGCACGCGGCCACCTCCTGCCTCCTTCTCTCTTCTCCCTCAAGGCCCATGTGGGCCCAATAACCCCCCGGGGGGTTCCAGTAACCCCCCGGTACTCCGGTAAAATGTCGATTTCACCCGGAACGATTCCGATGTCCAAATATAGGCTTCTAATATATCGATCTTTATGTCTTGACCATTTCGAGACTCCTCGTCATGTCCGTGATCACATCCGGAACTCTGAACAACCTTCGGTACATCAAAATACATAAACTCATAAACTATCATCGTAACTTTAAGCGTGTGGACCCTACGGTTCGAGAACAATGTAGACATGACCGAGACACGTCTCCGGTCAATAACCAATAGCGGGACCTGGATGCCCATATTGGTTCCTACATATTCTACGAAGATCTTTATCGGTCAGACCGTATAACAACATACGTTGTTCCTTTTGTCATCGGTATGTTACTTGCCCGAGATTCGATCGTCGGTATCCAATACCTAGTTCAATCTCGTTACCGGCAAGTCTCTTTACTCGTTTCGTAATACATCATCTCGCAACTAACTCATTAGTTGCAATGCTTGCAAGGCTTAAGTGATGTGCATTACCGAGAGGGCCCAGAGTGTTGGAAATATGCCCTAGAGGCAATAATAAAAGGATTATTATATTTCAATGTTCATGATAATTGTCTTTTGTTCATGCTATAACTGTATTATCCGGAAATCGTAATACACGTGTGAACACTTAGACCCAATGAGTCCCTAGTGAGCCTCTAGTTGACTAGCTCGTTGTGATCAATAGATAGTCATGGTTTCCTGACTATGGACATAGGATGTCGTTGATAACGGGATCACATCATTAGGAGAATGATATGATGGACAAGACCCAATCATAAGCATAGCATAAAAGATCGTATAGTTCGTTTGCTAGAAGCTTTGCCAATGTCAAGTATCTCTTCCTTCGACCATGAGATCGTGTAACTCCGGTTACCGTAGGAGTGCCTTGGGTGTATCAAACGTCACAACGTAATCGGGTGACTATAAAGGTGCATTACGGTATCTCCGAAAGTATCTGTTGGGTTGACACGGATCGAGATAGGATTTGTCACTCCGTATGACGGAGAGGTATCTCTGGGCCCACTCGGTAATGCATCATCATAATGAGCTCAATGTGACCAAGGTGTTGGCCACGGATCATGCATTACTGATGCGAGTAAAGTGACTTGCCGAAACGAGACCGAACAAGGTATTGGGATACCGACGATCGGGTCTCGGGCAAGTAACGCATCGATTGACAAAGGAATTGCATACAGTGGTTTGATCGAATCCTCGACATCGTGGTTCAACCGATGAAATCATCGAGGAGCATGTAGGAGCCAACATGGGTATCCAGATCCGCTGTTGGTTATTGCCCGAGAGTCGTCTCGGTCATGTCTGCGTGTCTCCCGAACCCGTAGGGTCTACACATAAGGTTCGGTGGCGCTAGGGTTAGTAGGAAGTCAAGTATGTGACCACCTAATGTTGTTCGAGTCCGGATGAGATCCCGGACGTCACGAGGAGTTCGGAAGGGTCCGGAGGTAAAGAATAATATATAGGAAGTGGTGTTTCGCCATCGGGAAAGTTTGGGGTTTCGGTAAAATACTGGGACCACCGGAAGGGTCCGAGGTCCACCGGTGGGGCCACCTATCCGGAGGGCCCCATGGGCTGAGAGGGAAGGAACCAGCCCACAAGGGGCTGGTGCGCCCCTAGGCCCACCCCTGCGCCTAGGGTTGAAACCCTAGGGGTGGGGCGCCCACCGGCTTGGGGGCACTCCACCCCCTTGGCGCCGCCCCACGGAGATTGGATCTCAGGGCCGCCACCCCTAGGGTGCCTATATAAAGGGGGAGGAGGGGGCTGCTGTACCAACTCCCAAGGCGCAGCCCTCCCTCCCAACACATCTCCTCCTCCGTAGAGCTCGTGAAGCCACTGCCGAGATCTTGCTTCTCCACCATCCTGCGCCGTCGTCTTTGCCGGTGGAGCTGTCTTCCTCAACCTCTCCTTCCCCTTGCTGGATCAAGAAGGAGGAGGCGTCGCTCGTCCCGTCGTGTGTTGAACGCGGAGGTGCTGTCCGTTCAAACACTTGGCATCGGTGATCTGAATCACGTTCGAGTACGACTCCATCATCACCTTGCAAGCTTCGCATTACGATATACAAGTGGTATGTAGATGCAAACTCTCTCTCGTTACTCATTGCTTAGATGAACTCATAGATGGATCTTGGTGAAGCCGTAGGAAAAATTTTAATTTTCTGCAACGTTCCCCAACAGTGGCATCATGAGCTAGGTCTATGCGTAGTTCTCTAATGCACGAGTAGAACACAATTTGTTGTGGGCGTTGATCTTGTCATCTTACTTGCCTCTACTAGTCTTTTCTTGCTCAACGGTATTGTGGGATGAAGCGGCCCGGACCAACCTTACGTGACGCTTACGTGAGACCGGTTCCACCGACTGACATGCACTAGTTGCATAAGGTGGCTGGCGGGTGTCTGTCTCTCCCACTTTAGTTGGAGCGGATTCGATGAACAGGGCCCTTATGAAGGGTAAATAGAAGTTGACAAAATCACGTTGTGGTTATTTGTAGGTAAGATAACGTTCTTGCTAGAACCCAATCGCAGCCACGTAAAAGATGCAACAACAATTAGAGGACGTCTAACTTGTTTTTGCAGCGATTGATCATGTGATGTGATATGGCCAGAAGTTGTGATGAATGATGAATTGTGATGTATGAGATCATGTTCTTGTAATAGGATTCACGACTTGCATGTCGATGAGTATGACAACGGCAGGAGCCATAGGAGTTGTCTTTATTTTTGTATGACCTGCGTGTCATTGAAGAACGCCATGTAAACTACTTTACTTCATTACTAAACGCGTTAGTCATAGAAGTAGAAGTAGTCGTTGGCGTGACAACTTCATGAAGACACGATGATGGAGATCATGATGATGGAGATCATGGTGTCAAGCGGTGACAAGATGATCATGGAGCCCCAAGATGGAGATCGATGGAGCTTGATGATATTGGCCATATCATGTCACAACTATATAATTGCATGTGATGTTTATTATGTTTATGCATCTTGTTTACTTAGGACGACGGTAGTAAATAAGATGATCCTTACAAAATTTCAAGAAGTGTTCTCCCTAAGCGTGCACCGTTGCTACAGTTCGTCGTTTCTAAGCACCACGTGATGATCGGGTGTGATGGATCCTTACGTTCACATACAACGGGTGTAAGACAGTTTTACACAGCGAAAACACTTAGGGTTAACTTGACGAGCCTAGCATGTGCGGACATGGCCTCGGAACACGGAGACCGAAAGGTCGAACACGAGTCGTATGGAAGATACGATCAACATGAAGATGTTCACCGACGATGACTAGTCCGTCTCACGTGATGATCGGACACGGGCTAGTCGACTCGGATCGTGTAACACTTAGATGACTAGAGGATGTCTAATCTAAGTGGGAGTTCATAATTTGATTAGAACTTTATTATCATGAACTTAGTCTAAAACCTTTGCAAATATGTCTTGTAGATCAATGGCCAACGCTAATGTCAACATGAACTTCAACGCGTTCTAGAGAAAACCAAGCTGAAAGATGATGGCAGCAACTATCGGATTGGGTCCGAACACGAGGATCATCCTCATAGCTGCCGAGAAGCAATATGTCCTAGAAGGACCGCTAGGTGCCGCTCCGTCGAAGAACCAAGACGTTATGAACGCAGCAAACTCGTCTTGATGATTACTCCCTCGTTGGTGCGGCATGCTCTGACTTAGAACCGGGGCTCCAAAAGCGTTTTGAGCATCACGAGCATATGAGATGTTCAAGAGCTGAAACTAGTTTTCCAAGCTCATGCCGGGTCGAGAGATATGATGTCTCCGACAAGTTCTACAGCTTGTAAGATGGAGGAGAACAGTTACGTCGGTGAACACATCTCGAAGATGTGCAGGTTGCACGCACGTATGACCCAGTTGAACATTAACCTCCAGATGAGGCGGTCATTGACAGAATCCTCTAGTCGCTCCCACCGAGCTACAAGAGCTTTGTGATGAACTACAACATGCGGGGATGGTAAAGACCATTCTGAAGTGTTCTCGATCTGAAGTCAGCAGAGGCTGAAATCAAGAAAGAACATCAAGTGTTGATGGTCAATAAGACCACTAAGTTCAAGAAGGGCAAGGGTAAGAAGAACTTCAAGAAGGACGGCAAGGATGTTGCCGCGCCCGATAAGCCGATTGCTTGGGAAGAAGTCAAAGAATGGACCCAAGCACGAGACCTGAGTGCTTTTATTGCAAGGGAAGGGCACCGAAGCGGAACTGCCCCAAATACTTAGCGGATAAGAAGGCCGCAACACCAAAGGTATATTTGATATACATGTAATTGATGTGTACCTTACCAATTACTCGTAGTAACTCCTGGGTATTTGATACCGGTGCCGTTGCTCACATATGTAACTCACAGCAGAGCTGCGGAATAAACGGAGCTGGCGAAGGGACGAGGTGACGATCGCGTCGGGAATGGTTCGTGGTCGATGTGATCGCCGTCGACACGCTGCCTCTACATTTACCTCGGGATTAGTTTTAAACCTCAATAATTGTTATTTAGTGCCAAGTTTGAGCATGAACATTGTATCCGGATCTCGTTTGATACGAGATGGCTACTCATTTAAGTCTGAGAATAATGGTTGTTTGATTTATATGAGAGATATGTTTTATGGTCATGCTCCGATGGTCAATGGTTTATTCTTGATGAATCTCGGCGTAATATTACACATGTTCATAGTGTGGATGCCAAAAGATGTAAAGTTGATAACGATAGTCCCACATATTTGTGGCATCGCCGCCTTGGTCACATTGGTGTCAAGCGCATGAAGAAGCTCCATCTTGATGGACTTTTAGAGTCTCTTGATTATGAATCGTTTGACACATGCGAACCTTGCCTCTTGGGCAAAATGACCAAGACTCCGTTCTCGGAACAATGGAGCGAGCAACCAACTTGTTGGAAATCATACATACCGATGTGTGCGGTCCAATGAGCGTTGAGGCTCATGGAGGATATCGTTATGTTCTCACTCTCACCGATGACTTAAGTAGATATGGGTATGTCTACTTAATGAAACACAAGTCTGAGACCTTTGAAAAGTTCAAGGAATTTCAGAGTGAGGTGGAGAATCAACGTGTGAAAGATAAAGTTCCTACGATCGATCGTGGAGGAGAATATTTAAGTCACGAATTTGGCACACACTTAAGAAAATGTGGAATCGTTTCACAACTCACGCCGCCTGGAACACCTCAGCGAAACGGTGTGTCCGAACGTCGTAATCGCACTCTATTGGATATGGTGCGGTCTATGATGTCTCTTACCGATTTACCGCTATCATTTTGGGGATACGCACTAGAGACAGCTACATTCACTTTAAATAGGGCACCGTCTAAATCCGTTGAGACGACACCGTATGAATTATGGTTTGGGAAGAAACCTAAGCTGTCGTTTCTAAAAGTTTGGGGATGCGATGCTTATGTCAAGAAACTTCAACTGAAAAGCTCGAACCCAAGTCGGAAAAATGCGTATTCATAGGATACCCTAAGGAAAGCTGTCGGGTATACCTTCTACTTAAGATCCGAAGGCAAGATCTTTGTTGCAAGAACGGATGCTTTACGGAGAAAGAGTTTCTCTCGAAAGAAGTAAGTGGGAGGAAAGTAGAACTCGATGAAGTACTACCTCTCGAGCGGGAAAGTGGTGCAGCGCAGAAACCGTTCTGTGATGCCCACACCGGTGAAGAGGAAAAGCGTTGATGATGATCAAGGTGCTTCGGATCAAGTTACTCTTGAACTTCGAAGGTCCACGAGGACACGTTCCGCACTGAGTGGTATGGCAACCTGTCATGGAAATCATGTTGCTAGACAACAATGAACCTTGAACTATGAAGAAGCAATTGCGGGCCCGGATTCCAACAAATGGCTTGGAGCCATGAAATCCGAGATAGAATCCATGTATGAAAACAAAGTATGGACTTTGACAGACTTGCCCGATGATCGGCGAGCGATAGAAAATAAATGGATTTTTAAGAAGAAGACGGACGCGGATGGTAATGTTACCATCTATAAAGCTCGACTTGTCGCTAAGGGTTATCGACAAGTTCAAGGGATTGACTATGACGAGACATTCTCTCCCGTAGCGAAGCTTAAGTCCGTCCGAATCATGTTAGCAATTGCCGCATACTATGATTATGAGATATGGCAGATGGACGTCAAAACGGCATTCCTTAATGGACATCTTAAGGAAGAGCTGTATATGATGCAGCCGGAAGGTTTTGTCGATCCTCATAACGCTAACAAAGTATGCAAGCTCCAGCGATCCATTTATGGACTGGTGCAAGCATCTCGGAGTTGGAACATTCGCTTTGATGAGATGATCAAAGCGTTTGGGTTTATGAGACTTATGGAGAAGCCTGCGTTTACAAGAAAGTGAGTGGGAGCTCAGAGCATTTCTCCTATTATATGTAGATGACATACTCTTGATGGGAAATGATACAAAACTTGGACAGCATTAAGGCCTACTTGAACAAGTGTTTTTCAATGAAGGACCTTGGAGAAGCTGCTTATATATTAGGCATCAAGATCTATAGAGATAGATCGAGACGCCTCATAGGTCTTTCACAAAGCACATACCTTGATAAGATTTTGAAGAGGTTCAAAATGGATCAGTCCAAGAAGGGTTCTTGCCTATGTTACAAGGTGTGAAATTGAGCTCAGCTCGATCACCGACCACGACAAAAGATAAAGAAGAGATGAGTGTCATCCCTATGCTTCAGCCATAGGATCTATTATGTATGCCATCTTTGTGTACTGGACCGATGTAAACCTTGCCGTAAGTTTGGTTGCAAGATACCAAAGTAATCCCGGCAAGGAACAACGGACGGCGGTCAAGAATATCTGAAGCACCGAAAAGGACAAAGGACATGTTTTCGTTTATGGAGGAGACGAAGAGCTCGTCGTAAAGGGTTACGTCGATGCTAGCTTCGACTCAGATCCGATGACTCTAAGTCACAAACCGGATACGTGTATATGTTGAATGGTGGAGCGATGGTGGTGCGGTTTGCAAGTAGAGCGTCGTGGCGGGATCTACGTGTGAAGCGGAGTACATGGCAGCCTCGGAGGCAGCGCATGAAGCGATCTGGGTGAAGGAGTTCATCACCGACCTAGGAGTCATACCCAATGCGTCGGGGCCGATCAAACTCTTCGTGACAACACTGGAGCTATTGCCCTAGCCAAGGAGCCCGGGTTTCACAAGAAGACAAGGCACATCAAGCGTCGTTTCAACTCCATCCGTGAAAATGTTCAAGATGGAGACATAGAGATTTGCAAAGTGCACACGGATCTGAATGTCGCAGATCCGTTGACTAAACTCTCTCGCGTGCAAAACATGATCAACACCGAACTCTATGGGTGTTCGATTCATCACAATGTAACTAGATTGGTGACTCTAGTGCAAGTGGGAGACTGTTGGAAATATGCCCTAGAGGCAATAATAAAAGGATTATTATATTTCAATGTTCATGATAATTGTCTTTTGTTCATGCTATAAGCGTATTATCCGGAAATCGTAATACACGTGTGAACACTTAGACCCAATGAGTCCCTAGTGAGCCTCTAGTTGACTAGCTCGTTGTGATCAATAGATAGTCATGGTTTCGACTATGGACATAGGATGTCGTTGATAACGGGATCACATCATTAGGAGAATGATGTGATGGACAAGACAATCATAAGCATAGCATAAAAGATCGTATAGTTTGTTTGCTAGAAGCTTTGCCAATGTCAAGTATCTCTTCCTTCGACCATGAGATCGTGTAACTCCGGTTACCGTAGGAGTGCCTTGGGTGTATCAAACATCACAACGTAATCGGGTGACTATAAAGGTGCATTACGGTATCTCCGAAAGTATCTGTTGGGTTGACACGGATCGAGATCGGGATTTGTCACTCCGTATGACGGAGTGGTATCTCTGGGCCCACTCGGTAATGCATCATCATAATGAGCTCAATGTGACCAAGGTGTTGGCCATGGGATCATGCATTACTGATGCGAGTAAAGTGACTTGCCGAATAACGAGACCGAACAAGGTATTGGGATACCGACGATCGGGTCTCGGGCAAGTAACGCATCGATTGACAAAGGGAATTGCATACGTGGTTTGATCGAATCCTCGACATCGTGGTTCAACCGATGAAATCATCGAGGAGCATGTGGGAGCCAACATGGGTATCCAGATCCGCTGTTGGTTATTGCCCGAGAGTCGTCTCGGTCATGTCTGCGTGTCTCCCGAACCCGTAGGGTCTACACACTTAAGGTTCGGTGGCGCTAGGGTTAGTAGGAAGTCAAGTATGTGACCACGAATGTTGTTGAGTCTCGGATGAGATCCCGGACGTCACGAGGAGTTCGGAAGGGTCCGGAGGTAAAGAATAATATATAGGAAGTGGTGTTTCGCCATCGGGAAAGTTTGGGGTTTTCGGTAAGTACGGACCACGGAAGGGTCCGAGGTCCACCGGTGGGGCCACCTATCCGGAGGGCCCCATGGGCTGAGAGGGAAGGAACCAGCCCACAAGGGGCTGGTGCGCCCCTAGGCCCACCCCCGCGCCTAGGGTTGAAACCCTAGGGCGGGGGCGCCCACCGGCTTGGGGGCACTCCACCCCCTTGGCCGCCGCCCCCCCTGGAGATTGGATCTCCAGGGGCCGGCCACCCCCCAGGGGGCCTATATAAAGGGGGGGGAGGGAGGGGGGCTGCTGTACCAACTCCCAAGGCGCAGCCCCTCCCCTCCCCAACACATCTCCTCCTCCGTAAGAGCTCGTGAAGCCCTCGCCGAGATCTTGCTTCTCCACCATCACCACGCCGTCGTGCTGCCGGTGGAGCTGTCTTCCTCAACCTCTCCTTCCCCCTTGCTGGATCAAGAAGGAGGAGACGTCGCTCGTCCCGTACGTGTGTTGAACGCGGAGGTGCTGTCCGTTCAGCACTTGGCATCGGTGATCTGAATCACGTTCGAGTACGACTCCATCATCACCTTGCAAGCTTCCGCACGCGATCTACAAGTGGTATGTAGATGCAAACTCTCTCTCGTTACTCATTGCTTAGATGAACTCATAGATGGATCTTGGTGAAGCCGTAGGAAAAATTTTAATTTTCTGCAACGTTCCCCGACACAGAGATACCTCTCCGACATTCGGAGTGACAAATCCTAATCTCGAAATACGCCAACCCAACAAGTACCTTTGGAGACACCTGTAGAGCACCTTTATAATCACCCGATTCGTTGTGACGTTTGGTAGCACACAAAGTGTTCCTCCGGTAAATGGGAGTTGCATAATCTCATAGTCATAGGAACATGTATAAGTCATGAAGAAAGCAATAGCAACATACTAAACGATCGGGTGCTAAGCTAACGGAATGGGTCATGTCAATCAGATCATTCAACTAATGATGTGATCCCGTTAATCAAATAACAACTCTTTGTCCATGGTTAGGAAACATAACCATCTTTGATTAACAAGCTAGTCAAGTAGAGGCATACTAGTGACACTCTGTTTGTCTATATATTCACACATGTATTATGTTTCTGGTTAATACAATTCTAGCATGAATAATAAACATTTATCATGATATAAGGAAATAAATAATAACTTTATTATTGCCTCTAGGGCATATTTCCTTCATCCTCCTAGCCCCTCGAGGGTTATCTTTATTCCCTGTGATGGCAGCCATCCACCTCTCCAGTGTAGCGTCACTGACCGCCTCTGGATGGACCCGAGTGGTATCTTCAGTGCCGCAATACAACCACATCGGGTGGCCTCGGTATTGAAGTGGTTGAATACGCCGTCGAAGGAAGACCTCCAGAAGGTCCATACCCGTCACTCCGTCCCGAACGAGCTGGACCACGCGCTCCATCAACATTTTTACCTGAGCTTTCTCCTCAGGGAGCACCTTCAGAGAAGAGGGTTTGTTCACTCGGTCCATGGAGAACGGAGGTAGACCAGTCGACTGCCCCGGCGTCGACTCGTCTTGGCAGTAGAACCAGGTCGACTGCCACCCTCTAACCGACTCAGGAAGGGTCATGGCCGGAAAAGCACTCTTACTCCTCATTTGAATCCCAAGACCCCCGCACATCTGGATAACCTTGGTCCTCTCATCATCCGGACTCGCCTTTTTCACCGTCTAGGAGCGACAGGTGAATATGTGCTTAAAGAGACCCCAGTGCGGTCGACAACCCAGGAAGTTTTCGCACATGGACACGAAAGCAGCAAGATAGGCAATGGAATTGGGAGTGAAATGGTGGAGTTGCGCCCCAAAGAAGTTCAGAAACCCTCGGAAGAAAAGACTCGGTGGCAGGGAGAATCCATGATCTACATGAGTGGCAAGGAGAACGCACTCACCCTCCAGTGGCTGCGGTTGCCACTCGGTCCCCGGAAGCCTTGCTGACCCATGAGAGATCAGTCCCTCATTGGCCAGGTCATTGATATCCGCCTGGGTGATGGTCGAGCGGATCCAATCCCCTTGGACCCAACCTTGCGGCAGGCGGGACCTCGACGAAGATCCACCCCGGCTGGTCGCTCTTCCCTTCGCTTTCGCCGTCACCGTCGCCTTCTTCGCGCGCTCCAGGGCCGCCGTCTTCTCCTTCACCATCGTCGCCGGTGAAGCACGCGAGGAGTGGATGGGTGGAGGCAAAGGCGGGTGCAGCAGGCGGGGGTGAAGAAGGCAGAGAGGGGAATGGAGAGGCACTGTTCAAAAACCCTCGCACGGCACCTTATATAGGGACGCTTCCAAGTGGCTGACAAGTAGGCCCGGGCGGTCCTGTCAAATCCCGAAAGCGATCGCGACGCTGCGTGATCGTGGCGAAAAAGGCGGCGCGGAAATCGAGGCGTCTACGCCTTATCCCATCCGAGTACCGCGGTCCGCCCCGCTTCGCGCGCTTCCCAAAATTCAAATCCCACAAAATCCGCTAACAGCAGATCAACCTGTCAGACGGTAGATTTCCTACGATCCGTCGCTCGGAAGTTCACCAAGTTCAAAAGTTCACTTGACAGAAGAAAAGAATGGATCAAGGCGACTGAAAGAAAAGTTGCTGCCATCATTAAAAAAGGTCATTGATCCTGGAAGAGACATGCTCAGAACACAAAAATAGGTCGGAAAGATTATCAACTCCTTCCTCATTCAAACCTCGATCCATTCGTGGGCTAATGATGAAGTCATGTACCTAGGGTAGGGTCACGGGCCTGTCCAAAGTGCCCTCCCCAAGGACATCTTCAGAAGAGGCTGCCTTCAGTCGACCAAGAGGGAATCCACTCGACAGACTCAAGGGCACTCGACCATGAGGACTCACTTGACCACCAGGAGATCAAGAGCCACTCTGTATCCGAATGGTCTGTAATTAAGTAGTCTTTATGGCCATGATGACACTTTATGTAGGACGTTACCAGTAACGCCAATCCTTTATGTACTTTAAACCCTGCATAACTGATGACCGGAGGGGTCTGGCAGACACTATATAAGCCACCCCCTCCTCAGTGTAAAGGGTTCGCACCCTTGTAACTTATACACACATAATCCAGTCGACCGCCTCTGGGCTCCGAGACGTAGGGCTATTACTTCCTCCGAGAAGGGCTTGAACTCGCAAATCCCTTGTCTGTACAACTGCTCCATAGCTAGGATCTTGCCTCTCCATACCTACCCCCCATTCTACTGTCAGTCTTAGAACCACGATAGCCGGCGCCACCCGGAGGACGTCACCGCCGAGAACGCCTTCTGGGCGGAGAGGACGGCAAGGCGCCGCGCGGAGCGTGCCGACAGGCGTCGGCGCAAGGCACTGGCCTTATCGCAGTGCGATATTGTCGAGGCTGGCGGGACGTCGATCTTCTCCCCTAACGATGACCGTTGGGATGACATGTGACATGATGGTGATGATGATGACGGCTGGGAGTAGGTTTTTTAGTTGCACCGTAGTTTTATCAAGTTGCACCGTAGTTTTTCTATCTAGTTGCACCGTAGTTCTATCTATCTATGCTTCAGGAACTATATAAAATATATTTGTATCCTTTTTTATCTATGCTATGAACTATGTATCATTTTTTATCTATGAACAAATTATCGAAAAAATGTTTGTGCGAGAGCGCGCGCGCTACATTTTAGCACGACTGCTGGAGCTACGCGCGCGCTGCAGTTTAGCGCGGCTGCTGGAGCCAGCGTTGCGCGCCGCGCCAAACCTGGCGATGGGCGCGCTGTAAACCAGATTTTAGTGCGCCGCGCGTTCGACGCCTGTTGGAGATGCTCTAAGAGCATCTCCAGCCCCCTCCCCCCACCACTTTCTTTGTGCCAGTTGTAAATGCCCTAGCCATGCACCCAACACCTCGTTTTCCGCCGGATTTGATGAACATTTCAGTCGGAGAACCCACCCCAAACCCAGGATCCTCGCCTCCTCGGGGGTAGTTGGGGGAGGAGAGAGACTGTTTGCATGTCATTTGGCCCACCGTCAGCCTGTCACTCCCTCTCTCCTCACTTTTCCTTCTGGGTCCACCCACGTGCTCCTCCCTCTTCTCTTCTCCTTCTCCCCCCACCAACTCCCACGCCCAACTTAAAAGGTAAAAAAGAGCAAATTAACCAAATAAACAAGAGGAAAAACGATAAAATAGAAAAAGGAAAAAACATAAATGATAAAAATGGAAAAAGGAAAAAAGGATAAAAGAAAAATGAAGTTGAAAAAAATAATAAAAAATAAATCACAATTGCAGTCTCGTTGTATCAGTCGCATTTGCGGGCTGATTGTGACACATGCGGTTGAAGGTTTAGTTGTATACATGCAATTGGCCGACATCCCTTCGCCCAAGTTCCACTCGGGGGCGACACTTGCAGTTGTGTGCCTAGTAGCAGACATGCAAGTGCCACCACCCCGACAAAACACCACAGACCATAGAGTTGCAGTCGCTTTGGAGACATATGTAGTTGCATTCAGGAGCGACACTTGCAGTTGCGTGTCTAATGGCAGACATGCAACTTCCCCTCCCATGGACAAACACCACAGAGTAAAGGGCGACAGTTGTAGTTGCATGCCTACTTTTAGACATGCAATTGCCACTCTCTTAAGTCGACCACCGACAAAAAAGGTCAATTGCAGTTGTTTGGGTAAACATGGAGTTGCAATCGAGGGGGGGGGGCTTGAAGTTGCATGCCTAGTGTCAGACATGCAACCCCCCCCCCACCACACACACAAGCACTCTCTTCCCGCTATCCAGAAAACAAGGGTCAGTTATAGTCGAGGGCGACAATTGCAGTTGCATGCCTAGTGTTAGACATGCAACTGCCCCTTCTCCCGTCGGCCACCAGCAAAACAAAAGGTCAGTTGTAGTCGGGTGGGTAGAGATGCAGTTGCAATCGAGGGCGACACTTGTAGTTGCATGCCTAGTGTTAGACATGCAACTACCCCCCTCTGACGAAACAAAGATTAGTTGTAGTCGGATGAGTAAACATGCAATTGCAGTCGAGGGACGATGCTTGCAGTTGCGTGCCTATTGTCAGACATGCAAGTGCGCCCCTCTCCCTCTGTCCTCCGACATAACAAAAAGGTCAGTTGCAGTCATTTGTCTAGGCATGCAGTTGCACTTGAGGGTGATATTTGCAGTTGCATGCCTAGTGATAGATATGCAACTGTCCCCTCTCCTACTGTCCTTCGATAAAACAAAGGTCATTTGTAGTCAAGGGCGACACTTGCAATTGCATGCCTAGTGTCATGCATGCAACTTCCCCTCTCTACTACTGCCCTCCGACGAAACAAATGTCAGTTGCAGACGAGGGTAACACTTGCAGTTGCATGCTTAGTTTCAAGCATGCAACCGCCCCCTCTCTCCCGCTGCTCACCACCGAAGAACACCATCTGACCCTTCCGCAGATTGTTGTTAGCAGTAAAGCTTCTCCACCCTCTCACATACATTGCTCTCTATTTCGGGACCCTTGTGTGAACTTTACAGTGTACAACCGTGAAGAACAAAACGAAAAAAAGAGCATATAAACACGATGAAAACATATATTTGGGTAATGCAAGAAGACCTTGTTGAACTATTTGCTTATTTATAAAGGTGGCCGTATGCATCAACAAGGTCTTAAAGTCTGAAACCAAAGTAACGACAAACTCACAAAGAGCCACAGTGCCAAAACCACAAAAGCCAAAAGGCCACAATCGGCTGGCATAAGAAAGATAGGAAAACTAATCGCCTATCCTATTACATGACCGCCATCCAAACTGGTTGAAGATATCCCGTGCTACCATCTCCCACCAGATGGATCCAGTAACCAAACGCTCCCTGGCCTCCGTCGGAGTGAGTAACGACCACATACGGATCAACACAGTGGCTTGGAAGATAACCTGCAAAAAATGAGTATTTGTTGTTCTGTTAAAAATCAAATCATTTCTGCAGTTCCAAGTTGCCCATAATAAGCACATACTCCTACGCGAATGTGTCTAGCTGTTTCGGAATCTATCACAAGAAGCCACGTTTCAAATAACGTGCTGACAGAATTCGGAGGAGTAATGTTAAAGGCAATGTGCACCGCCTGCCACAAAACTTTGGCCAACGGGCAATCAAGAAAAAGGTGTTTGTTAGTTTCACCCCGATCACAGAAACTACACCTAGTAGATCCTGTCCAGTTGCGCTTTACAAAAAAAATATTATATATATACAAGATACAAATAAGCAAATAAAACAAAGGTCTATGTAGAAAAGGCAACCACATCTCAGAATAAAAAATTAGGACAACACATGTGAGAATAAAAATTGTTCATGCATGTTAAAATGTATGTTCTTCAAAATTTTAAATATTCCATATGTCCTAAACAAGGAAAAAAGAATCAAAATTAGAAATACAAGTAATGATGAAATGAAAGGAAAATATACTAAAAGGAAATGTAAAAGAAAGGCAAAAAGCTGGACAAGTACACGTGTATATTGTATACATATACATAGAGTGAGCTGCCCCATTAACTTTCTTCTTCTGTACATGCACGGTGCACACAAGCCCAACAGAAAAAGAAAAGAAAATACAAAGTTTTACATGAGAGTACTATGAGAAAAGAAAAACAGAAAAGGACAAAAAAGAAGGTCATAAGCCACATCCTAGAACCCACGTCACGAAAGACATTCTAATCTGGTCGATGGAATTGGACGACTAATCTTGTAGACTGAGACTTAAAGTCTCAGTCGACTGTGATATAGCAGCCCCCTTTAACCTTTTTTTTTAATGAAAAAGGGCTGTGGGAGCAACGTTTCATTGAATTGTAGGAGAATACCCCTTCGCCTAGTGTCAAAAAAGGCATTCCCCCGTTCCAAAATAAGTGTCTTACTCTCTCAACCTTACTACTTTCTCCGTTCCATAATATAAAAACGTTTTTGATATTACACTAGTGTCAAAAACATTCTTATATTATGAGACGGAGGGAGTACAATTTTGTACTAGAATTAATACAAAGTAAGACGCTTATTTTGGGACGGAGAGAATATTACATTATGGGACGGAGTACTAGTTAGTTAGAGGCCGAGGTCAAACTGTGAAACAACAGGTTGCGACACCGATATACTACTGTCGCCATACCCATACGGGCCGCTAGTCGGGTTCTACAGAACTATGAATCAGCTTGAAAATCTTGTCTTTCTTCGCTGGCACCCATAGATCAAGGTCGGCGTGGAGGAGATGCCTCGGCCCTGCTTGGAATCGGTGTATTTTTATACACCTGTATTTGTTTTACAAGTGTATCTCATCGACCGTGTGCAAATTTCACCTGAGAATCAAAACGATGGATCATGGTTTGTATATTTTACAGGGGTAAAGGCCCTGGAAACGACAATCCAATCAAAGCCTAAATATGCACTCATTCTGCTCCTTTCACGTGTTCCACCACACTAACTGGTAGAGCGCAATCCACCCACCAGTGAGTGGTAAAAGGCCTCAACCTTGCCCACACCAAGGGGCGACAGAGCTGGTGTTGTCGTCCGACACCAACGACATCGGGAGCCTGCAAAGGGTCAGCGTCAACCGCCAAAGATCGGAGCTGAAGGAGCAGGCCGCCAAGTGGGTAGCATCCTCCAGCGAATTGCTCAAAGGACACAGACTGGCTCGTGGCCATCCTCGCTTGGCAAGGTTATCAACTGTGAGACAACGACCCAGGAGCGCCAACTAGGAGAAGATCTTGCAGCGCAGAGCGGTATCGGATTTCCATATCAATTCCTTCAAAGTTGAATCGCAGGCACCCCTCGAATCGGATGGAGTAGGCCGATTTAGCAGTGTATTGGCAGTTCGAGGTCCACTTCTAGCTAACAGAGTTGGCTTCATCGTTGAGAATCACCACGTCCATCATTGTCCAGAGCACCACAAATTTACACATCGCGGCAACCAGCAACGTCTGCCTCAATTCTTCCACGAGCAAGAGGAAAATAGAGATGGGAAAGCATGCTCGAGGCTCACCCCCTATGCCATGGCTCCATCCAGAATTTGATCGTGCAGCTGTCACCAAGGTGAAAACGGACGCGGACGTTGAACAAGGAGCGAACCTTATGGTCAGTTTGGGGTTGCAGTTGCATCCATGACTTGTTGCACTGATTGTTGCTACACCACCTAGAGCGAAGCGTGGTGCTTCTCTCTTTTACTTTTTATTGAATTTAGTTTCTTTTACTGTTTGTTAGGCTATAATGCTATATAAGTTGTGGAGAGTTCATCTTCTTGTATCCCAGTATAAACCCTAGCCGCCATGTTCTGGATGGCGTGAATTGCGTATCTGAAATTGACTGGAATCTCTCATGATGATCCTTTGGTTTGACTTTTACCTAATAAATCCTAGAGTAGTTCATCGATAGACTAGTAGAGCATGACAATTGCTACTCAGAGCAACAATTATGAACCACCACGATTTCACTGGGTCACAGTTTAGGAAAGGGGCTTGTTTCTAAAGATTACTTCCTTAGGGTAAAATCACACCATCCCTATTTTGTTCGGTGTGCTTCCGGTGGAGGGTGATGTTGGCGGTGATGCATGGCCATGACAGGATCGACGACAAAGTGGTTGCTTATGGTTCAACCGAAGTAAAGTTCCCCACTGTAGTCCAAGATATAAAAAAACTTTCACATTGGCTTCCCATGTTGGCTCTAGTTACCTATTATTTCTCTTAATTGTTATGGACAATGGCGAGTACTCTGTTGACACATATCTGCTAGAGCTTGAATCATTGCAACTAGACATCAAACAATTGCGGAAGAGGATAAGCAGGAGTTCACTGAATTGACTGCTACTATTGTAAGAAGCTTCTTTAGTGTTTAGAAAAACTTTGACACCATTCAAAGAATTATTGCCAAATTTCTTGCAACTATTGATGCACGAATGGGAAAACGAGTGGATGAAAAATTATCCCCGGAACTCCTTTGTTCGCACGCTAATGGTACTTAATGTGCTAATCAATGTTCACCTCTGCAAATTAATTTTCTAGTATTGCTGCGATACCTGAAGGTGTTGTTTACCCTACTGTGGGCTCTGCTAAATTATATGACCACCCATGAAAATATCTTAATTGGGATGGCACTCATAAGGTCCCTTACAGACATCCAAACTTTGTCCAAAAGCATCAAGTAAGAAATGCACAAGTGCAACGACAACCAACTGATGTAGCTCATGCTAACATGCAACGTGTTGATCTAGAGCAAGAAGCTGGCCAAGGAGAAGGGCAAAGAACTAACACCAGTCAAATAAATCAAAATTATCTGGAAAACAACATGAATCGTCCTATAGTCAAACCTGCAAAGTTAAAATCCCAAACTTTGAAGGACAAGGTGTTGATTCCCATTGAACAATATTTTGATGCAGCAGGAACTCCACTAGAACAGAGAATTGATATTGCCACAACATATTTAAGAGGAGATGATTTTCACTGGTGGAGAGACACTAGATTCTTTGCCGAAAATCTACGTTTGCATAGATTTTGCAGCTACATGACTGAAAGATTTGTAGAGTCTTCTATTTGTGATAATGTCACGAGTTTCCATTTACTAACTCAAACCACTATTGTGGCTGCTTACATTCAAAATTTGAGTGTGGAGAAGAACATGTAGGGCATACACGAAGAGAATTAAATGATAAAAATACAAAAAACTAAATTTGATTAATGGTTACATTGTTTTGTTTTTTTTCGTAACAATATATCCTATATACCTAAATAATTTATCCCACTAACTCAATTATCTTGACATGGAACTATGGCAACTCACCATGGCATCATGCATACCTCCACTAAATTCATTTTTTCTCAACATGCAACTATGGCAACTATCATGCCACCATGCATGGAACAGATCTACCTTAACATGCACCATGCATGTTACTTACAAATGGTATAGAACTATATAATAATCAAATATAATAAATTATATGTACTTTAGTTTTTATCATCATATTGCCAATCCAAATACTAAAGTTTCATGCTGCCAAATGTCTTAGAAATATCTGCACCCAATTCCCACTGCAGCGCGTGGGGTATTTTGTGAACTTTTTAATGACAATTCTGGAGCAAATGGCGGATGAAGAGAAGACTACTAATAGAGTAAAAATGAAAAATGAAGGATCAAACTACAACTCCAGAAGATTTAACTGACAAATCTCCAAAAAAGATATCAAAGTAATATTTTGAATCAATAAAAAATATATAATATGTATAATTACAAGGTTTTGAAAAGAGGGCTCAGACACAGTGAAAATAATGTAGGTGGAGATTGGAGAGGAAGTAGGAGTGGGTAGAAAGATGTAAATTTGTATATTGCAAGGTACAATGGTTAAGGAGCATGACGATTGCCATAACAAAAACCACATGATGTCATGTTCAATGCATATTTCTGAATTAGAACAATTGTGTAATAAACTATGTCTTTCTCATATTTATGTGGCAATGCACGGGCATTCGGTTGGTATTAGGTAGAGATAGAGATAGATATAAGATATGTAATGCAATGCAATCTCTCTCCATGCAATATTCATATTCCTAGCTTTCAGTGATGACAATTATTAACTGATTGAAAATGTAGTGGCTACACCCAAGTTCGGTGCACCTCATGATGAATGGTAAAATCAAAACAAAAATATATAAAAAAACAAAACTTCGTGGCATTGATTATGAACGAATTTCATAGGTGCTTGCAAAGTTTGGTGGCCAAATAACATCAAATTATCTCCGTAAAAATGAAATACAAATTCTTCTCAAACAGTGCACATACATTTGAGGAAACAAATTCGGAGCTCCTCGGATGTCATTTGGCCACCAAATTTTGCAAGCACCTTAAATTTTTTGTCATAATCGAAGCTACAATACTTCAGACTTTTTATTTGTTTTGATATGGTTTTGGTCATGGGTGTAGTGTGGGTGCATCCACCCGGGGTATAGAAAAACATCCTCTAACTAATTTTGATGCATGGCAACATTTGATCCACAAATAACTTCGGTACAATGTTGATTACACAATGCAATTAAAATGTTGCTCGGCTGGCAGCAAAACCATTATTTTATTCAAACTAGTATCACAAAACTAAGCCAAACTATGCTAGTTAGTGAACGAGGGGGCACCCCTCAACATAAACTCCTGGTTCAGTAGGGCATGTGGCTAGAGGGCAATGATCAGAGACAGACGAACCCCACCAGTTGACGCCATTGATGCCTCGCATCTGAAGAACCAACATCGTCAATAATGCCATTGCAGCAATGCCGGTGTCCATGGCGACGGAGAAGAGTAAGCTGTACCTTGCCCACAACTTTTTCCATCTCTGGAAGATGATGTAGTTAAAAATGAATCCCAACACGAACCAACATATGTAGTTAACTGCTCTAGCTGGAGGCATTTTGGCCCCTGGCATGAAGAGAACTGGCACGAGGATGAGCTTGATCCACTTCTTTTCGGGGAACCGACGAGCAAGGATCCAGATAGGTATTGGCGCAATAATGCCGATCAAGAAGAAATAAACCAACTTTGAGTACACACCTTTAAAGAACATTTTCCTCGGTCCAATAAGACCCCAAACAACCATTTCATTGTAAATCATTCTGGTACTGGGGCATGTCCATGGACTTCCTCTGGGCAATAGCTCTGTGCGGCACAAATCTTTGACAGTGGAAAATAACCACCATGTCACTACAAAATCTGAGGTGGTTGCTAGGAACGTACCAATGACCTGTCCAAAAAATTTAGGTAGAGAAAACTGAGCTAGGTACCAAATAATATACTCAAAGGCACAATTCATGGGCTTAAAACTAAAAATGGCCTTGTAGACTCAATAGTCTGATAGGCATGCAACTTCTATTTACTCATTCTGTAGACTTTCTTTGAGCCGTCGGACATAAAAAACTCTGTTGTTTAGAAAGTTTAAATAGTCAGCTATAGCGGTTTGAGCAGGGCATCGTAAAATGGTGTTCTTGTAGAATTGTCCGGTAAAGTTATGAAATAGCCGGCTATAGCTGTTTTGGAGGACTGCCGCTATAGGTCGCTATTTGGCATAGGCCGCTATTTAAAACTATGGTTTTATATCGAAATTCGATTATACTTGAATAAAGTAGGGAACCATCTATCTCTTCCGAAAACCATCTCCTCCTACATATTGCCCATGTTATCCCCAGTAGTACTGATCGTAAAGAAAATTATTGTTAGTATGTTGTTTTACATTTGGTGTTTTAATTAATAGCTCTGTGAGATATAAGCCGCACATTTGGTATGTCACATAATGCATTTTTTAAAACCACGAATTGCACATGGTTAGTCAAAATTGTGTGTGGTGTCGCCGCATACAATTCAATATAAGTAAATGTGTGCGGCATGCTCCAAGGTAGATAACTTTTTATAATTAATGACCGAACCAACACACTTAGTTATTTTTAGGGGCAAAGGGACTTAATTTATTCAAAGCTTAACATAGTTGGAATACATGAAAAAATGGTGGGAGTTCCAAACCACACATACATGCCGGCCAAACTCAAGCGAGGAAGAAGCCTTTCCCCACGCATGAGCTTCGCCATTCGCTTCCAGGTGCTCAAAGCGGAACACCACGTCAATGAACTCCTTCCTGTGTTACATTTCTTCAAGGATCGCTCCATAAACTACCAAGGCTCCATTGTTGATGTTGGACACCACTTCGTTTCACGCATGCGCTTCCAAGCTTGCCGGATCGACTAGGCCATCGTAGATTACAACATAAGCTATGAGGAAGAGACCAATACCCTCTTTTCAAACGACATCAACTGCTCCCTTATCACCACTAGATGACCTATTGCGCCATCGGCGTAGAGACCAACAGCGACTCAGAAGTTAAGCGAACTATTCGAAGGATTTTTTCTCAACTTCCTCCTAGTGATTATGTTCATATAGTGTTTCTATTGGCCTTAATGACGATCATTGCTCATAACTTTCTTTGGCTATTTATTTTTGATGTTCCGGCCTTTTTGATGTTCTGGCCTTTCCTCGTATGGTAATTGCGACGAAAAAAGAAAAAATGGAAAATTAGTTGAACCATCTGAAGGAATTTTGTGGTGAATTGCCTGCAAGTAATTATATTTGTATTCCTTTTGTAATTGTCTTGTATATTTACCAATGGCATACAACACCAATCATTATCTGTGTGCTTCGCTGGCCGGCCAGGCAACCCAAGGAACAGATCGACAGAAAACCTGACCTCACCCCCACGGCAACTAACCTTAACCATCGGAACAGCAAACCCCACCCGACCAATCCGCTAACCAACAAGGCCGCGATATTCGAAGGTTAGGCAAAGATCACAAAACACGCCTACTGAATCAGAAAGTTAATCAATCTATGGGCAAAACATGAGATCTGTGGGCTAGTCCTGTCGCGAGAGACGAGGCGTGCGTCCTGCCCGCCTGCGCCCGCTCGCGCGGGGCCCTGCAGTGTCTTCGCCCTTGGCAGGCTGCTTAAGGGCATGTACAATGGTTGATAAGATAGTCTTATCTTAAGTCTTGCATGTGATTTAGATATGACAAAATTTTTTGTCTACGATGGGTCATCTCTTAGCCTTATCTTCAATAATTAGCAATTCCTAAAAATATGGTGAGACAAATTATGTTAAGAGACCACCTCTTGTCTTCTCTTAAATAAGAGAAGACAAGCCTTTTCTTATGAGTTCTCTCTCCTCCACCTCATCATCTATCCTACATGGCACTCTTAAGATAGCACCAATGTACATGCCCTTAGCTCGCGCGAAGAGGGCATATGCGTGCGTCTAGCTTGGGGACTTCGCATTGCATTGCATGCCCGGCCTTGTAAGCCATGTGCGCACGTCGGTACTGGTGCCTCTGCTGGCCTACTTCGCTCGAGCAAAGATGGGCCCACACACGCTTGACTCGGGGTGGTGCACCCATCAAGGCAGGTGTAGTTCTATTTGAGCGAGGCACTACCATGTGCCCACCTCTGTGTGGTCATCTTGTGCGAGTCGAGTTGTGCCAAGTGGGGGTGCTTCATGGGCATTTCCATCCTTTCATTAAGACAGTTGCGTTGAGGCCTCTTTGCACATTCTCGCTAGCGTCAAGCGCGACCTCGAGGTGGACATTCTCCAGCGCGGCGGCAATACAACTCCAGTGCATGGAAGAGGTCATCACAATGAAGGCCGTCGAGGGCGTCTGGCAGTTATTTCTTAGGTTTGATGCTTTTTTCGCTTTGTTTTTCTAGTTGTCATCTTGCTTCTTTCGATGGTATTTTTTGTTCTTGTGCCCGCAGTGGTGTTTGTGTTTTTTTTTCTTTCTTTCTCTTGGTTGCAGCTTCTCTTATTGCTTGTGTGTTCTTCCTTTGCACCCGTCCTTAGCCTTGCCTGCTGCTTTTCGACGTGAGGATCTTCTTTTCTAATGGCTTTGGCTTCTTGATGACTCTATTCGAGTGAGAGGATCATGGTGGATGGCACAACGAGCCTGGAGGAAAACGTGGCCGTCGAGCAGACAATTGAATATCGGCATCGAGCAGGTTTAGCAGCTTGGCTCGCATCGTCCATGCAGGAGGTTTGCCCAACGAGCAACCATATGCCTTGTAACACCGAGCACTTTGAGAAGACAACACGTGAAGATGGCGACCATTCCAACAGCTTAATCGGAGGCGGTCCACGACTTTACTGTGAATGTAATTAATCGGTAGCTTTCCAAGGTCCCGTGAAGGAGAGATCTTGCAGTTTTCTTTCTCCAATGAGAGATTAATAAAATGCATGTTATGTAATTAGTACACTAACATGCCTGCAATGTTTATTTCCTCGACGTGTAGAGAAATAATAATATATATCGCCTTATTTCTGTTATTTCTCCTGTAAAACACCCCCTTGTAACTGATCTTGGTCCATCCGACATATAGTAAAACCAACATGTGGGTTTGGGGTCTCAACCTAAGTAACTTTGCCACCCCACACCAATCCCCTTGGCTTGTGTTTTAGTCAAGAACGTATACGAAGCTAAACGACAGTGATGCACAAACTGTTAAAAATAGGAATAAATACAGTAGGAAAACTTTTCATGAACTTTATGTTTTCCATTCTTACCTGAGCGAAGAACAGTTCTCTGGGGGGAATTTTCATGTAAATTCCAAGCTTAAAGCTTGCAAGAGTTCCTAGAGTATATTCAATACACCATGTGCTGTACAAATTAAAAACCATATTGGCCAATGGTCGTCCAGGATAAAAGTATCCAATGATGATATGTGCGAACAAACTCAATGGCGGTTGCTACAAAAATGACATCAAAATCTTGTAAGAAGTCAAAACATAGATTAAATGGCAGAGTTATCATTATAATTATTTGAGATGAAAGAAAAATCTTAGAGCATGTATAATAGGTTCTAGTCATCAGACTATAAGATGTTCGACATCAGCAAAATCCCAGTTGAAGAAAAAAGAAGATAGGAGAGAGAAGGGAGCGGGTGCTCGCCGGACTATAGCACAATCTACGATAAAATAAAGCTAGCATGCAGGCAGCGTGAGGGCTGAAAACGGGGGATCCCTCCTACATGCCAATCACCAAATGTTTCCTTTGCCTTTCTCTACATGTAATCATTAAATACTATGGCTGACTTAGAGCCCAGAAATAGCCAAAGGTTTCTAGTCCCATTGCACCCGAATTGAAAAAATAATACTTCCCCTCTCTTAGTTTACAGGGCATGCGCGTACCCCTATGCCGTTAATTTGACCAACCCAACACAAGTCATATATTACAAAAAATATACCAGTATAAACTTCAGATGTTCTACTTTCAGACGGTATAATTTTTGTGTTATATAGTTATATTAGGGTGATAAAATTGGCAACCTAGGTATACGCGCAGGACTTGTAAACTGAAACGGAGGGAGTATCAAAATGCGTCAAAACTTTCTGTAACAAACATGACTTAGTGTAACACTTGCATGAAAAGTTTCGCGAAGGAATGACTTCTGTGACTGATACTATATAAAAGTTAGCATTCACATTTTTTTGGACTTGATTTTTTTTTCTAAGAATACCTTGAGAGTCATTAATCCGTGAAACTTTTCACATGAGTATTACGCTACGCCATGTTTGTTAAAAAATTGTTTCCGAATTTATTGACTCTTTTTATTTTAAAATTTATTTTTCTAATTCAGATGCATTGGCCCCCATGTTCCAAAGATCCACTTCCATTTACAGCCAACCTAGCTACTACGAGTACCTTTTTTCGGAAGGCATTATATGATGTGGCACTAGTATAGAGCCATCAGCATGCTGTTCTATTAGCCTTGCTCCTAGATAACTTTCCAAGTGTTTTAGTTTGGTATATTAACGTTTGAAAATACAAAGATTTTATTATTTGTAACTGCATACATCCAAATTTTAAAGAATAGTAAATGAAGTATGCCTTTCTTCTAAAAGTTTGCGAAGCCGGAAAAACATATTTATTATTACTAGGAGTAAATATTCACTAAGAAGCAGTTTTGCGCAATTGTGTACGCAGGTGAACACACATTTACTCTACAGTCTACACCCACTCCATTTTATGTCTCTGCACCAGATTTTTAGATTGCAACATTTTATCTTAGAAAGGAAGTCAAGAAGAACATAAGGAAATGTATATTGGACTTTTTTCTTGTTGACGTGGCATAAAACTGGAAATAGAAACAAGGACGTTAGACCTCTACATCAATATAAAATTTCTAATTTCCTATATATGCTTATTTGTACACCTAGAGTCAGAAGAGAATAAATATTTGTGCACACTACATAATAAAACTTTGGGTGCAAAGTAAGCAGTTCTGCACTGGGGTGCACGACAGCCTACTACTAATCAGATTGAATTTATTTAATTTGATAAGATTGATCCCTATGGTACTTTGCTTCATGAATTGTCTTCCTCGCATAAAAACTATTGGAACTTCGCATAAGGGTACTAAGACTCGTTGGTAAATTTATTGCCACCAAATGGACTACCAAATGACTACATTTTATTCTTAGAATATGACCATATGAAGATATGTTTTTGTATTAAACCGCGAGACGTTTGTTGCGATATGATGGCCTTTGTTACTAAGAATTAACAAGGTTTGCTAATTTCATAGCACCAGATACTTAAAGAGTTTAGCAAGCTACCTGGCAGGCGGTGGCACGAAGTGCTGCTAATGGGGGTACCAACGTAAGTACAAGCAAGCACGCAAGCATGACTCCCCAGTAAGGGAGTTGAAGTTCATTTCCAAATCCTTCGCATGTGAACACTGCCAGACCTATCATTGATACTGTAAGAAGAATAAACCACCACATTGGAATGCTTCTGTACTTATTCATCATTTGCATATGAATATCAGAACAGTCTCTGCGCTCAGTTGATTGGCTTAATTGATTCCAAAATGACCTGCTCACATTAATTTGGGCTCAAGTAAAATACATCTTGCTGCATGCTATTGCAAGAAACCTTCATGATAATCTACGGTTTAGCCTTTTCTCAAAAAAAAAAAAGATCTATGGTTTAGCCACAACACATTAAATGTATATTATTGGGAAATAAACATGCATATATAAAAGAGATGGTTAGCAAAGTATGATTATAATAGCAAAATCTGAAGCTAGCATACAATTTGACTTTAACGAATGTCAAGTATAGAAAGGTCGCCGGGTTGCCCCCCGCTCGGGCGACTCGGGCTCCCCAACCCTAGCCGCCGCCGGGGCCTAGCCCATCCTCCTCCCCTCCTCCCGCCGCCGCCGGAGGACGCCGCCAGCTTGCGCCCGGAGGCCGACGGCGGTGGCGGGGGCTCTTCCTCCCTCCCGCGTCTTAGGGGTGGCGGGACCCCAACATGCGTGGAGGAGCGGCCGATCTAGAAGCGACGGCGTTGGCTTCGACGGTGGCGGCGGTCGGCCCTGCCTCGGGCCACGGGCGGCTGCTGCGGCGGCTGGCCTACATCGGGCGGCGGCGCGATGCGGTCTTCGGCGGCATGTCATCTGGCTTTAGATCGGCGGCGGCGTCGAGGGTCTGGTGGACTGCTTGGTGGCACCCACGACAGATCTGTTCTGGCCGGTATAGCCAGTGGTGGTGGTCATCTTCTTCGTCGGTGGTGACCGGCCAGAAGGTTGGTGATCAGATCTCGAGATCCATCATCTAGTCCCGGCTGCGAGTTGGGGAGACATGGTTGCCGATGAAAACCAAGCTGACGGCAGGCGATGGCGGTGTTCTACGCCGTTACCTTGATGAAGGCATCGTCGTGTAACTACTGTCGACCCACTCGTGCTGCTCCGGGGGAAACCCTAGGACCTGGTGTTCCAGATCGGGCGATGACGGCACTGCAGTGTCGTTTCTCTCTTGGGAGCATCGTTTGTGGAGCAACGCTGGAAGTCAGAGGCAGGAGGTGGAGTGGCTTCATCTTGCACAGAGTTTCGGTGGAGATATCAAGTCATGCATGACCGATAGGTGCTACGCTTAGTCATGCCTGGTCGGCAGGTGCTACGCACGACAGGTTCTCCAAGGACTTCAAGCTGTGTCGGCTGGTGATACCTGGCAGCATGGCGCTGAGGTGTATCAGTGGCGACCGCGACGTGTTCAGCTGTTTGCGCGCAGGAAGGAGGTGCCGTTGGGCACCGTGGTGGCATCGATGATAGCTGGACCAAGCAAGGTTGATGCATCAGTACAATTCTGAAGATGGAGCGGTGGAAGTTGGCGGCGGCGGCGGCCTCTGAGAGCACGCCGGACCAGTGTGTTCCCCAGACCCGGCAAGTGGCTAGGTTGGGGTCTCAGGTAAGACTTGGCTGCGATGTCTGTTTGGTATTAGGCCCAGGCGATCTGCGCCCCTTCATCAACTGGATAGGTGTAGCGACAGTTTGTTGCTTAGACGGCGGCTTTAGTCTTACTGTTGTATTGATTTTGTAAGGTCTCGTGAGAATAATTAATAAAGTGGCCGTATGCATCGTCCAGATGCAGAGGCCGGGGGTCATCCTCCTTTTCTAAAAAAAAGTATAGAAAGCAGGGGCTAGTTCCCACAATTATAGACAACGAATCACATATGTTTCCATTGGGAAGAGATAATGTATATTACCATCATATATACCTATAGAAATAGATACAAGTTAAATGAATTTGAACTACTCAAGTCTAACAAGGCATCCATCCGTGAATGGAATAGCGCACCCGATAGCCTACGGATAAACGTGTTGTATGTAGCTATTGGTACCCACAAAAATTGTAATATATCGTATACAATTCTAGTTACATAGTACTGTATGGTGACACCTATTTGCAGGCTTAAATTGGAGGTTGCTATAGAAAAAACACAAAGAGATAACAAATTCTCAGGCACACTATTCAACTAAAAACGTTCTTCCAGTAATAAGGCAACAAAGTTATATATAAAATTGAATCATGTTACTTTCCATACCTGCCATGAGAGAGTACAATGTTTGTAAGAGATGCTGCTAGAGCTGCAAATCCAAATCCAATAGAGCATGCTCGTGCAATACTCAGGTACAATTCTGAATAACTTTCATACCCATCTTGCTTAAATTGAAAACTACTTCCATCCAATACCCTGGACAAGTTATATCTACCACCGTAGACGTCGTACACTTCTGGGCTGATAATTGGAAAACTCTTTGCCTTAAATGAATTTGTCCAGTAAGCAAAAGGGACAACAATATACATGAATATAATAAATCCAACCATTGTGTTGACAATGACAAAGAAAGGGTAATATATAGGGTTTCCAGTGTAGCTGGTAGATGTTGACCAATCAAGGCCAAATGAACCAATCCCAAAACCATTTAATCCCGAGCCAAGTTGCTGAGCAATGATAGATTTTTTCCAAATTAGGCAGACAACTGACACTGCACTAATAGAAGGGAAGAAGTAGCCCGGAATGATGTAGTATGAAAAACTAATGACAAAAGCCATGAAGAAAAATTGGCTTCTTGATAGCTTTGCATTTGATTTTTCATCCTTCTCATGAAATGCCCTAAGTTCAGTAAATATGACAACGCTATTAGGATAAAGTAAAAATACTGGACTAAGCAAATGGGCATAAATGCTAGGCCAAACCTGAACATTGTTACGTCTGATAGTACTTCAGGCCACCACATTTCTGAGCGATTCACAAAGGGCTTTATGAAGAAGCCAGCAAATCCATATATAATACTCTATGTAAATATCAAGAAGTTTATAAGAAATCAGCTTTAAGTTGTATTACACAAAACATAAAGTAAACACGATCCTTCTTGACAATGATTTATTAAAAATATTAGTGAAAGAAGTGAAAACAATGTACACATAATTTCAGATTCATTCCAGTAAATAAAATGCTAAGATATATGGTCCAGAAATTTGGAGGATGTTTCATGCTTACATTCGTCGTGAGTAGGAGAAAGAAGAATGCCATTGGGTGAATTGATATCCTGAAATAGGCCCTTGTGGCAGCATAAAGATTTGCTGCTGGCATGGTTCCTAAACCAGAACTGAAGATCACCGTACTCAGTAGATGTTCCTTTATGTTGAAGGGACCTGGGTTTATGGAAATCTTAATTCTGGTTCCTCGAACCCTTAGATTGGATGGAAGCACTGATGCCATGAACTTTCCGAGAGAGTAGCACAATATTGTAACTACGAAATTCGGGACACCAACTGGGTTCTGACGAAAACCAGTCATTACACTGACTAAAGACATGATGATGCATCCTGTGATCCCGATGATCCATACTCTCAATGTCAACGTAGGGAGTGTTGGATCATCTGTTGTTGGTACAGTCAACCGTACTTGCTCTATCGGCGATTGGTCTTCATAAAGTTAACAGGTACCATGTAAGGAAAATATTAGACATTAGCAACACAAGCATATAAAAAACTTATAAAAAAGCGGCAGCTAAGATTTGCCATATTTTTCCTAGCGTCTCATAGTCAAGAGCTCGCTCAAAGCCTTCATGCCCCCAACAAAGACCAGTCACTTGTGGTGGCAGAATGACTACCTTTTTAGTGTTCAAAAAAAAGAATGACTACCTTTTCTTCGGCATCACCATTTCAACAGTTCAGCATAAGGAAAGTTTGAGTGGAACTCTACAAATCAGGCATCTAATCCCCACACCCACGATACAGCAGAATCTCCTACCAGATGCACTCGGCGCCCTTTCCCCATACACATGAACAAGGGAATCTATATATGTGGAAGAACTTGATTATTTACTCCTCCGTCTACAACCGGTCAATAGAATGACTACAGATATCACGATGTGTCGTGCGATCCGAATATGATCCATACTCTAAATGTCAGTGTAGGGAGTGCTGGATCATCTGTTGTTGGCACAGTCAGCAGTACTTGCTCTATCAAAGACTGGTCTCCATAAAGTTCAAATAGACCGTGCATGGGAAATTTCTATGCAAGTTATAAAAGTGGCATCTAACATTTGATTATTTGCAAGTTCATATGCATCATTTGATCATGTTAATTAAAAGTGGCATCTAACATTCATGTTCAGTTTAATTAACATGAAGCCTGAGCCCATATGCAGTTCATTTGCAAGTTAAAAGCACAAAGTCCACGTAAGAAGAACGCTATGCAGCCCATCGTGATCTCTTCAAAAGAAAAAAGGCCATCGTAGAAGACAAAGAGGATTGTTAGTTGCATCCACTACGCACGCACAGATCTAAAAAAAATCTATCGCTGCTAATCTCTACTCTTCGTTTCCAAGCCGCCACGGACTGTAGGCTTGCCACGGTCGGATCTTTTCATCACGCGCGGTGTCGCGCCGCCATCTAGAACCGGAGAAGGGAAGGGGACGCCGGAACAGACTGACGTTGATCTACGGACCACAGACAGGGTGCCGGCAGGCCTGAGGCACGGATGAGCGGCAACAACATGAGGGGAAAAGGTAGTTTGTTTCCACATTAGATTAGTTCACGCCTTTACAAATTATAGAAGTATAATCATAAAATGTAGGCATTAAGAATCAAATTATATCATTTTCAGTTATTTATTTGTGCTTCTGTAGACATGAAGAGGAAGAGAGCGAAATCAATTCATATATTTCTATACCCAGTTGGTCCAATCTCTCAACCGTCAGAATATGATGTTACTGTAAACGATGTGCAACCTGACAAAAGGAACCAGCCTAATCCTAACTAAGACTAAACACTTCAATTGATGCCATGGCGTAAGCAAGAAGTATTTAATTTCAAACATATATAATTTCTTAATACATGATATCTAATATTTTTTCTCTACTGATTGCGTCAGGTCGTTATATCCAAATCATCTCCCTTCAGAGGAAATGATGAATATGGGAATTCCAAGAACCAAGGTAGTAGCTGGAACATAATTTACTTGTTATGCGAACTCCTAATCAAACAATTATGCCAGTAGTAAAATTTCATGAATCTACATCTCTTGTGTCGTTGTCTTTCTATTAGTTTGCTATATACCTTTTCCCTCTTATAATTATAAGAGACGGGTTAGTTCATTAATAAATTAGTGTAAAGGGTAACCTATGGGGAAAAAACCTCTTGTGCCGTTGTCTTCGCCCCTCCTATGTCAAATTCTGACTTCGTCCCTGGTCCTATATACACACGAGCAAGGGAAACCATGTGGAAAAAACTTGATGGTTTATTGCTCGACCTATGTCAAATTTATATACACTAACTAGTTCGAACGGTCTCTACAGCCTGGTGCAGTCGTTAGACGTTATGTACCCGTGTGTTGCATCCGATTAATTACTCCCATACGAAAAGGTTGTATATCAAGGAAATGACAAGAACACGTTTTCTGGAATCTTCATGCAAAAATGTTTAACAATTGTGTTTACTCATTGAAGATAAAAGCTGGTTGGTTGAACTTCTCATACTTATTCACTTCTTGTTTTTTCTAATTATTACAGCGTGGTCCTACACTGGATTCAAGAAGTTGTGAAAGAAGCCAAGAAATTTGCATGTACTATCTGATTATTTGACAACTTAATTTCAAGAAAGGTACGCTATATACTAACGTTTTTATCATTCTTTTTTTACAATGATCCTCCGGCCTTCATGTACAATCTTTTTCAACAAGTAAATAGTGCAGGGGTCCCTCAAGGTACATTTACAATATTTTTACTATTTAGAATGCCTCATGATTGGCTTATTGATGGAGATTCCTACACCAATTTCAAAATGGCATCAAGCAAGAATATTTGCTATAGAACTCCAAAACAGTTGGCAAACGGAAATAAGCCAAATGCATGAAAGAAGGGAGAACAATGTAGTATCAAGCATAAAGTATTAGCTTCTCAAATGAACTACTAATCAAATACAATGACAACTTTTATCGATATTGCACAATGCTATCTTCCTTATTTTTTAAATAAATTTAATAACAAAAATAAATATTTTAATCTCATCTCATGGTACTTTATTAGTATATCTGTTGTTTTGGAATATATATAGAATTACATAGAGCTACAAGATAAGAACCAGGTTTCCAGTAAGTTTTGCCTTTCAAAAACAAGTTGGGACATTGATAAACATTCATATGTAGTACAATAAGTTATAGATTTAGGTGGCACAGTGCAGCCAGAGCCAGCTCATTGATTGAGCAATTTCAAGTATTTGATGATCCCGAAGTGCCATTTCTTTGCCAACTTATTTGTGTATAAAATACTATCTCCAAGGACACTAATAAGAAGACTAGAGATCAACGACAATGGGATGTGGACACATGGGAAATGCGTTTATTAATTGAATATCTCCTCTAAAATAAGTGCTCACCCACATTTTATTTCACCCGCCTTCAACCTACCGTGCATGTGTGTGGGGTGGGGGAGGGGGGTTGGAGGGACCAACCTAACCCTATTTAACGCAGGATAATAAATGTACCCATCGTCCTAGTGCTCACTTGCTCTTGTCCGACGTGCATAATCATCAATTCTCAATGAAGTATGTTATTTTCCACCCAATTTTCATCAACACATGGTTAGAAATATTTAAAGTGTTTTTCTATCACGAGGGGCATAAACTTAATGTTATGGTAATCATCATAGCTTTCCACCCAAGAACATGTATTGCAAAAAATATTTTCATGAGGACGGATACAACTACACTGAAACAAATAGCCTAAATGAACCTTCCTTCTAAAAGTTCTATTTATTTATTGTAATTCTTGTTTCTGGTATAAAGATTGAAGAGTAGCTACATTACATGTGACATTGTTTTTAATAGTAGAGGGGCCCGGAAAGACCCCTGTCTTAATTTATATTAGGACAGTGGCATTACAAAGCTCATAGAAGGACTCAAAGAAAGAAAAATTAAAATCAAGACTAAGGGAGAACAATCTTATTAAGGATAAGGGATTACAAGCTTATTAAGGATGGGGGCCTCTAGATCGGTCGCCCGACATTACTCTCCACCAGAAAGATTCACCGAATAATGGAGTTGGACCTCACCCAACACCGCTTGCAAGGTCCGGGATGGAGCTCCAAAAGAAGAAAGAAAGGGAGGGTTTGTGGGAGTGATGGTGGCCGAAGCAATGCCTCACCATAAATCTGGCCGAGAGGTGCCAACATAGGAGCCACCGACTGGCTCTATCCAACCCTACCTCGACTTCACCACACTAACTAGAGGAAGATGAGGAAGGGGGTAACCAAGTTGGATCTGGATCTGACTGCCTCATTAATTGGTAGGGACCCTCCTCCTTCCCGTAGTCTAGCTGGCAGCACCAATGGAAGATAGAGGAAGAAGGGTGGCCGGAATCCAGCATCAGGTCGGCCTCACTCAAGAACAACATGAACAAGAGGAGGGAACAAAGAAGGGGAGGATTTAGGTGTGTGCCACTAGTGCTTACATGTGACATTGAGTACATGCAGGCGCGCAAAGATTAATATTTCTTTTTCTAGAAATGAAAATATTTTTTTGTGTATGTTTCTTAAGATCTAGTACCAATTAATTGAGAGATTTACCCATGTTTTAAGGATGAATTTCCATATGGGTCAATTCAAATGGAACAACAACTTTAATACATATATAGTACATCTTACCTTGATGCATAGAAGTTTCTTCCATTGAAGTCTCCTCTTCTCTTCTTCGTTTTTATTTTTCTCTTGATTATGAGGAAATTTTTGGCTTGCGATACCACCCATGGCCTATTTATAGCCAACGACTTTCATGTGAAATTTTAGCTTTGTCTGAGTGCCAGCTGCATATTACGTGGCTGAATTGTGAAAAGTAAGGATATAAATGTGCAACCAACGTAATTAATTCTATTTTGTTTTTTCTTGCATGTGAAATTTTGGCTCTGCATGGGTGCCAACTGCACATTGCACAGAGGAATTTTGAAAAGTAAGGAAATGAATGAGGCAAATTAATGTAATTAATTGTGGGACCACAATAACTGGTGATCGTTTGCTTTTTGGAACAGGTGTGAATGTTCCCTCCCTATGAGGCTGAGCCGTGACCGGTTCAACAACTCCGATTCTTGTCCCACTAGCACGAGTGAGGCAGAGCACATGAGCAAGTGAGGCCGAGCCCTGACGACGCCGATTGCACGGGATTGCTTGAGGGAAATTGGCCCTCAAACCTCCCAAAATCTTACCCATGTTACGAGAACAAAAATTCCCCAAACACGCTTCTCTCTGTACCTCTGAACCTCAATTCTACTCTCCTATCCGATCTTGTTGATTGTAACATCCCAAATTTCCAATTTGGAATGTTATACATAGATCATCATGCATATCATATTTTTATTGCATTGTTGGCTCGACCCTAGAAATTCTACGCAACTCAAGGACCCTCGGAGAGAGTTGGGGATTTCGTTATTTTCATATTTGGGGTTTTTCTCAAATTTTGAAAATAGGATCATTGATTTTATTTATTTTATCTTCAATTATTTCTACTACCAAAAATTCAGAGAGGGAATAAAATGACTTTCCCAAAATAAAGAAATAATGAAGATTTAATAAAAAAAATCAAATAAGGTTTATTTTCGAGTTTTTCGCTTTTTATTTGAATTTAGGAAAATGCGCGTTTTCAAAATTGCATTTAGGTCCCAAATAAATGTTCATCTAGTCCGGATTGATTTTAGAAGTCGGGGAAAATTTATTTCGGGATTTTTGAAGTCCGTTTAGTATTTCTTTTTATTTTTCTACCGAGCGTAATGTTTAAAACAAAAACGCGCACCGACCCCGGGCCGTACCCGAGCGGGACTCCGCTCGGGGGCGCTTTATAAAGCGCGGGACCCCGGCGCCCAGCCCGCCAGATCGCCCCGGCCCACCCGCAAACCCTAACCCTAACCCTAGCCGCTAGCCGCCGCCGCCGCCGCCGCCGGAGCCGCCACCCCGCCGCACCGCATCCCGAGGTTCGCCGCCGCCTCGATTTGCGTGCCGCCGGTTTTCTTAAAAACCGGGCGGTTTTTCTTTACGTTTTTTTTCGTTTTTTTAGGTTCGTTTTATTTTATTTTTCGTTTTTTTTGGTTTATGTTAATTAGCGGACGTTCGTCTGTTAGATCGTCTTAGCGAACGCTTTTCGTCAGATTCATTAAATTAACGAACGTTCGTTCGTTAATCTGTTCGTCGTTTTTCTTTTTCTCGGATTTTCCGCGGTTATTTCTGATCGCGATTTCTGATCCGATTTTCGATTTAGTATAACTTTTTGCTCGTTTATTGGAATCAGGCGATTCAAGCGCCTGGAGTTTCGTCTTGAAACCCTCTTTCCGAATAATCTACTTAAACAAGTTTTTGCTTCTGTAAAATTTGACTTAGATCCAGATTAGTAAAATGAAGCTGTTTTCTTTCGCCATTTGACTTTCGTTGCTTTATTCGACTTGATTCTTTTTGCAAACCAGAGTTCTTAAGTTGAACATTCTGGTTGGATCTATTGTTCGAGTTTTACCTGTGCATTAGATGAGTACTAATTGTATGCTTGTTTGTTTGTCTGCGATAGAATACCCGGAGTGCGCCGCCTGTTACTTCGAGACTCTAGGTTTCGCGGATCATCTGCAAGGCAAGTAACACTTGATCATACTTTTTCTACTACCCAGTTTTTTATGCATTAGATCTATCCTCAAACATTGCATGAATAGGATTTAATTAAATTGTGGGATGGGAAGTAGACGAGGTAGTACCTATCACCTGTTTTATTATCAAACCTTTGGGAGTTACTTCTACGTTTGCTTATTATGCCATGCTATGCTAGTAGACGTGGATTGGGTGAGTGAATATCCATGATGATGTGAGATTGTTAATTCTGGTTTATTTAAGGTGGCAACTGAACACACATCTGGGTGGATTGAGGCACTGCTTTCTCTAGAGACTTGCTGTATTTCTTCGGACCGCCACCCAGGCTCAAAGGGATCATGAGATTATTCAAACTAGAAACTTACGTGTGCAGCCACATGCTATTATGGGCTCTAGCATAGTTGACTAAGTCGTGCGAACTCTTACGGGGTGGACTAGCAGATGTAGGGGATGTAGGTTGGTACGGTCTACCCCACATGTAAGGTGCTAGCGCTTCTAAAAGACTATGTCTCGGTCATCCGTTTCTCAAACACCATGTAGTGCGGGAAACCAAGCAGAGGCGATCGAGTCATGTGGGGAAAGTGCGCAAACCTCTGCAGAGTGTATAAACTAATCATGGTTAGCCGTGTCTCCGGTTATGGACATCTTGAGTATCTAGTACTTGATTATCATGTGAATCTCATCATGTTACTTTAATTAATATTGTTGGGTTTTTAATGAGTACTTTTAATTGGGATTGAGAATGCTGTCAACCATTCTCAATGTTTAACAACCACCATGATAGTTAAATAAACTTATTCCTTTGCAGTAGGGAAAAATTGGCTTTATGCAAAACTGTAACCATAGAGCTTTACCACTAGCCAAATATGCATGTAGTATAGCCAATCTCCATTGTTATTCTCTATGTGTTACATTGCCAGCATATTCCATGTGCTGACCCATTTTCGGGCTGCAACGTTTCATGTTGCAGAACTTTCAAACGACGAGTAAGGTGCTTTTAGGTCGTGGTTCTATACTCAGTGATGCCGTTGGAGTTGATGGACTCGCTTATCTTCCAAGCCTTCCGCTGTTATCGTTTTAGATGGCCTTAAGCCATATTTATTTCAATAAGTTCTCTTTTGAGACATTCGATGTAATAAGTGTGTGATTGCTACTCTGTTATAAATCCTCCAAGTACTGTGTGTGTTGGGGAACGTAGTAATTTCAAAAATTTTCCTACGCACACGCAAGATCATGGTGATGTATAGCAACGAGAGGGGAGAGTGTTGTCTACGTACCCTCGTAGACCCGAAGCGGAAGCGATCACAACGTAGAGGAAGTAGTCGACGTTCTCCTCACGATCCGACCGATCCCGCGCCGTTACTCGACGCCCCGAGTTCTTGACACGACGGCTCGATGACGCCCTCGTACTCCGATCCAGCCGAGTGTCGAGGGAGAGTTCCGTCAGCACGACGGCGTGGTGACGATCTTGATGTTTCACCGGCGCAGGGCTTCGCCTAAGCTTCGTGACGGTATAACCGAGGTGGAATATGGTGGAGGGGGGCACCGCACACGGCTAAGGAACGATCTAAAGATCAACTTGTGTATCTTGGGTGCCCCCTGTTGGAAATATGCCCTAGAGGCAATAATAAAAGTATTATTATATTTCAATGTTCATGATAATTGTCTTTTGTTCATGCTATAACTGTGTTATCCGGAAATCATAATACACGTGTGAACACTTAGACCCCAATATGTCCCTAGTGAGCCTCTAGTTGACTAGCCCGTTGTGATCAATGGATGGTCATGGTTTCCTGACTATGGATATTGGATGTCGTTGATAACGGGATCACATCATTAGGAGAATGATGTGATGGACAAGACCCAATCACAAGCTTAGCATAAAAGATCGTATAGTTCGTTTGCTAGAAGCTTTGCCAATGTCAAGTATCTATTCCTTCGACCATGAGATCGTGTAACTCCGGTTGCCGTAGGAGTGCCTTGGGTGTATCAAACGTCACAACGAATCGGGTGACTATAAAGGTGCATTACGGTGTCTCCGAAAGTATCTGTTGGGTTGACATGGATCGAGGCGGGATTTGTCACTCCGTATGACGGAGAGGTATCTCTGGGCCCACTCGGTAATGCATCATCATAATGAGCTCAATGTGACCAAGGTGTTGGCCACGGATCATGCATTACTGATGCGAGTAAAGTGACTTGCGGTAACGAGACTGAACGAGGTATTGGGATACCGACGATCGAGTCTCGGGCAAGTAACGCATCGATTGACAAAGGGAATTGCATACAGTGGTTTGATAGAATCCTCGACATCGTGGTTCAACCGATGAAATCATCGAGGAGCATGTGGGAGCCAACATGGGTATCCAGATCCGCTGTTGGTTATTGCCCGAGAGTCGTCTCGGTCATGTCTGCGTGTCTCCGAACCCGTAGGGTCTACACACTTAAGGTTCGGTGACGCTAGGGTTAGTAGGAAGACTAGTATGTGAATACCGAATGTTGTTCGGAGTCCCGGATGAGATCCCGGACGTCACGAGGAGTTCCGGAAGGGTCCGGAGGTAAAGAATAATATATAGGAAGTGGTGTTTCGCCATCGGGAAAGTTTGGGGTTCTCAAGCAAAATCTGGGACCACCGGAAGGGTCCCGGGGGTCCACCGGGTGGGGCCACCCATCCCGGAGGGCCCCATGGGCCATAGGGGGAAGGGAACCAGCCCACAGGGGGCTGGTGCGCCCCCCTAGGCCCACCCCCTGCGCCTAGGGTTGAAACCCTAGGGGTGGGGGGGCGCCCCACCTGGCTTGGGGGGCACTCCACCCCTTGCCGCCGCCCCTTGAGATTGGATCTCTAGGGGGCCGGCCACCCCCCTGGGGGCCTATATAAAGGGGGGGGGGGGCTGCTGTACACATCTCCCAAGGCGCAGCCCCTCCCCTCCCCAACACATCTCCTCCTCCGTAGAGCTCGTGAAGCCTCGCTTGAATCTCAGATCACCACCATCACCACGCCGTCGGCTTGCCGGTGGTGCCGTCTTCCTCAACCTCTCCTTCCCCTTGCTGGATCAAGAAGGAGGAGACGCCGCTCGTCCCAGCACGTGTGTTGAACGCGGAGGTGCTGTCCGTTCAGCACTTGGCATCGGTGATCTGAATCACGTCGAGTACGACTCCATCATCACCAAGCAAGCTTCGCACGCGATCTACAAGTGGTATGTAGATGCAAACTCTCTCCGTTACTCGTTGCTTAGATGAACTCATAGATGGATCTTGGTGAAACCGTAGGAAAAATTTTAATTTTACGTAACGTTCCCCAACAAAGTGGCATCATGAGCTAGGTCTATGCGTAGTTCTCTATTGCACGAGTAGAACACAAATTTGTTGTGGGCGTTGATCTTGTCATCTTACTTGCCCTACTAGTCTTTTCTTGCTCAACGGTATTGTGGGATGAAGCGGCCGGACCAACCTTACACGTGCGCTTACGTGAGACCGGTTCCACCGGATCGACATGCACTAGTTGCATAAGGTGGTGGCGGGTGTCTGTCTCTCCCACTTTAGTTGCAGCGGATTCGATGAACAGGGCCCTTATGAAGGGTAAATAGAAGTTGACAAAATCACGTTGTGGTGATTCGTAGGTAAGAAAACGTTCTTGCTAGAACCCAATCGCAGCCACGTAAAAGATGCAACAACAACTAGAGAACGTCTAACTTGTTTTTGCAGCGATTGATCATGTGATGTGATATGGCCAGAAGTTGTGATGAATGATGAATTGTGATGTATGAGATCATGTTCTTGTAATAGGATTCACGACTTGCATGTCGATGAGTATGACAACCGGCAGGAGCCATAGGAGTTGTCTTTATTTTTTGTATGACCTGCGTGTCATTGAAGAACGCCATGTAAACTACTTTACTTCATTACTAAACGCGTTAGTCATAGAAGTAGAAGTAGTCGTTGGCGTGACAACTTCATGAAGACACGATGATGGAGATCATGATGATGGAGATCATGGTGTCAAGCCGGTGACAGGATGATCATGGAGCCCGAAGATGGAGATCAATGGAGCTTGATGATATTGGCCATATCATGTCACAACTATATAATTGCATGTGATGTTTATTATGCTTTTACATCTTGTTTACTTAGGACGACGGTAGTAAATAAGATGATCCCTTATAAAATTTCAAGAAGTGTTCTCCCTAAGCGTGCACCGTTGCTACGGTTCGTCGTTTCTAAGCACCACGTGATGATCGGTGTGATGGATCCTTACGCTCACATACAACGGGTGTAAGACAGTTTTACACAGCGAAAACACTTAGGGTTAACTTGACGAGCCTAGCATGTGCGACATGGCCTCGAACACGGAGACCGAAAGGTCGAGCACGAGTCGTATGAAAGATACGATCAACATGAAGATGTTCACCGATGATGACTAGTCCGTCTCACGTGATGATCGGACACGGGCTAGTCGACTCGGATCGTGTAACACTTAGATGACTGGAGGGATGTCTAATCTAAGTGGGAGTTCGTAATTTTGATTAAGAACTTTATTATCATGAACTTAGTCTAAAACCTTTGCAAATATGTCTTGTAGATCAATGGCCAACGCTAATGTCAACATGAACTTCAACGCGTTCCTAGAGAAAACCAAGCTGAAAGATGATGGCAGCAACTATACGGACTGGGTCCGGAACCTGAGGATCATCCTCATAGCTGCCAAGAAACAAGATGTCCTAGAAGCACCGTTAGGTGACCCACTGTTCTCCCAAAGACTGCAAGACGATTTGAACGTCTGGCGGACTCGCTCGATGATTACTCCCTCGTTCGATGCGGCATGCTCTACAGCTTAGAACCGGGCTCCAAAAGCGTTTTGAGCATCACGGAGCATATGAGATGTTCAAGAGCTGAAACTAGTTTTCCAAGCTCATGCCCGGTCGAGAGATATGATGTCTCGACAAGTTCTACAGCTTGTAAGATGGAGGAAAACAGTTACATCGGTGAGCACATCTCAAGATGTCAGGTTGCACAACCGTATGACCCGGTGAACATAAACCTCCCAGATGAGGCGGTCATTGACAGAATCCTCCGATCGCTCCCACCAAGCTACAAGAGCTTCGTGATGAACTACAACATGCGAGGGATGGTAAAGACCATTCTGAAGTGTTCTTGATCTTGAGGTCGCAGAGGCTGAAATCAAAAGGAACATCAAGTGTTGATGGTCAATAAGACCACTAAGTTCAAGAAAGGCAAGGGTAAGAAGAACTTCAAGAAGGACGGCAAGGATGTTGCCGCGCCCGTAAGTCTGCTGCGGGAAGAAGTCAAAGAATGGACCCAAGCACGAGACCGAGTGCTTTTATTGCAAGGGAAGGGTCCTTCGAAGCGGAACTGCCCCAAATACTTAGCGGATAAGAAGGCCGGCAACACCAAAGGTATATTTGATATACATGTAATTGATGTGTACCTTACCGAGACTCGTAGTAACTCCCGGTATTTGATACCGGTGCCGTTGCTCATATTTGTAACTCACAGCAGGAGCTGCGGAATAAACGGAGGCTGGCGAAGGACGAGGTGACGATGCGGGTCGGGAATGGTTCCAGAGTCGATGTGATCGCCGTCGGCACGCTGCCTCTACATTTACCTACGGATTAGTTTTAAACCTCAATAATTGTTATTTAGTGCCAAGTTTGAGCATGAACATTGTATCCGGATCTCGCTTGATACGAGATGGCTACTCATTTAAGTCCGAGAATAATGGTTGTTCGATTTATATGAGAGATATGTTTTATGGTCATGCTCCGATGGTCAATGGTTTATTCTTAATGAATCTCGAGCGTAATATTACACATGTTCATAGTGTGGATGCCAAAAGATGTAAAGTTGATAACGATAGTCCCACATACTTGTGGCACTGCCGCCTTGGTCACATTGGTGTCAAGCGCATGAAGAAACTCCATGCTGATGGACTTTTAGAGTCTCTTGATTATGAATCGTTTGACACATGCGAACCATGCCTCTTAGGCAAAATGACCAAGACTCCGTTCTCCGGAACAATGGAGCGAGCAACCAACTTGTTGGAAATCATACATACCGATGTATGCGGTCCAATGAGCGTTGAGGCTCGCGGAGGATATCGTTATGTTCTCACTCTCACTGACGACTTGAGTAGATATGGGTATGTCTACTTAATGAAACACAAGTCTGAGACCTTTGAAAAGTTCAAGGAATTTCAGAGTGAGGTGGAGAATCAACGTGACCGAAAGATAAAGTTCCTACGATCAGATCGTGGAGGAGAATATTTAAGTCACGAATTTGGCACACACTTAAGAAAATGTGGAATCGTTTCACAACTCACGCCGCCTGGAACACCTCAGCGAAACGGTGTGTCCGAACGTCGTAATCGCACTCTATTGGATATGGTGCGGTCTATGATGTCTCTTACCGATTTACCACTGTCATTTTGGGGATACGCCTAGAGACAGCTACATTCACTTTAAATAGGGCTCCGTCTAAATCCGCTGAGACGACACCGTATGAATTATGGTTTGGGAAGAAACCTAAGCTGTCGTTTCGAAAGTTTGGGGATGCGATGCTTATGTCAAGAAACTTCAACTGAAAAGCTCGAACCCAAGTCGGAAAAATGCGTATTCATAGGATACCCTAAGGAAACTGTCGGGTATACCTTCTACTTAAGATCCGAAGGCAAAGTCTTTGTTGTTAAGAACGGATGCTTTCTAGAGAAAGAGTTTCTCTCGAAAGAAGTAAGTGGGAGGAAAGTAGAACTCGATGAAGTACTACCTCTCGAACGGGAAAGTGGTGCCGCGCAGAAACCGTTCTGTAATGCCCACACCCATCAAGAGGAAATCATTGATGATGATCAAGATACTTCGGATCAAGTTACTCTTGAACTTCAAGGTCCACAAGGACACGTTCCGCACTGCAGTGGTACGGCAACCTGTCATGGAAATCATGTTGCTAGACAACAATGAACCTTGAACTATGAAGAAGCGATGGCGGACCGGATTCCAACAAATGGCTTGAGGCCATGAAATCCGAGATAGAATCCATGTATGAAAACAAAGTATGGACTTTGACAGACTTGCCCGATGATCGGCGAGCGATAGAAAATAAATGGATTTTTAAGAAGAAGACGGACGCGATGGAAATGTCACCATTTATAAAGCTCGACTTGTCGCTAAGGGTTATCGACAAGTTCAAGGGATTGACTACGACGAGACATTCTCTCCGTAGCGAAGCTTAAGTCCGTCGAATCATGTTAGCAATTGCCGCATACTATGATTATGAGATATGGCGATGGACGTCAAAACGGCATTCCTTAACGGACATCTTAAGGAAGAGCTGTATATGATGCAGCGGAAGGTTTTGTCGATCCTCGAACGCTAACAAAGTATGCAAGCTCCAATGATCCATTTATGGACTGGTGCAAGCATCTCGAGTTGGAACATTCGCTTTAATGAGATGATCAAAGCGTTTAGTTTACGCAGACTTATGGAGAAGCCTGCGTTTACAAGAAAGTGAGTGGGAGCTCAGTAGCATTTCTCCTATTATATGTAGATGACATACTCTTGATGGGAAATGATACAAAACTTCGACAGCATTAAGGCCTACTTGAACAAGTGTTTTCAATGAAGGACCTTGGAGAAGCTGCTTATATATTAGGCATCAAGATCTATAGGGATAGATCGAGACGCCTCATAGGTCTTTCACAAAGCACATACCTTGATAAAATTTTGAAGAGGTTCAAAATGGATCAGTCCAAGAAGGGTTCTTGCCTATGTTACAAGGTGTGAAACTGAGCTCAGCTCACCACCGACCACGGCAAAAGATAAAGAAGAGATGAGTGTCATCCCTATGCTTCAGCCATAGGATCTATTATGTATGCCATGCTGTGTACTGACCGATGTAAACCTTGCCGTAAGTTTGGTTGCAAGATACCAAAGTAATCCCGCAAGGAACACCGGACAGCGGTCAAGAATATCTGAAGTACCGAAAAGGACAAAGGACATGTTTCTCGCTTATGGAGGAGACGAAGAGCTCGTCAGAAAGGCTACGCCGACGCTTAGCTTCGACTCGGATCTGGATGACTCTAAGTCACAAACCGGATCGTGTATATGTTGAATGGTGGAGCAAGAAGCTGGTGCAGCCGCAAGCGAGCGCCGTGGCGGGATCTACGTGTGAAGCGGAGTACATGGCAGCCTCGGAGGCAGCGCATGAAGCAATTTGGGTGAAGGAGTTCATCACCGACCTAGGAGTCATACCCAATGCGTCGGGGCCGATCAAACTCTTCGTGACAACTTGGAGCTATTGCCCTTGCAAAGGAGCCAGGTTTCACAAGAAGACCAGCACATCAAGCGCCGCTTCAACTCCATCCGTGAAAATGTTCAAGATGGAGACATAGAGATTTGCAAAGTGCACACGGATCTGAATGTCGCAGATCCGCTGACTAAACCTCTCTCGCGTGCAAAACATGATCAACACGAGAACTCTATGGGTGTTCGATTCATCACAATGTAACTAGATTAGTGACTCTAGTGCAAGTGGGAGACTGTTGGAAATATGCCCTAGAGGCAATAATAAAAGTATTATTATATTTCAATGTTCATGATAATTGTCTTTTGTTCATGCTATAACCGTGTTATCCGGAAATCATAATACACGTGTGAACACTTAGACCCCAATATGTCCCTAGTGAGCCTCTAGTTGACTAGCCCGTTGTGATCAATGGATGGTCATGGTTTCGACTATGGATATTGGATGTCGTTGATAACGGATCACATCATTAGGAGAATGATGTGATGGACAAGACCCAATCACAAGCTTAGCATAAAAGATCGTATAGTTCGTTTGCTAGAAGCTTTGCCAATGTCAAGTATCTATTCCTTCGACCATGAGATCGTGTAACTCCGGTTGCCGTAGGAGTGCCTTGGGTGTATCAAACGTCACAACGAATCGGGTGACTATAAAGGTGCATTACGGTGTCTCCGAAAGTATCATTGGGTTGACATGGATCGAGGCGGGATTTGTCACTCCGTATGACGGAGAGGTATCTCTGGGCCCACTCGGTAATGCATCATCATAATGAGCTCAATGTGACCAAGGTGTTGGCCACGGGATCATGCATTACGATGCGAGTAAAGTGACTTGCGTAACGAGACCGAACGAGGTATTGGGATACCGACGATCGAGTCTCGGGCAAGTAACGCATCGATTGACAAAGGAATTGCATACGTGGTTTGATAGAATCCTCGACATCGTGGTTCAACCGATGAAATCATCGAGGAGCATGTGGGAGCCAACATGGGTATCCAGATCCCGCTGTTGGTTATTGCCCGAGAGTCGTCTCGGTCATGTCTGCGTGTCTCCCGAACCCGTAGGGTCTACACTTAAGGTTCGGTGACGCTAGGGTTAGTAGGAAGACTAGTATGTGAATACGAATGTTGTTCGAGTCCGGATGAGATCCCGGACGTCACGAGGAGTTCGGAAGGGTCCGGAGGTAAAGAATAATATATAGGAAGTGGTGTTTCGCCATCGGGAAAGTTTGGGGTTACGGCAAAATCTGGGACCACCGGAAGGGTCCCGGGTCCACCGGTGGGGCCACCCATCCGGAGGGCCCCATGGGCCATAGGGGAAGGAACCAGCCCACAGGGGCTGGTGCGCCCCTAGGCCCACCCCGCGCCTAGGGTTGAAACCCTAGGGGGGAAGCGCCCACCGGCTTGGGGGCACTCCACCCCTTGGCCGCCCCCTTGAGATTGGATCTCTAGGGGCCGCCACCTGGGGCCTATATAAAGGGGGGGGGGGCTGCTGTACACATCTCCCAAGGCGCAGCCCTCCCTCCCAACACATCTCCTCCTCCGTAGAGCTCGGCGAAGCCCTGCCGAGTATCTTGATCACCACCATCACCACGCCTGTCGTCGTCTTGCCGGTGGTGCCGTCTTCCTCAACCTCTCCTTCCCCTTGCTGGATCAAGAAGGAGGAGACGCCGCTCGTCTCCGCACGTGTGTTGAACGCGGAGGTGCTGTCCGCTCAGCACTTGGCATCGGTGATCTGAATCACGTTCGAGTACGACTCCATCATCACCAAGCAAGCTTCCGCACGCGATCTACAAGTGGTATGTAGATGCAAACTCTCTCCGTTACTCGTTGCTTAGATGAACTCATAGATGGATCTTGGTGAAACCGTAGGAAAAATTTTAATTTTCTGTAACGTTTCAACACCCCCCTGCCCCAGTATATAAAGGAGCAAGGGGGAGGGCCAGGCCAAGGGGAGGCGGCCAGGAGTCCTACTCCCTCTGGGAGTAGGATTCCCCAATCCTAGTTGGACTAGGATTCCCGGAGGGAAAGAGAGAGGGGGCGGCCCTTCTCCTAGTCCTAGTAGGACTAGGGAAGGGGGGGGAGGCGCGCCCCACCTAGGGCTGCCCCTTCTCCTTTCCACTAAGGCCCATCGAGGCCCATTTACCTCCCGGGGGGTTCCGGTAACCTCCCGGTACTCCGGTAAATTCCCGTTTTCGCTCGGAACCATTCCGAACTCCAAACATAGGCTTCCAATATATCAATCTTTATGTCTCGACCATTCCGAGACTCCTCGTCATGTCCGTGATCACATCCGGGACTCCGAACTTCTTCGGTACATCAAAATACATAAACTCATAATAACTGTCATCGAAACCTTAAGCGTGCGGACCCTACGGTTCGAGAACAATGTAGACATGACCTAGAACTATTCACGGTCAATAACCAATAGCGGGACCTGGATGCCCATATTGGTTCCTACATATTCTACGAAGATCTTTATCGGTCGAGACCGCATAACAACATACGTTGTTCCCTTTGTCATCGGTATGTTACTTGCCCGAGATTCGATCGTCGGTATCCAATACCTAGTTCAATCTCGTTACGGTAAGTCTCTTTACTCGTTCCGTAATACATCATCTCACAACTAACTCATTAGTTGTAGTGCTTGCAAGGCTTGATGATGTGCATTACCGAGAGGGCCCAGAGATACCTCTCCGACAATCGGAGTGACAAAACCTAATCTCAAATACGCCAACCCAACATCGCCTTTGGAGACACCTGTAGTACTCCTTTATAATCACCCGATTCGTTGTGACGTTTGGTAGCACCAAAGTGTTCCTCCGTAAACGGAGTTGCATAATCTCATAGTTACAGGAACATGTATAAGTCATGGATAAAAGCAGTAGCAACATACTAAACGATCGTGTGCTAAGCTAAGGAATGGGTCATGTCAATCAGATCATTCTACTAATGATGTGACCTTGTTAATCAAATAACAACTCTTTGTTCATGGTAGGAAACATAACCATCTTTGATTAACAAGCTAGTCTAGTAGAGGCATACTAGTGACACTGTTTGTCTATATATTCACACATGTATTATGTTTCGGTTAATACAATTCTAGCATGAATAATAAACATTTATCATGATATAAGGAAATAAATAATAACTTTATTATTGCCTCTAGGGCATATTTCCTTCATCTCCCACTTGCACTAGAGTCAATAATCTAGATCACATCACCATGTGATTAACATCGATGGTTCACATCATCATGTGATTAACACCCATAGTTCACATCGCCATGTGACCAACACCCAAAGGGTTTACTAGATTGATAATCTAGTTCACATCGCTATGTGATTAACACCCAAAGAGTACTAAGGTGTGATCATGTTTTGCTTGTGAGAGAATCTTAGTCAACGGGTCTTTCACATTCAGATCCGTTATGTATTTGCAATTTTCTATGTCTACAATGCTCTGCACGGAGCTACTCTAGCTAATTGCTCCCACTTTCAATATGTATCTAGATCGAGACTTAGAGTCATCCAGATTGGTGTCAAAAATTTGCATCGACGTAATCCTTTACGACGAACCTTTTTGTCACTTCCATAATCGAGAAACATATCCTTATTCCACTAAGGATAATTTTGACCGCTGTCCAGTGATCTACTCCTAGATCACTATTGTATTCCCTTGCTAAACTCAATGCAGGGTATACAATAGATCTAGTACACAGACATGGCATACTTTATAGAAACTATGGCCAAGGCATAGTGAATGACTTTCATTCTCTTTCTATCTTCTGCTGTGGTCGGGTTTTGAGTCTTACTCAATTTCACACCTTGTAACACAGGCAAGAACTCTTTCTTTGACTGTTTCATTTTGAACTACTTCAAAATCTTGTCAAGGTATGTACTCATTGAAAAAACTTATCAAGCATCTTGATCTATCTCTATAGATCTTGATGCTCAATATGTAAGTAGCTTTACCGAGGTCTTTCCTTTGAAAAACTCCTTTCAAACACTTCTTTATGCTTTGCAGAATAATTCTACATTATTTCCGATCTACAATATGTCATTCACATATACTTTATCAGAAATGCTGTAGTGCTCCCACTCACTTTTTAGTAAATCAGGCTTCACCGTAAGTCTCAGATAAAACTATATGCTTTGATCAACTCATCAAAGCGTATATTCCAACTCCGAGATGCTTGCACCAGTCCATAGATGGATTCTGGAGCTTGCACACTTTGTTAGCTCCTTTGGATCGATAAAACCTTCGGTTGCATCATATACAACTCTTCCTCCTAAAACCCATTCAGGAATGCAGTTTTTTACATCCATTTGCCAAATTTCATAAATTGTGGCAATTGCTAACATGATTCGGACAGACTTAAGCATCGCTACAGTTGAGAAAATCTCATTGTAGTCAACACCTTGAACTTGTCAAAAACCCTTTTGCGACAAGTCGAGCTTTGTAGATAGTAACACTACTATCAGCGTCCGTCTTCCTCTTGAAGATCCATTTATTTTCTATGGCTTGCCGATCATCGGGCAACGCCACCAAAGTCCACACTTTGTTCTCATACATGGATCTCATCTCGATTTCATGGCCTCAAGCCATTTCATGAATCTGGGCTCATCATCGCTTCCTCATAGTTCGTAGGTTCATCATGGTCTAGTTACATGACTTCCGAACAGGATTACCGCACCACTTTGGTGCGGATCTCACTCTGGTTTACCTACGAGATTCGGTAGTAACTTGATCTGAAGTTACATGATCATCATCATTAGCTTCCTCACTAATTGGTGTAGTAGTCACAGAACAGATTTCGTGATGAACTACTTTCCAATAAGGAGAAGGTACAATTACCTCATCAAGTTCTACTTTCCTCCCACTCACTTCTTTCGAGAGAAACTCCTTCTCTAGAAAGGATCCATTTATTAGCAACGAATGTTTTGCCTTCGGATCTGTGATAGAAGGTGTACCCAACAATTTCCTTTGGGTATTCTATGAAGACGCACTTCTCCGATTTGGGTTTGAGCTTATCAGGATGAAACTTTTCACATAAGCATCGCAGCCCCAAACTTAAAGAAACGACAACTTTGGTTTCTTGCTAAACCACAATTCATATAGTGTCGTCTCAACGGATTTAGATGGTGCCCTATTTAACGTGAATGCAGCTGTCTCTAATGCATGATCCTAAAACGATATTGGTAAATCGGTAAGAAACATCATAGATTGTACTATATCCAATAAAGTACAGTTATGACGTTCGGACACACCATTATGATGTGGTGTTCCAGGTGGCATGAATTTGTGAAACTATTCCACATTGTTTTAATTGAAGACCAAACTCAGAACTCAAATATTTGTCTCCATGATCAGATCATAGAAATCTTATTTTCTTGTCACGATGATTTTTCCACTTCACTCTGAAATTCTTTGAACCTTTCAACTATTTCAGACTTATGTTTCATCAAGTAGATATACCCATATCTGCTCAAATCATCTGTGAAGGTCGAAAATAACGATACCCACCATGAGCCTTAACACTCATTGGATCGCATACATCGGTATGTATTATTTCCAATAAGTCGGTTGCTCGCTCCATTGTTCGGAGAACGGAGTCTTAGTCATCTTGCCCATGAGGCATGGTTCGCAAGCATCAAGTGATTCATAATCAAGTGATTCCAAAATCCCATCAAGATGGAGTTTCTTCATGCGCTTTACACCAATATGACCTAAACGGCGAGTGCCACAAATAAGTTGCACTATCATTATTAACTTTGCATCTTTTGGTTTCAATATTATGAATATGTGTATCACTACGATCGAGATCCAATGAACCATTTTCATTGGGCGTGTAACCATATAAGGTTTTATTCATGTAAGCAGAACAACAGTTTATTCTCTTACTTAAATGAATAACCGTATTGCAATAAACACGATCAAATCATATTCATGCTCAACGTAAACACCAAATAACATTTATTTAGGTTCAACACTAATCCCGAAAGTATAGGGAGTGTGCGATGATGATCATATCAATCTTGAAACTACTTTCAACACACATCGTCACTTCACCCTTAACTAGTTTCGCTTATTCTCGCAACTCCGTTTGAGTTACTACTCTTAGCAACCGAACCAGTACCAAATACCGAGGGGTTGCTATAAACACTAGTAAAGCACACATAAAACACTGTATATCAAATATACCCTTTTTCACTTTGCCATCCTTCTTATCCACCAAATATTTAGGGCAGTTCCGCTTCCAATGACCATTTCCTTTGCAGTGTAAGCACTCAGTTTCAGGCTTTGGTTCAGCTTTGGGCTTCTTCGTGGGAGTGACAACTTGCTTGTCAATCTACTTGAAGTTCCCTTTCTTTCCTTTGCCCTTTTCTTGAAACTAGTGATCTTGTCAACCATCAACACTTGATGCTCTTTCTTGATTTCTACCTTCGTCGATTTCAACATCACGAAGAGCCCGGGAATCATTTTCGTCATCCCTTGCATACTATAGTTCATCACGAAGTTCTACTAACTTGGTGATGGTGACTAGAGAATTCTGTCAATCACTATCTTATCGGAAGATTAACTCCCACTTGATTCAAGTGATTGAAGTACCTGACAATCGAGCACATGCTCACTAGTTGAGCGATTCTCCTCCATCTTTTAGCTATAGAACTTGTTGGAGACTTCATATCTCTCAACTCGGTATTTGCTTGAAATATTAACTTCAATTCTGGAACATCTCATATGGTCCATGATGTTCAAAACATCTTTGAAGTCCCGATTCTAAGCCATAAAGCATGATGCACAAAACTATCAAGTAGTCATCATATTGATCTAGCCAAACGCTCATAACGCTTGCATCCGCTTCCTGCAATAGGTCCGTCACCTAGCGGTGCATTAAGGACATAATTCTTACGTGCAGCAATGAGGATAAACCTCCGATCACGGATCGAATCCGCATCATTGCTACTAACATTTTTCAACACAATTTTCTCTAGGAACATATCAAAAACAAACATATGAAAGCAACAACGCGAGCTATTGATCTACAACATAATTTGCAAAATACTACCAAGACTAAGTTCATGATAAATTTAAGTTCAATTAATCATATTACTTAAGAACTCCCACTTAGACAGACATCCTCTAGTCATCTAAGTGATCACGTGATCCAAATCAACTAAACCATAACCGATCATCACGTGAAATGGAGTAGTTTTCAATGGTGAACATCTTATGTTGATCATATCTACTATATGATTCACGCCGACCTTTCGGTCTCCGTGTTCCGAGGCCATATCTCGCATATGCTAGGCTCGTCAAGTATAACCCGAGTATTCTGCGTGTGCAAAACTGGCTTGCACCCGTTGTAGATGGACGAGAGCTTATCACACCCGATCATCACGTGGTGTCCGGGCACGACGAACTTTGGCAACGGTGCATACTCGGGAGAACACTTCTTGATAATTTAGTGAGAGATCATCTTATAATGCTACCGTCAATCAAAGCAAGATAAGATGCATAAAAGGATAAACATCACATGCAAATCAATATAAGTGATATGATATGGTCATCATCATCTTGTGCTTCACGATCCCCATCTTGCAGCACCACCATGATCACCATCGCCACCGCGCGACACCTTGATCTCCATCGTAGCATCGTTGTCGCCTCGCCAAACTTATACTTCTACGACTATCGCTACCGCTTAGTGATAAAGTAAAGCATTACAGAGGCGATTGCATTGCATACAATAAGCGACAACCATATGGCTCCTGCCGATTGCCGATAACTTCGGTTACAAAACATGATCATCTCATACAATAAAATATAGCATCACGTCTTGACCATATCACATCACAACATGCCCTGCAAAAACAAGTTAGACGTCCTCTACTTTGTTGTTGCAAATTTTACGTGGCTGCTACGGGCTTAAGAAAGAACCAGTCTTACCTACGCATCAAAACCACAACGATACTTTGTCAAATAGACTCCGTTTTAACCTTCTCAAGGACCGGGCGTAGCCACACTCGGTTCAACTAAAGTGAGAGAGACAGGCACCCACCAGTCACCTTTAAGCAACGAGTGCTCGCAGTGGTGAAACCAGTCTCGCGTAAGCGTACGCGTAATGTCGGTCTGGGCCGCTTCATCTCACAATACCGCTGAACCAAAGTATGACATGCTGGTAGGAAGTATGACTCAGTACGCCCACAACTCACTTGTGTTCTACTCGTGCAAAACATCAAACCATAAAACCTAGGCTCGGATGCCCTTTGTTGGGGAACGAGTAATTTCAAAAATTTTCCTACGCACACGCAAGATCATGGTGATGTATAGCAACGAGAGGGAGAGTGTTGTCTCACGTACCCTCGAGACCCGGGCGAAGCGATCACAACGTAGAGGAAGTAGTCGACGTTCTCCTCACGATCCGACCGATCCGGCGCCGTTACTCCGACGCCCGAGTTCTTGACACACGTACAGCTCGATGACGCCCTCAGACTCGATCCAGCCGAGTGTCGAGGAGAGTTCCACAAGACGACGGCGTGGCAGGACGATCTTGATGTTTCACCGGCGCAGGGCTTCGCCTAAGCTTCGCGACGGTATAACCGAGGTGGAATATGGTGGAGGGGGGCACCGCACACGGCTAAGGAACGATCTAAAGATCAACTTGTGTATCTTGGGTGCCCCCCTGCCCCCGTATATAAAGGAGCAAGGGGGGAGGGGGCCGGCGGCCAAGGGGAGGCGCGCCAGGGAGTCCTACTCCCTCTGGGAGTAGGATTCCCCCCCCCCAATCCTAGTTGGACTAGGATTCCTGAGGGGAAAAAGAGAGAGGGGCGGCCCTTCTCCTAGTCCTAGTAGGACTAGGGAAGGGGGGAGGGCGCCCACCCAGGGCTGGCCCTTCTCCTTTCCACTAAGGCCCATCGAGGCCCATTTACCTCCCGGGGGGTTCCGGTAACCTCCCGGTACTCCGGTAAATTCCCGGTTTCGTCCGGAACCATTCCGAACTCCAAACATAGGCTTCCAATATATCAATCTTTATGTCTCGACCATTCCGAGACTCCTCGTCATGTCCGTGATCACATCCGGGACTCGAACTTCTTCGGTACATCAAAATACATAAACTCATAATAAGCGCCATCGAAACCTTAAGCGTGCGGACCCTACGGTTCGAGAACAATGTAGACATGACCTAGAACTATTCACGGTCAATAACCAATAGCGGACCTGGATGCCCATATTGGTTCCTACATATTCTACGAAGATCTTTATCGGTCGAGACCGCATAACAACATACGTTGTTCCTTTGTCATCGGTATGTTACTTGCCCGAGATTCGATCGTCGGTATCCAATACCTAGTTCAATCTCGTTACGTAAGTCTCTTTACTCGTTCCGTAATACATCATCTCACAACTAACTCATTAGTTGTAGTGCTTGCAAGGCTTGATGATGTGCATTACCGAGAGGGCCCAGAGATACCTCTCCGACAATCGGAGTGACAAAACCTAATCTCGAAATACGCCAACCCAACATCGCCTTTGGAGACACTGTAGTACTCCTTTATAATCACCCGATTCGTTGTGACGTTTGGTAGCACCAAAGTGTTCCTCCGTAAACGGAGTTGCATAATCTCATAGTTACGGGAACATGTATAAGTCATGGATAAAAGCAGAGCAACATACTAAACGATCGTGTGCTAAGCTAAGGAATGGGTCATGTCAATCAGATCATTCTACTAATGATGTGACCTTGTTAATCAAATAACAACTCTTTGTTCATGGTCGGAAACATAACCATCTTTGATTAACAAGCTAGTCTAGTAGAGGCATACTAGTGACACTCTGTTTGTCTATATATTCACACATGTATTATGTTTCCGGTTAATACAATTCTAGCATGAATAATAAACATTTATCATGATATAAGGAAATAAATAATAACTTTATTATTGCCTCTAGGGCATATTTCCTTCAGTGTGGTGTCAGCATTACTGATCCAGGGATGACACTGAGCACAGAGATCAGACTGTTTGAGGTCTGGTCGCTACAAGGTGGTATCAGAGCACACGCTAACTGTAGGACACGACCACTAAGCTTAAGCCCTAGATCACTACTCTTTCTTCTCATTTCTGTCTCCTCATCTTTTCTATTCTTTAGGATGACGGATGCAAGGAATCAAGTTCGCGCAACCAGATGAGAATTCACCTTTTGGATGTCACTTGAAGGAAGCCGCTAGATACTTGAACATAGGAGACTGGAACTTTCAACGCCACTTTACCCGAAGAGGAGCGCTGGAGGAGTCAAGTCTACATTCCAGGAAGGACATTTGCACCACTCACGGAGCCAATAGAGTTTACCTTTGATGTACAAACATGGAGCCTAGGAAAGAGCATGGCAGCTCACATCGCCATGGGACGAATTGGAGAAGTTTATCGCAACAATCTCAAGAATACTATCTACCAGATTTGTGGGCGCCGAGATGAGCATTGGGAGATGATCGCCACCAGGAGGGACAGATCCATCGCAGCTTACATTCAGGAGTTAAACCAACATATCCGACGCCAGGAGAACCAGATGTGCGCATATATGGAGGAGCTACAGAAGGCAATGACCAGGATCAAGGAGCTAGAAGCAGAACTCAAGGCTACGCGTAAAGACTATATGGAAGAAATCGTCGCTCTAGTAAGACAGAACAGTGACCTTGAGGAGAAGATTGGAGTATTCATGGGAGGTTCAGCACCCAAAGGAGAAGAGGATGAACCTACCTGTCCAGATAATTATATCATCATCGACGACACCGACTCGGATCCCGATGATAGCGATGATGACTATGTTGATGAAGCTGGAGCAGATATCATGGAATCTGCATCAGAGCAGTTTTTCTAGTTGACCACCATAACAGCAGTAGAATTTTCCACCATTTAACTAGTTTAGTCCAAGCACCTTTGTAATGATAGATAGACCATTGTATGCCCTTGTTTGAATTGATTGGAATGATATTGTGTGTTTTTGTCTCATGTGCATATGGGTAGTGTTATCTCACTAGACCTCATTCTATTCTTAACTCTTCCCCTTAAAACCCTCAGATGCCTCCGAGACGCGACCCCGAGTTTGTTTTCCCGCCAGAGATCACTCAGTTGATTCAGCAGCAGAATACCTTGATTCAAACATTGGTACAGAACCAAGGCAACAACAACAACAATCCACCACCACCACCTGTTGACCATCTGGCACGTTTCTTAAGGTTGAACCCGCCGGTGTTTTCCAGTAGCACCGAGCCAATAGTAGCAGATGATTGGCTCCGTAAGATAGGGAGGGAGTTGACCACTGCAGGATGCACAGATGGAGAGAAGGTGAAGTTTGCCGCGCATCAGCTTGACGGACCCGCAGCAGCATGGTGGGAGAATTTTACAGCCACTTACATTGTAGACACTGTCACATGGAATCAGTTTCAGCAAGCTTTTCATACTGCCCATGTTTCAGCCGGAGCTATGGCCATGAAGAAGCATGAGTTTCGCAACTTACGCCAAGGAGGACGGACAGTTGGCCAGTATGTGGATGATTTTAGTAAACTAGCACGTTATGCCCCAGATGACGTTGCTACGGATGCAGCTAAGCAGGAGAAGTTTCTAGAAGGACTGAATGATGAGCTGAGCATGCAGTTGATGGTAGCCACTTTCAATAACTACCAGGAGTTAGTAGATCGTGCTCTTATGATTGAAGGGAAGCAGCAGCAGGTTGATAATCGTAAGAGGAAGTATGCACAAGGGAAGTATAATTCTGGAGCTCAGCAGAAGCCACGTTTTACCCCAAAGTCAGGAGGACATTTTCAGCATACTCATGGAGGAGGCAGCTCGCACAATCACAATGGCACAAAGAATGGGAACGGGAATGGAGGAAACAATGGACAAAGCCGCACCACCCCGTCAACACCATCAAAAGCAGACCTGAGCCATATCACCTGTTATAAGTGCCGCAAGACGGGGCATTATGCAAATGATTGTCCTGAAGGCCAAAATGGAAATGGCAATGGAAGCTCAGGAAAGAAGCCGAACCCTTTCAACAGGGGGCAAGTGAACCACGTTACCGTGGAGGAGGTTGAAGCTCAGCCAGATGCAGTAATAGGTAAGTTTTTGGTTAAGGCATTTACTGCAGTTGTTCTTTTTGATACTGGTGCATCACATTCATACATATCAAGGGGATTTGTGGATAAATATAAATTGCCAACCCAAGCACTTAGGCCACCCATGCTAGTAACCTCACCCGGAGCAGAGTATACGGCTAGTAAATGGTGTGATCGACTGCCATTAAGGATTGGACACCATGTATTTCCCTCGGACCTAATAGTTTTGGAATCGCAAGGTTTGGATGTGATATTAGGCATGGATTGGTTATCAAGTATGGAGGAACATTGATTGCGCCAGTAAGACAATTTTGCTTACAACACCAGAAGGGATAAGGATCAAGTATGTATCACGGCATGAGCCGAGGAGAGCACATGTAAATTCCTTATCAGGAGTTGTGCAGGAGGAAGTACCAGTGGTAAGAGATTTCCCCGATGTATTTCCAGAGGAGTTGCCAGGCATGCCATCGGATGGAGACATTTTCTCATTGGAAATCATTGTGAGGTGTACACGGATCACAAGAGTTTGAAGTACATCTTCACGCAGAAGGAGTTAAATCTCAGTCAGAGGAGATGGTTGGAACTTATTAAGGATTATGATATGAGATCGCATTATCACCCCGGGAAGGCTAACGTTGTAGCAGACGCGTTGAGCTGCAAGAGCCATGTCAATACTCTAATGACAGGAGAAATACCCAAGGAGTTAGCCGAGGAACTTCGAGAGCTATGTTTAGAAATAGTTCCGAGAGTCTATGTAGCAGCATTGGAGATTCAGTCTACGTTGATGGATAAAATCAGAGAAGCTCAAAAGGCAGATACGAAGGTTGCCACTATTAAGGAATGGATGAGCAAAGGAAAGGCTAAGGGATTTCATGAGGATGAGTACGATACCCTACGATTTGAGGACCGTGTTTATGTGCCAAATAACCCGGAGATCAGGAAGTTGATTCTGCAAGAGGCACATGATTCACCATATTCGATTCACCCCGGGAACACAAAGATGTATTTGGATTTGAAGGAAACATTCTGGTGGACCGGAATGAAGAAGGATATCGCAGAGTATGTAGCAGTTTGTGATGTATGTCAGAGGGTGAAAGGTAACACCGAAGCCGGTGGATTGTTGCAGCCATTGCCTATACCCGAATGGAAGTGGGATAAACTAGGTATGGATTTCATCACGGGATTGCCCAGGACTCGTTCAGGCTATGACTCGATTTGGGTTGTAGTTGATCGTTTGACGAAGGTAGCTCATTTCATCCCAGTAAAGACTACCTACAGCAGTGCCAAATTGGCTAAGATATACATGACGAGGATCGTATGTTTGCATGGAGTTTCGAGGAGTATCGTATCAGATAGAGGAACCCAATTCACCTCTAAATTCTGGAAGCAGTTGCATGAAACATTGGGAACCAGGCTGGAGTTTAGCACATCTTTCCACCCACAGACAGATGGACAGACCGAGAGTGTCAATCAGATTTTAGAGGATATGCTTAGAGCTTGTGTTTTGGATTACGGATCCAGTTGGGATGACAACCTACCATACGCGGAGTTTTCTTACAACAATAGTTACCAATCTAGCTTGAAGATGGCCCCTTTCGAAGCCTTGTACGGAAGGAGGTGCAGAACCCCGTTGTTGTGGGATGAGGTTGGAGGCCGTCAGTTGTTTGGACCAGATTTGATTAAGGAGTCTGAACAGAAAGTAAAGTTGATTCATGACAGCTCAAGGTAGCTCGGTCAAGGCGTAAGAGCTATGCAGATTCAAACGCAAGGAGATGTAATCTGGCCGAGACAAAGTTTATCTTCGAGTATCTCCACTTCGGGGAGTTAAGCGTTTTGGAGTTAAAGGAAAGTTAGCGCCACGTTTTGTGGGGCCATACAAGGTTTTGGAACGCATGGGAGAAGTAGCATACAAGTTGGAATTACCTGAGGGATTGTTAGGAGTTCACGATGTGTTCCATGTTTCACAGTTGAAGAAGTGTCACACAGAGATGGCTGATATACCACTGTGAGATACGGTGCCATTGGAAACGATTTAGTTGAAAGAAGATCTGACCTACGAAGAGAAACCTGTTAAGATTTTGGATTATGCCAGCAGAGTTACCCGCAGCAAGGTTATCAAGTTTTGCAAAGTTTAGTGGAGCCACCACACCGAGGAGGAAGCCACCTGGGAACGAGAGGAAGATCGCTCAAGGACCACCTCACCTATTTGTTAGTTAACCCAATCTCGAGGGCGAGATTCATCTTAAGGGGGATAGGTTTGTAACATCCCAAATTTCCAATTTGGAATGTTATACATAGATCATCATGCATATCATATTTTTATTGCATTGTTGGCTCGATCCTAGAAATTCTACGCAACTCAAGGACCCTCGGAGAGAGTTGGGGATTTCGTTATTTTCATATTTGGGGTTTTTCTCAATTTTGAAAATAGGATCATTGATTTTATTTATTTTATCTTCAATTATTTCTACTACCAAAGATTCAGAGAGGGAATAAAATGACTTTCCCAAAATAAAGAAATAATGAAGATTTAATAAAAAAAATCAAATAAGGTTTATTTTGGAGTTTTTCGCTTTTTATTTGAATTTAGGAAAAATGTGCATTTTTCAAAATTGCATTTAGGTCCTAAATAAATGTTCATCTAGTCCGGCTTGATTTTAGAAGTCGGGGAAAATTTATTTCGGGATTTTTGGAGTCCGTTTAGTATTTCTTTTTATATTTCTACCGAGCATAATGTTTTTTTTTAAAAACCGCGCACCGACTCCGGGCCGTACCCGAGCGGGACTCCGCTCGGGGGCGCTTTATAAAGCGCGGGACCCCGGCGCCCAGCCCGCCAGATCGCCCCGGCCCACCCGCAAACCCTAACCCTAACCCTAGCCTAGCTAGCCGCCGCCGCCGATCGCCCATTGCCGCCGCCGCCGCCGCCGCCACCGCCGCCGCCCGCCGCCGCCGCCGCCGAGCCGCTGCCCGCCGCTCCGCATCCCGAGGTTCGCCGCTGCCTCGATTTGTGTGCCGCCGGTTTTCTTAAAAACCGAGCGGTTTTTCTTGGTTTTTTTCGTTTTTAGATTCGTTTTATTTTAGTTTTCGGTTTTTCGGTTTAGGTTAATTAGCGGACGTTAAATCGTTAGATCGTCTTAGCTTAACGCTTTTCGTCAGATTCGTTAAATTAACGAACGTTTGTTCGTTAATCTGTTCGTCGTTTTTCTTTTTCTCGGATTTTCCGCGGTTATTTTCTGATCGCGATTTCTGATCCGATTTTCGATTTAGTATAACTTTTCGCTCGTTTATCGGAATCAGGCGATTCAAGCGCCTGGAGTTTCGTCTCGAAACCCTCTTTCCAAATAATCTATTTAAACAAGTTTTTGCTTCTGTAAAATTTGACTTAGATCTAGATTAGTAAAACGAAGCTGTTTTCTTTCGCCATTTGACTTTCGTTGCTTTATTCGATTTGATTCTTTTTGCAAACCGGAGTTCTTAAGTTGAACATTCTGGTTGGATCTATTGTTCGAGTTTTACCTCTGCATTAGATGAGTACTTACCGTATGCTTGTTTGTTTGTCTGCGATAGAATACCCGGAGTGCGCCGCCTGTTACTTCGAGTCTCTAGGTTTCGCGGATCATCAGCAAGGCAAGTAACACTTGATCATACTTTTTCTACTACCCAGTTTTTATGCATTAGATCTATCCTCAAACATTGCATGAATAGGATCTAATTAAATTGTGGGATGGGAAGTAGACGAGGTAGTACCTATCACCTGTTTTATTATCAAACCTTTGGGAGTTACTTCTACGTTTGCTTATTATGCCATGCTATGCTAGTAGACGTGGATTGGGTGAGTGAATATCCATGACAGATGTGAGATTGTTAATTACTGGTTTATTTAAGGTGGCAACCTGAACACACATCTGGGTGGATTGAGGCACTGTTTTCTAGCGAGACTTGCTGTATTTCTTGGACCGCCACCCGTGCTCAAAGGGATCATGAGATTATTCAAACTAGAAACTTACGTGTGCAGCCACATGCTATTATGGGCTCTAGCATAGTTGACTAAGTCGTGCGAACTCTTACGGGTGGACTAGCAGATGTAGGGGATGTAGGTTGGTACGGTCTACCCCACATGTAAGGTGCTAGCGCTTCTAAAAGACTATGTCTCGGTCATCCGTTTCTCAAACACCATGTAGTGCAGGAAACCAAGCGGAGGCGATCGAGTCATGTGGGGAAAGTGCGCAAACCTCTGCAGAGTGTATAAACTAATCATGGTTAGCCGTGTTTCCGGTTATGGACATCTTGAGTATCTAGTACTTGATTATCATGTGAATATCATCATGTTACTTTAATTAATATTGTTGGGTTTTTAATGAGTACTTTTAATTGGGATTGAGAATGCTGTCAACCATTCTCAATGTTTAACAACCACCATGATAGTTAAATAAACTTATTCCTTTGTAGTAGGGAAAAATTGGCTTTATGCAAAACTGTAACCATAGAGCTTTACCACCAGCCAAATATGCTTGTAGTATAGCCAATCTCCATTGTTATTCTCTATGTGTTACATTGCAAAGATATTCCATGTCTTGAATTTTTGGCTGCAACGTTTCATGTTGCAGACTTTTCAGACGACGAGTAAGGTGCTTTTAGGTCGTGGTTCTATACTCAATGATGCCGTTGGAGTTGATGGACTCGCTTATCTTCCAAGACTTCCACTGTTATCGTTTTAGATGGCCTTAAGCCATATTTATTTCAATAAGTTCTCTTTTGAGACATTCGATGTAATAAGTGTGTGATTGCTACTCTATTATAAATCCTCCAAGTACTGTGTGGTGTCAGCATTACTGATCCAGGGATGACACTAAGCACAGAGATCAGACTGTTTGAGGTCTGGTCGCTACATTGATTATCTACCTTATGGCATTCGTGGTCAAGGCACAATGGTTCTTCCTTTGAAGAAGGAACTTACCATACCCAACCCCATGACAGCCAGTGTGGGGAGAGGAAGTTATCAGCACCCAAGCACTAGATCCAGAGGAGGCGACCCAGGTTGTGTCCCCTCTTTCCCACAGTTGCATTGCGAGTGTGGTGGGGAAATTATCGGTCTCTATTCATGTTTATTACCTCGTTGGGAGATCAGGGAATAGAAAGTAGATCAAACCAGATTAGAAAATGTTGCCCCCACATACCCAACCACCATTACTAATGTACATGGGGTGTGTGTGGAACTTGCCAACCTTGTTCAACTTGTACCATGGAATAGCAAAGTAGGAAGAGTGATCATCTAATTTGAAAAAAAATCCTTGCCCATGTTTCGTAATTGTTACTAGGGGTGTGGTGTGGAACTTCCCAGCCCCTCTTCATGTTTGTTGCTATGGAAAGGTCAACCAAAAGATAAGTAGTCATTCAAAGCATAAAATATTACCAGTCTTTCTTTTTGGGAATTACCAGACTTCCTGTGTATGAACTACCATGCCAAACAATGTTTAAGTTACAAGTCCTTCTGATTATAAATTACCAGAGCAAGAAAAATTGATTATATGTTTCCATGTTACAATGTAGAGGCTACATCAACGAGTATACCCAACACGTAAGTGCTAGCATGGGGCAATGAGCTTTGATGAGCAAACAATCAATAAACTGGCAACTGGGGAATTGGGAGGGATCAACGCCGATCTTGGAGACAATAACATAGAAGCATACTTCATCCTGCATGCTCCTTTTTTGACAATGAAATTCATAGTTTTGAAAGCTCTTGTAAGCACTACAGAGTTTACACACAGAGGTACCGTTTTAGGAGAAGGAGGGTTGATGGTCGACTAATCAGAGTGCTTCTCGTGTGTGCTAAATATGATAACCCCACATAGACAAAAAGGAGCTGCAGAACCCCGAACTTCGGTTTGTATTGAAGTTACCAGGATGTCGTACGTAAGTTATCAAAGTTGTAGCACACAAGTTACGAGGTTTTTCACATATAAACAATCAGGCAAAACACTGAATTTTTTGCAACGTTTCAATGATTTTTTTAGGTTTAAAGTTATCAGCCTGTACTACAAGATTTCCGCCATAATGTCGATATGTTGTTGCTCATTGATACGACTCCAACATATCTATAATTATTTATTGTTCCATGCTATTATATTATCTATTTTGGATGTTTTATATGCATTAATATGCTATTTTCTATTATTTTCGGGACTAACCTATTAACCCAGAGCCCAGTGCTAGTTTATGTTTTTCCTTGTTTTTAAGTTTGGCAGAAATGGAATACTAAACGGAATAAAACTTTACAATGATTTATCTTGGACCAGAAGACACCCAGGAGACTTGAAGTTCAAGTCAAAAGAGCCACGAGGCGGCGACAAGGGTGGAGGGCGCACCCAGCGGGTAGGGCGCGCCCCCTTATCTTGTGGGCCCCTCGGTGACCCCCTGACCTAGATCTTCTTCGTATATATTCACATATATTCCCAAACCCTCAGAAGCATCCACGAAAACACCTTTTCACCGTCGCAACCTTATGTTCCCATGAGATCCCATCTTGGGGCCTTTTCTGGCATCTTGCTGGAGGGAGATTCGATCACGGAGGGCATCTACATCAACTCTATTGCCCTTCCGATGAAGCGTGAGTAGTCCACCTCAGACCTACGGGTCCATATCTAGTAGCTAGATGACTCTTCTCTCTCTTTGATTCTCAATACCATGTTCTCCTCGATGTTCTTGGAGATCTATCCGATGAAATCTTCTTTTGCGGTGTGTTTGTCGAGATCCGATGAATTGTGGATTTATGATCAGCTTATCTATGAATATTATTTGAATCTTCTCTGGATTCTTATATGCATGATTTGGTATCTTTGTATTTCTCTTCAAATTATCGGTTTGGTTTGGCCAACTAGATTGTTTTTCTTGCAATGGGAGAGGTGCTTAACTTTGGGTTCAATCTTGCGTGATTTCACCCAGTGACAAGGTAGGGGTAGCGAGACACGTATTGCATTGTTGCCATCGAGGATAAAACATGGGGTTTCCATCATATTGCTTGAGTTAATTCCTCTACATCATGTCATCTTACTTAATGTGTTACTCTGTTCTTATGAAGTTAATACTCTAGATGCAGGCAGGAGTCGGTCGATGTGTGGAGTAATAGTAGTAGATGCAGAATCATTTCGGTCTACTTGACACAGACGTGATGCCTATATTGCCTAATCCTTGCCTTGGATATCATCATAAATTTGCGCTTTTCTATCAATTGCTCGACAGTAATTTGTCCACCCACCGTATTATTTGCCTTCATGAGAGAAGCCTCTAGTGAAACCTATGGCCCCGAGGTCTATTTTCCATCAAATTAGTTTCTGACATACTATTTTGCAATCTTTTATTTTTAGATCTATAAACCAAAAAACACAAAAAAATATTTTATCTTTTGTTTAGTTCTATTTATCTATCTCTATCAGATCTCACTTTTGCAAGTGACCGTGAAGGGATTGACAACCCCTTTATCGCGTTGGGTGCAAGTGTTTGATTGTTTGTGCAGGTATTGGTGATTTGCGCGTTCTTATTCTACTAGATTGATACCTTGGTTCTTAACTGAGGTAAATACTTATCTCTACTGTACTGCATCATCCTTTCCTCTTCAAGGGAAAAATCAACGCAAGCTCAAGAAGTAGCACTCATGTGTTTCGACCCACGAACATTATGTAGGTTATTGAATTACTCGTGGATAGCTACTAATTTTATAATTAGATCTCGCCGCAAACACCAACATAAATGCATGATTATTAAGGTGGTGAATGTGACCTAACATACTGAACAAATTGTAGTACATGCAAGTAGTTACTATATTTGTCTCATGTTGATAACTACATAATCGCTATGTTGGTAACTATAGCATGGGAAACATGGTAACTTCAATGTGTGCAGCCTAATAACTATGACATAAGAAGCATGGTAACCACAACATAATTAGCCTGGTAACTTACACATGACCCTCGTGATAACTTATAGCATGGTTAGTCTAGTACCTTTAGTATGATCAGACTGGTAACTATAGCATGAGTAGCTTGGTAAATTTAGCATGAGCAGTCTGGTACCTACATAATTGACATGTTGGTAACAATGTCAGGGTAGCTTGGTAACTATAACATGAGTAGTTTGATAACTTTAGTATTAGTAGCCTGGTAACTTTAGCATGAGCTCCTTCGTAACTTTAGAATGAGAAGCTTGATAACTGTATCATGAGTAGCCTGGTAAGTTTGGCATGAGTAGCTTGATAACTATGTTTGCTACTATAACATGGTGGGCTGATCATCTCGATCGGTTCATGTGCATACAAATAAGCTCTCAATTGAAGACATACATACAAAAGATTTTTGGTTTAGTTGGTTTATTGGATTCAACTAAGTGTCGTCACATCTGGTCAACAGTTTAATTCCCTTCTCTAACACATTTTTCCCTTAAAAGGGGAAGATAAAAAAATCACATTACTTGGCGTAATTTAAAATGGCTGGATCACCTTCAATATGTACAAATATACAACAATCACCAGTAGGATAGTTGGTTGAAGCTTCACCAAATCAAATAACCAGAGTTCAAATCCTAGAACACGCACACATTGTTGTTGCATTAAATCTCATGAGAGAAACACTAACCGAATGTAAACTTCACACGCCATAAAAACATAGGGAACATACCTTATCGATCGGGACTCCCGGGGAAACCGCCCACACACGCACACTGGAATATCGGGAAGAGTGAACACACGATTAATATCAAACGGATGTCAAGTCATTCGAATATGTTGCAAACAAATTGTGGTTCGCCCATTAACTTTTTCATTAATTGTGTGATGGTTTTTTACCGATTGCTACCAAATATGTAGAGCGCTCCCAATGCGTTATCTCTTAAGACATAATCCTAGGCCCTGTTCAATAATTCATTCGATTAACCAGTTAACTTGTTGATTAATCCCTACTCGTAGAGTCACCGAGTAGCCGATAAACCGATAAATCATCCGATTAATTGATTAAATGGCCGATTAACTTGCTGATTAGCCTATTAATCCCCTACTCGCCAGCCAACCGAGCAGCTACCAGTTAACGATTTCCTCTACAATGATCCTAGGTAGTAGAAAAAAATTAGAGACAACCATTACAATGCATAATACAAGAAACTAAAGGATTTAGGGTTTGAATTCTTACAGTTTTTTTGATTTTTACTGGGTAATTACGATTTACCACAAGCCGAACAGTTGTTTTGCTACAATTTTGGTCATGCTCATTTTTATATTTTTTTACTACCCCTGGAGATTTGCCGTTGAGGTTGTCAAGAAATCTCCGTCTGGGCTCCTTCCTTGTTCATTCATCTAGAGAGAGAGAGAGAGAGAGAGAGAGAGAGAGAGAGAGGATATATAAGAACCACCATGCCTTCTTGACGGGGCCCCAAACCCGGGGTGCTTAACATAAAGGAGCCCGACCCCTACCTTGACTAGGGCCCACCAGGCCCAAAGAGGATCAAGGAAACCTAAGGAGGAGATAGGGCGGTGAACATGTACCCTGATACGTCTCCAACATATCTATAATTTACGAAGTATTCATGCCATGTTTATTATAGTTTTGTATTATTTTCACTACTGGAATTAGAAGATTTGCCATCTGCCACCTTTTTGCCGTCTGTTAGCGGACGGCAAAGAATGTCTTTTCCATCAGCCACGAGAAAGCAGACGGCAAAGCGGCAGCAGATGGCAAAGTAATGCTTTGCCATCAGCCATTATTTTGTCGTCCGCTAGCGGATGACAAAGCTTTTTTTCCGTCCGCTAGCTGATGACAAAGAGGGTGTTTGGACCACTTGCTGTTAAGCCCTAATGGGACACCTCTTTGCCATCCGCCAGCAGACGGCAAAGAGTCCGTTGCTATCAGCTTGCGGACGGCAAAGGTGACATGGACGACAACACTTCAAAATAAGATAACGGCTCGCGCCCCCGCCGTCGCCCTCTCTCTTTCTCCTTTCCTCTCCTTTCCGCCCGATGAGCACCGTGACTGCCCCGTCACCCCACACCGCCCCGCCGCCCCCACCGGCCCACCACCTCTCCATTGCCGCTCCCCGGTCGCCGCCCCTCCCTGCCTCACCACCCCCTTCCCAGCCTCCCCGCCGCCACCTCCCCGCCTTAGCCGCCGGTGGACTGTCCCCGAGAAGCGTCGCCTGTCGCCGCCCCCTCTCCGCCCGGTCGCCACCACGCCCCGTCGCCGCACCCTCCCCGACCTGTCGCCGCCCCACGGTGAGCCCCTGCCCCCTATTTTTTTTCTGTTTTTTTCCAATTTTTTAGTTTAGTTAGTTTTTAGGTTCAATTAATTAAGGGTTTTTAGTTAAGGTTTAGGTTTAATTTGTTTAGGCTATTTAGTTTAGGTTTAATTTGTTTAGGTTTAATGAGTTTAGGTTATTTAGTTAGGTTTAATTTGTTTAGGTTAATTAGTTTAGGTTATTTAGTTTAATTAGTTTAGGTTCAATTAGTTTAGGTTGTTTAGTTTAGTTAGTTTAGGTTTAATTGGTTTTGGTTTTCTAGTTTAGTTAGTTTATGTTGAATTTCGGGTTCCGGCAAAACCCTTGAGGTTCGAACACTGGGGCGCGCATGAAGATTTCCCCCTACCGAATCTCGCTCTCAGCCTCGTCGCGATCCCTAAGCTTAGCTTGATGAACTCACAACACAAGAGACACAAGATTTATACAGGCTCGGGCCACCATTGTGGTGTAATACCCTACTCCTGTGTGGTGGTGGTGTATTGCGTCTTGGGCTGGTGATGAATAGTACCAGGGAAGAACAGCCTCCTGAGGAGAGGTGTTCTTGTGCTTGGTGGGTTGCTCGGGGAGGAATCGATCGATCGATCGGTTCTTTTCTACTGTGGTGGCTGTTCCTATTTATAGAGGCCCTGGTCCTCTCCCAAAATATTGAGGGTGAAGGGATCCAACAATGGCCAATTTGAAAGGGGACAGCTAGTAGAAGCTATCCTGACTAAAGGTGGTCTTCGCCTGTCAAAGGCACTGGTGGTAACGCTGTCTTGGGCTCCACGATGACCTCCGTCCTGCCGTCCTGCTGGTCTTGGTCTTGTTGCACCGATATGGAAACCTTTTCCTGATGCCTCGGTACTCCGCGCCTGCGCTTGCCCCCTTAGCACAAAAGGGGAACGAGGACACTACGCGCGCTGGCGCCCGCCTGGCCTTGGTCGTCACGGCTTGCGTCATGGGAACCTCGCGAGTTACCCCTTGCCTTGATCTCTCCGCCCCTTCGCGAGCCTGCCTGGTGAAGCCGCTCCTAAGGAGGCCTCGTGTCGTCCGCCCCGCGAGGCTTGGCCCTTCGCAAGGGTCTTGAGTGTTGGTTGATGAAGACGGGCCGTACTGGGCCACTGGTGGAGCCACGCCGCGGGCCGCAGGCAGGCAAGTCTGGGGACCCTCGTTCCCAGAACGCCGACAGTAGCCCCCGGGCCCAAGGCGCGCCCAGCTTGGCTTAGCGGTGATGCCAAAGGGCAAGTGCGGAGCGCCACGGGCCCCAACAGCCTGCAGCCTTGGTCGACGCGTGGCGACTGATTGGACGTGGGTGTCTCCACCTACCCACGCTGCCTCGGCAACTGCCCGACTTGACGAGCCCCTGCTGCATGCAAAAAAGGGTTATCATTACCTGCGATCGTGGAGGTCGACGGTTGGCCTCCCTTGGGCTATAAATGAGGAGGGGTGAGAGTCCTCGTCGCCCATCTCTTCCTGCTCCGCCTACTTCTTCTTCCCCGCTCCACCTCTAGCCTTGACACCAATGGCGTCGATCCGTAGATTCTCGGCCGAAGAGAAGAGGAAGGCTCCCCGGGATGGACCTGATCTGCTCCTGCTGAAGAAGAGGCCGGTCCACTGTCGTGGCGAGGTCGTGAGGCTGGGGATGACGAGACCTTAGTGCGAGCGGCCACCTCCTGGGTACCCGCTACCCCAGTGAGCCCAAGCCGAGGGCTTCATAGAAAGGGACGGCGAGCGGCGCCACCCGCGCCGCAGCCACGATCGGCGTGCAGTGGTGGCGCGCGCCGTCGCCCTGGAGTACATGCCGTGGACTCCTCTCGCGAGCTCATGCTGTGGCCGGCGATGCCTCCAAGCATCTGGATCCGCTTCCCTTCGTTCTTCTCCATCGAGATGCCGCCGAGGGGGAATCTCGAGCTTTGGCCGCAGCACGCCGACTGTGGCGCCCCAGCGACCGGAGCGGAGGTTGAAGTCGTTTCCTCGGGCAAGATCTTCATGACCCGAGGCTGGGGCGAAGTCGCCCGGTGTAGGATCGAAAGTATGTCTAGAGGGGGGGGGTGATTAGACTACTTGACAATATAAAAATTCTGCCTTTTGACAAAGAACAATTTTTGGCAGATTCACAATTATGATCACGTCAAGCATCACCCTACACATGCAATTCTAGAGTATAGGCAGCGGAAAGTAAATTGCACATGTAGTAAAGAGAGGTGGAGAAGAGCAAACACAACTTTGGAGACGCGGTGATTTTTCTCGTGGTTCCGATAGGTGGTGCTATCGTACTTCCATGTTGATGGAGACTTCAACCCACGGAGGGTAACGGCTGCGCGAGTCCACGGAGGGCTCCACCCACGAAGGGTCCACGAAGAAGCAACCTTGTCTATTCCATCATGGCCTAGACCCACGGAGGGCTAGCCTTACTCGGGGTAGATCTTCACGAAGTAGGCGATCTCCTTGCCCTTACAAACTTCTTGGTTCAACTCCACATCTCGACGGAGGCTCCCAAGCGACACCTAACCAATCTAGGAGGCACCACCCTCCAAAAGGTAATAGATGTTGTAGATGATGATGAACTCCTTGCTCTTGTGCTTCAAATGATAATCTCCCCAACACTCAACTCTCCTCACTGATTTGGCTGTGGTGGAAGAAAGGATTGAGTGGAAAGCAACTTGGGAAGGCTAGAGATCAAGCTTCATATGGTGGGAGTGGAGCAACTTGATCTCAACACAAGGGTAGGTAGTTCTCTTCTCAGAAATGTAAGGTAGGAGTGGTAGTTCTTTCTGATGGCTCTCTCTACGAATGAAGAGGGGGTGGAGGGGTATTTATAGCCTCCACACAAAATCCTACCGTTACACACATTTGAGCAATCTCGGTGGGACCGAAGTTGACAACTCGGTGAGACCGATAGTTCAAATAATGTGAACGTTAGGATTTTCGGTGGGACCGAAAATACAATCTCGGTTAGTCCGATTCGTGCAATGACAAGAGCAAGCCAATTTCGGTGGGACCGACTTCATCATCTCGGTGACACCGATTTGATGACAGAAGGTTACAGAAGCTTGGCAACTCAAGTTTCGGTGAGACCGAGTTCTGAATCGGAAAATCCGAGTTTTCTAGGGTTTGGCTTATGGCTGAGGTGGTTCATCTCGGTGTGACTAAGTTTGGAAAATCGGTGGGACCGAGACTACTTATGAGTGTATATGGCAGTGAAAGTTGTCGATAGTTTAGGAGATGTATCACTAAGCACTTGAGCAACCAGATCATCATCATAACCTCATCCCTTTTAATAGTATTGGCTTTTCCTATGGACTCAATGTGATCTTGGATCACTAAACCAAAATGGAGTCTTGAGCTTTTGCCAATGCTTGCCTTAGCATTTTGAGGGTCCACTTCTTCAATCCTTGCCATACCCATATCATTGAACTCTCTCAAATGATTCTCAAGTAACCATTAGTTCAATGATATATATGTTGTTATTAATTACCAAAACCACCCGGGATTAGTTGCACTTTCAATCTCCCCTTTTGGTAGTTGATGACAACATATAGATCAAACTTCGACAAAGGATATAATCAATGAATAATATAAATCGCTTTGAGAAGTGTGTGATAAGTAAGAGCTCCCCTAAATTTGTGCATTATTTAAGATTTGCGCTTGAATGCAAATGCACAATCGATTAGGATCATGGGTCACTCTTCCATGTCACATACATCTTGGTGGAGCGCACAAAATGATAAGAATGAACAGCATGCACCCAATCACCAAGACATGAGTAAATGGTCATACGAGATAGGAATAGCATATGATAAGCATTAAGCACACATTAAAGCATAGTACGACCAAGCACTCATTAAGGTAGAATCAAACGTAGTATCAAACACACTGAATGTCTCGAAAACCAAAAGTATCTCAAAGAAACCGCAAAAGAACGTAAGAGCAAAAGCGACAACACACTCTCTCTCGAAGTCCTATGATCTATACAATTTCTCCCCTTTGGCAACAAGTTACCAAAAGTTCAAAAGCATAGAGCTAAGCGCCACTGTGGACTCTCTGGCGGCTCCCGTCTGCAGGTTGATGTCGGAGTGGATATGACAAAGATCGGCGAAGACTTGCTGATGTCGTCTTTGGAGGAGTGGTCACCGGAGCTGGAGCTGGAGTAGGAGTAATCGCTGGAACTGTGGGAGGTCTTTGAAGCTGTAGTCCTGGTGTCGATCCATGGAATAGCAGCTGATCGGGTCTGTGGGAACCGGAGCGATCTGTTGATAAGCATATCGACTAAGTCATCCTGCATCTCACGCATAAGCTCTTCCTTCTCCCGCTTTGCTTCCTCAATGTCTGCCTCGAGCTTGTTGACGGTCACTTGCACTTCAGTCAGCTTCACGTCCAGAGCGTGGATCTTGTCCTCAACAACAAAATCTGAATCTTCATCATCTGAATTTCTCTTCTTTCTGGCTCTGGTTGCTGCAGGAGGCAAGCCACTTGGTGTACTCCTCTCACCATCATCAGATGAGCTGCTAGGATCAGGACTAGTGCCTGCCTCTGGAATATCTGCAATGGGTGTCTTTGACCTGTTCGACCACATCCGGCATCGACATGGCTGACAACTTTGTGAATAGATAAGGTGTAGGCAGAGAAGAAGAGTCATCACAAATTGCGAAGTTTTTGCAAAAAAATGAGTTCAAATTCTAGTATTTGGTTTTCACAGAAGACATTTCGGTCGGACCGAGTTTAAAATTCGTGAATCCAAGTGTTAAATGAAGCTTTCACACCACTTTCGGTTTGACCGAAGTGGGTTTCGGTCCTGCCGAAAACACTAGGGTTTCACAGAATCGTCATTTCGGTCACACCGATTTGCACAACTCGGTTGGACCGAAGGGTGCAGTGCAATGGCCATAGGCCAAATCGGTCTTACCGAAACTATAAAGTCGGTCTCACCGAGATGTGTTCCGCGGAAACCTAACCCTAAAACTTTTACTCGAATCTAGTTCAAAAGAACTAATCTGGTGTACAGGAGGATTTCAATCGTGGCAAGATTCTAGGCAATCCAAACGTGCATTGAATCGGAGATGGGAGCACGAGTGGGATCAAAACTCACCCTAAGTTGGTGGAGTTTTTCTACGGCGGCAACGGCGCGGAGGAGATGTCCGTTGACGGCGACGGAGACCTGAGGCGAGGGCGCCTGCGCATTTACGGCGACGATCCGGAGACCAAGGCGACGGCAGCAAGGGGTGTGGGGGCGAAACGTTTGAAGGAGGAATCAATGCGCGCGGCCCTCGGAGTATATATACCCCTTCGCTGTAGGTGGGACCGAGTTGTAAAACTCGGTGGCACCGAGATGGATAACTGCTAGGCAGTTATGCACTTCGGTCACGCCGAAAATCACAACTCGGTTTCACCGAGGTGAAAACCTGGATCAGTCTAAATGCTTTCCGTTCGACCGAGTTTGAGTGAGTTGGTCTGACCGAAATCAATTAGAAGGTTTTGGAAGTTAGCCCTTGACGGATCGGTGGCTCCGAGTGCTCCTCACCCGAAGGGTCCGAAAATGACTTGTTCAAAGTTTGTGATCTAAGCATGAATAGAATTTGAGACAAGAAAGCATAGATAGCTAGGGGAGGTACTTAGGCATTCTTGTCCATCCATTTGGTCAGAAAAATCAAAACGACCAAAACAACAAATGGATGTCCTCGAATGGATAAAATCATGCATCCAACATGCTCACACAATAAGATAGCAAGTGAAATATGTGTCAAACATGACCAAAACTCTAGCAACTGACACACAATTTGTCGATGACTAGGTCATCTTTATATGAGTATATTGACTTAGGAGCCAAATGAGAACATTTGATCATAGGTCATACTCATCGTTTAAGCACAAGTGGGGTTACCACTTTTACATAAAGCATTGATGTGTTCACATCATTTGAAGATGCTTTAGCTCAATGTTTAGAGCAAAGCTCCCCCTAGATGTGAGAACCCCTTTTAAAGGGTCAAACTAACCTTGGGTTGTCGTAGAAGACTTCATGTAGATGTTGAAGATGTGGATGCTCAATGTTGATGAAGATCATCAAGAGTTGGGAGCTATCCTTTGGATTCGGGCACTTTCAATACCTACATGGGTTAGTCCCACAAGGAACAAACAAGGATATCCATGGACATAGATTGAAATTCACACTAGATGATGTCCATGAAAGCAATGATTACCTTGTCCCTTGACTTACCAACAAGAGGGTTTGTGACTCCATGAACTAGTGCACGATGTGGAAGTTGATTGCACAAGTTTTTGCCAAAATGAATGTGAGTGAAGTATGTTGCGGAGTCACCCTCAAGAACTTTCTAGTTCTTCTTCTTGGGATCCACATCATCTTGATGGGAATCCTTGGGGTTGTAGTTGAGCTTGACGAAGTAGAACTTGACGCTTCCTTGGGAACCCACTTGACCATGGCTTGAGGTGCTTCAACAAATGCATCAATCTCCTCTTGAAGCTTGTCCTTGCCTTTTAGCTTGTGGTCTTGTGGTGGAAGGTCATCTTGAGCTTGTTCCACATTGGAAGAAGTAGGATCATACTTCTCCTTTTGAGGAACAAACTGTGGAGTAGGATATTGACCTTCTTCCCATTCAACACCTTCGGCGTTGAACTTTCGCTCAAAACCAATTCCTTGATTCTTCCGGTGCCTTCCTTGCTTGCGTAACAATTTCCTCAAAGTTCTTGCTTCCGCAAGGCTCTTGTAGACACCTTTCTATAATCCCTTTCAATAAACTATTTTCTTGCTCAAGTGTAACTTGGCTTGAAACATTGTTAGTGGAATCAAGAGAACTACTAGAAGCAACAATATTGGATTTAGCATGGTTATTGTTACTACTAGAGAAAGAATTTTTCTTATGCTTGTCATGCTTAGTCTTAATGGGTGGCAAGAAATTAGACAAGAGAAGTCGTTTGGCAAGATATGAAGAACTCTTCTTTCGAAGATCGTCATTGATTGCTTTTAGAAACTCATGTTCTTGCTCTAGAGTGAGCTTCTCGAAGCGTAGCTTCTCATGAGATCTTAGGAGCTCTCTATGATCTTCTTGAGTTGTTTCATGAGCTAACTTAAGAGTGTTTAGTTCTTTAGTTAGACGCTCAATCTCCTTCATAACATTGTCATTCGACTCTTCTCGACTATAAAGACTACTAGCATGTTCATCGTTACTAGGTTCATTGGATTTATCAAGTAAGAGCTCATCTTCACCAAGCAAGTCATCCTCATCACTATCAAAGTCAATGAATTCAGGGTGTGATACCTTGGGGCCTTTAGCCATGAAGCATCTTCCAATTCCCTCATTTGGTGAATGAAATAAGTCGTAGGAGTAGGAGTTGGAGGATACGAGAGCAAGACCGGCAACACCTTCATCTTGACTGTAGTCTGAGTTGGAGTGATAGCTTCCTTCGGATTGATTGTCGGAGTCGGAGCCGGAGACCCATTCACCTACATGAGCTTGATGTTTTCTTCTTGTGTAGCTCCTTGATGACTTGTCTTTCTTCTCCGAATCCTTGCTTCTCCGAGAGGGCCTTCGTTCATAACGATCATCTCTGCTCCTTCTCTCTTTCCGAGGTGACTCATCTCTTGAGCTTCTTCTTCTTGGAGATTCTTTCTTCTCTTGTGGGGAGCCAGACACTCATTTGAGTAGTGTCCGGTCTTCCACAATTGTAGCAGATTCGATCATGACTAGAAGATCTCTTTTCATCATATGATCTAGACTTTGAGCTTCTCTCTTTGCCTCTATTCTTGTAGAATTTGTTGAAGTTCTTGACCATTAGGCTTATCTCTTCATTGGAAACTAACTTGTCACTTGAGGTTGTGGGAGCATCACTTGTAGCTTTGTAAGCACCACTTGACTTGTTGTGAAGCTCTTCCTTATCCTTAAGTGTCATCTCATGAGCAACAATTCTTCCAATGACTTGGTTGGCTTGAGATTCTTGTAGTTTGGCATCATTTGGATCAAAGTGCACACGGTGTCATACTTTCCATCCAAAGCTCGAGAATCTTCTTGATGATGAATCGGTCGGTCATTTCTTCGCTTCCTAAGCCGGCAACCTCATTTGTGATGAGAGCAAGCCTAGAGTACATTTCAGCGAATTCTTCACCATCCTTCATCTTGAACTTGTCAAGTTGACCTTGAAGAATATCTAGCTTTGATTCCTTCACGGACTCGGTACCTTCATGCATTTCAACCAAAGTATCCCAAATCTCTTTTGCATTCTCAAGACGGCTGATTTTGTTGAACTCCTCGGGACACAAGGCATTGAAGAGAATGTCACAAGCTTGAGCATTGTTTTGCAACATCCGCAATTCTTCCGTAGAAGCCGCGATCCGAACTTTTCCTTCCTCAAGAATTCACCTTGCATACCAACACAAATAATGCCCCATGCGGCTGGGTTATGACCAAGAATATGCATTTTCATTTTATGCTTCCAACTAGCAAAATTTGTACCATCAAAGTAAGGACCTCTACTTAAAATTACCTCACTAGACGCCATACTCTCCTAGGTTGTGAAACCAAGCTTATGGAGTCCAATGCAATGGAAACCAATACAATGGAGACCAAAGCTCTGATACCACTTGTAGGATTGAAAGTATGTCTAGAGGGGGGGTGATTAGACTACTTGACAATATAAAAATTCTGCCTTTTGACAAAGAACAGTTTTTGGCAGATTCACAATTATGATCACGTCAAGCATCACCCTACACATGCAATTCTAGAGTATAGGCAGCGGAAAGTAAATTGCACATGTAGTAAAGAGAGGTGGAGAAGAGCAAACGCAATTTTGGAGACGCGGTGATTTTTCTCGTGGTTCCGATAGGTGGTGCTATCGCATTTCCACGCTGATGGAGACTTCAACCCACGGAGGGTAACGGCTGCTTGAGTCCACGGAGGGCTCCACCCACGAAGGGTCCACGAAGAAGCAACCTTGTCTATTCCATCATGGCCTACGCCCATGGAGGGCTAGCCTTACTCGGGGTAGATCTTCACGAAGTAGGCGATCTCCTTGCCCTTACAAACTTCTTGGTTCAACTCCACATCTCGACGGAGGCTCCCAAGCGACACCTAACCAATCTAGGAGGCACCACCTCCAAAAGGTAATAGATGTTGTAGATGATGATGAACTCCTTGCTCTTGTGCTTCAAATGATAATCTCCCCAACACTCAACTCTCCTCACCGATTTGGCTGTGGTGGAAGAAAGGATTGAGTGGAAAGCAACTTGGGAAGGCTAGAGATCAAGCTTCATATGGTGGGAGTGGAGCAACTTGATCTCAACACAAGGGTAGGTAGTTCTCTTCTCTAAATGTAAGGTAGGAGTGGTAGTTCTTTCGATGGCTCTCTCACTAATGAAAAGGGGTGGAGGGTATTTATAGCCTCCACACAAAATCCAACCGTTACACACATTTGAGCAATCTCGGTGGGACGAAGTTGACAACTCAGTGAGACCGATAGTTCAAATAATGTGAACGTTGGGATTTTCGTGGGACCGAAAATACAATCTCGGTTAGTCCGATTTGCAATGACAAGAGCAAGCCAATTTCGTGGGACCGACTTCATCATCTCGGTGACACCGATTTGATGACGTAGGTTTCTGAAGCTTGGCAACTCAAGTTTCGTGAGACCGAGTTCGAATCGGAAAATCCGAAGTTTTCTAGGGTTTGGCTTATGGCTGAGGTGGTTCATCTCGGTGTGACTGAGTTTGGAAAATCGGTGGGACCGAGACTACTTATGAGTGTATATGGCAGTGAAAGTTGCTGATAGTTTAGGAGATGTATCACTAAGCACTTGAGCAACCAGATCATCATCATAACATCATCCCCTTTTAATAGTATTGGCTTTTCCTATGGACTCAATGTGATCTTGGATCACTAAACCAAAAATGGAGTCTTGAGCTTTTGCTAATGCTTGCCTTAGCATTTTGAGGGGTCCACTTCTTCAGTCCTTGCCATACCCATATCACTGAACTCTCTGAAATGATTCTCAAGTAACCATTAGTGCAATGATATATATGTTGTTATTAATTACCAAAACCACCCGGGGATTAGTTGCACTTTCACCCGGGTCTGCCGAACGGGGGGGGGGGGGGGGCCCTCGTGATCCATTTTGAATACGACGGCGCCTCCATGTTGTCCTTCAAGGTCTTCGACGCAGAAGGCCGCCGCCTGGAGTGCTGCCCCGGAGGGGCCAGTCAAGATATCGACACGGCAGGGACTGGGCATGCCGTCCGCTCCTCCAGTGGCTCCTCCGGCAACAGCAGCAACGCTCAGGAGTCCAGCGACTCTCCCGAACTCTGTGAGACTCTGGAGACTAGCGACGACAGCTATGCACCCCCTCGCCGCGCCCGGAGCAAGGCGGCAGCACCAGGACGTCACCGCCGCTGATTTGGATGGGGTTGGTGCCGGTCTCCCGTGGCCCACTGTTGATGATGGTGTCGGCCACGAAGGCGCGTGTAGTAGGGCTCCTCAAAGTTTTTGTCTTCTGTTCCCTGCGAGGAATCGAGAAACACCCCGCGGGGGCGTGTAAAGGGTTTGCGATGTCTTTCGTTGATGTTATCCTTATTATGAAATCATGCAAGTGCTTGTCCTCTCCCGGCTTGGTTCCCCCTTTCTAACCTCGCGACGACTTGGTGCTCTACACTAACAGGTCTCGGTCCCCAGGCAGGCTGCAGCCGCCGCTGGTATGCCAGGTTGCGATGCCATGGTCAAGGCCAGGAGGTGAGTGGCCCAAGGTCCAGTGAGAGCCCCTGAGGCGCGATGCTTAGGAGGTCCCCTTTAGCGTGCAAGCAGCCGCCAAGAGGTGAGAAAGGAAGGCAACGTTGCCGTCACAGGGCCGCATCAAGTGAGAATTTTGTGTTGTAATGATTAGTTTTTCCAAGCGCGAGACTTATCTCGGTAATCTGGGGTTGTTCCCTTGCGTTGCACCAGACTTGTGCATCGACAGCCATGGTGCAGCTAGGTTAGGCCCATGCGAGCCTCCCCTTTCTTCCCCGCACTCTCCTTCGTGCTCTACATCCTCAGTTCCCAGCCCTTGAGCGAGCTCAGCCGCCGCTGGTATGCCAGGTCGTGATGCCGTGGTCAAGGTTAGGGGGTGAGGGCTGGAGAGCCAGTAAGAGCTTCTGAGTGGCGATGCTCAGGAGCCCCCCTTTTAACGTGCAAGCGGACCGCATGGGAAAGAGAGAGAGCTCATGGTGCCGCCCGCCATAAACCTCAGGAGGTTCCTGCAAATCAGCACGAGAAAGGCACGGGTTGCCACTACGATTCCCGGCCGGCCATTGGTTGCTCCGAGAGAAGGGTGAGGGCACTGAGGGCCTGGTGAGGTGACGCGCGCGGGGCATGCCGCGGGCCAGAGCTCGACCGCTCAGATTTGTCGGCGTTGCAGGGACGGACCCGTGCGCAAGCGTCGTGCCAGCGCGGGCGGCTCCCGTGGTAGGTGGTAATCGAGCAGGTGATAATCACAAGTAGATTAGGCATGAAAGGCAAATGAGCTCAGGTAAATGCAGAATGGATACATGCCACTGGGTCAAACCCAAGCAGCTTGGGGATGATGCAGCTCGAGGGGCGCCCCCATCAAGGTAAGCTAAAGACACAAAAAGAGATACATGCCGTAGGGACAGACCCACTTGGCCTGGGAATGATGCAGCCCTGAGGGCGCTCCCAGCTAAAATTGAACTTGGGAGATGTCACCTGGTTCTGTCATAGAGGGGGTGTTGGAGAAGTTGAAGATGTGTGGTGAAGGGGTCGATCATCACGAGACACCAGGGCCCTGAGCCTCAGGAGGCTCTGGGAGTCCAGGTGGTTCCTTGAGGACCATCTCCATCTCTGCTAGGACCGCATGGTGTGGGCTCCTGAGCCGCCAGGATGCTCCGCATGTGACGCTGGTAGGTGGCAGCCACGTTCAGTAGGCCGAAAGGCATGCGAACGTAGCTGTGCGGCGGACCCTCACAGCATCCCACGCGCGAAGGCCAGAAGCGCTCCTGAGATGTGGCTCGGTTGAGCCCTGGGATGTCGATGCAGACACGCAGCCCACCATCCTCGCCTGGATGGGGAGTCGCGCCGGGCGGGTGGCGGTCGCCGCACATGGCCCTCGCCTCCTGAAGCTCCTGAGTGGTCTTGGCGATGAACTCCTGAACGTTGGGCTTTCCACGCCCTTTGCCCTCCTGAGGGAAACGTGCCGCGAAGCATGCATCCAAATGGTGCCCTAGCGCCTCCCTCGTAATGTTGGCGAGGTCTGAGGCCCTCCAGAAGAGAGCCCCCGAGCCCTGCCCGAGGAGGGGCTGGGTGCGCCTTCCTATGCAATGCAAGGAGCCTCCCCAGGCACGGGCGCTGATCCTGATGCGGCACCACCCGAGATGCCGACCTCCCGAGGCCTTTGATACGTCTCTAACGTATCTATAATTTATGAAGCATTCATGCTATTTTATTATCTGTTTTGAATGTTTATGGGCTTTATTATAAACTTTTATATTATTTTTGGGACTAACCTATTAACCGTAGGCCCAGCCCATATCGTTGTTTTCTTGCCTATTTCAGTGTTTCGAAGAAAAGGAATATCAAGAGGAGTCCAAACGGAATGAAACCTTCGGGAGTGCTATTTTTGGAACGGAAGCAATGCAGGAGACTTGGAGTTGAAGTCAAGGAAGTTTCGAGGTGGCCACGAGGGTGGGGGGCGCCCCCCTACTAGGCGCGCCCCTGTCTCGTGGGCCCCTCGAGGCTCCCCCGTCTGACTTCTTTCGCCTATATATTCCCTTACACGCTAAAAACATTGAAGCAAACAATAGATCGGGAGTTCTGCCGCCGCAAGCCTCTGTAGCCACCAAAAACCTCTCGGGAGCCCGTTCCGGCACCCTGCCGGAGGGGGGATCCATCACCGGTGGCCATCTTCATCATCCCAGCGCTCTCCATGATGAGGAGGGAGTAGTTCACCCTCGGGGCTGAAGGTATGTACCAGTAGCTATGTGTTTGATCTCTCTCTCTCTCTCTCGTGTTCTCTCTATGGCACGATCTTGATGTATCGCGAGTGAGGGAGTCCTGGACTAGGGGGTGTCCGGACAGCCGGACTATCAATATCCGTCGGACTCCCAGACTACGAAGATAGAAGATTGAAGACTCCAGCTCGTGTCTGGAAGGTACTTTACTTGGCGTGGTAGGCAAGCTTGGCAATACGGATATGTAGATCTCCTACCGTTGTAACCGACTCTGTGTAACCCTAGCCTCTCCGGTGTCTATATAAACCGGAGGGCGATAGTCCGTAGGACACAACATGACGTCTCAGCAATCATACCATAGGCTAGCTTCTAGGGTTTAGCCTCATTGATCTCGTGGTAGATCTACTCTTGTACTACCCATATCATCAATATTAATCAAGCAGACGAGGGTATTACCTCCATCGAGAGGGCCCGAACTCGGTAAAACATTGTGTCCCTGGTCTCCCGTTACCATCCGCCTAGACGCACGATTCGGGACCCCTACCGAGATCCGCCGGTTTTGACACCGACATTGGTGCTTTCATTGAGAGTTCCTCCGTGTCGCCGCCAATAGGCTCGATGGCATCTTCAACCTTCAACGCTGTCCGGTGAGACTTTTCTCCCGGACAGATCTTCAGATTCGGGCGGCTTTGTATGCGGGCCAATTCTCTTGGCCATCCGAGCAGATCGAAGCTACGCCGCCGCCGTCAGTCGATTCGAAGTTTAAACTTCACGGCCGATGACCGCGGAGACTTGATCTTCGACGGACTCGAGCCACAGCCAAGCGCGCCGCACTGCGACGATGGGCATGATCTAGCTCTGCCGCCGAACAGTGCTTTGGTGGCCGCACTCGAATCCGCCCCGGCTACTTATCCGGAGCCGATTGCCCATGACAAGGGTCGGTGGATAGACGCCGCCCCGGGGGCTTCAACATCTACGGCGATGGAGCCGAATACCAATTTTGCCCTTGCGAAACTCATGATCCCGAGGCGCCGGACTCCTCGCCGGACTCCGAGCCTCCCGCGCCCCCGCCAATTAAGCCAGATTGGGCGCCAGTTATGGAATTCACCGAAGCGGACATCTTTCAACACTCGCCTTTTGGCGATATCTTGAATTCTCTGAAGCATCTCTTGCTATCAGGAGAATACTGGCCGGACTATGGCCAGGACGGTTGGAGTTCGGACGACGAAGAAATTCGGAGCCCACCCACCGCCCACTTTGTAGCCACTGTCGAGGATCTAACCGACATGCTAGACTACGACTCCGAGGACATCGACGCTATGGACGATGATGCCGGAGACGATCAGACCCAGCGCCCACGGACACCGGAAGGCCACCTCGTCATACGACGCCTACATGGTGGATACCCGAAAGAAGGGATGGCAAAAAGCAGCGGAGGAAGATTCTTTGAAGAAGCAGCCTAAACGCCCGGCGTCGTGGCGCCGCCTAAATCCCGCCACAACAAGAATGGAGAATCCGCACGGAGACAATAACACCGGAGAGTGCCGAAGACGATCCCTCTCGCAAGACTCAGCGAGGAGGACGCAGGCAAGCCCTCACGACAGGCGGCGCATTTAAGGGGTTAAGGATGATAACTATATGCCTCCCTCAAGACGGCGAGCCTCAACGATGACGAATTCGTCATACCCGAGGATCCCGTCAACAAGAGCGCTTCAGCGCAGACTCATAGCCACGGCAAATAGCCTAAAGAAAAGCAGCAACAGCTTCAAGCTGATCAAGATCTGCTAGCCGATCGATGGACCGAGGTCCTCGCGTCAAGAGTATAAACTCAACTCCCTCCAAAAGTTACCTAAGACGCAAGCTGCTCCCCGATTAGAGGAGGAAGCATACATACCTTTATCACCACAAGACGACATGGCTGACCGACCGCCCGTCGCGGTCGCGACAGAGAGGCATTCAAGGCCCCAGCCAAGACCGCACTCGACATCGATCCAGAGTACGGCCAAAAGGAACGCTACGGACTTGCGAGACATCTTGGAGGACAAAGCAAGGCAATCCAGATCCATCTATGGATCACGTGGGCGCCCTACGACCCACGACGAATACCGTCGCGCCGGACATAACGCCGGCCGGGCCGAACACAGCAGACAGCGCCCTCGAGTTGCGCCGCGATATTGCTCAATACTGGGCGCCGACACCCGCTTATGCTTCATCGATGAATTAATGGATCACCAGATCCTCAAGGGTTCAAACCCGTGAACATCGAATCTTACGATGGTACAACAGACCTCGGTGTGGATCAAGATTATCTTCTCCACATCCATATGGCCCGCGGCGACGATCTCGCACGCCATCAAATATCTCCCGCTCAAGCTTAAAGGACCAGCTCGGCACTGGCTTAACAGCCTGCCCGCAGAGTCGATTGGGTGTTGGGAAGACCTGGAGGCCGTGTTCCTTGATAACTTCCAAGGTACATACGTGCGACCACCAGACGCCGATGACCTAAGCCACATTGTTCAACAGCCAGACGAATTGGCCAGACAGTTCTGCACGCGATTCTTGACGAAGAAAAACCAAATCGTCGACTGTCCGGATGCGGAGGCCCTCGCAGCCTTCAAACACAACATCCGGGACGAATGGCTAGCCCGGCACCTGGGGCAGGAGAAGCCGAAATCCATGGCAGCCCTCACATCATTAATGACCCGCTTCGCTGGAGAGGACAGCTGGCTAGCCCACAGCAATAATCTCCGCAAAAATTTCGCAGCCCGACTCCAAGGACAATCACGGCAGGTCACGCCGAATCAAAACAAACGCCGCATTAACGGCGATTTACAAAGAGGATACGGCGGTCAATGCCGGATTCCGAGGCTCCAAACCCGTCAACGGAAGAAGCCATTTAAAAGAACAACTCCGGCCCGCCCAATCTGGACAGAATACTCGACCGCCATGCCGATACATGGCACCCCGAAAAGCCAGCTAATCACATCAATAGAGATTGTTGGGTGTTCAGCAGGGCAAGTTAATTGCCGAACACAATGACAAGGGGCTAAATAGCGACGACGAGGATGAGACCCGCCATTGAACAACAGAGGACGAAGGTTTCCCGCAAGTGCGGACGGTGAATATGATTTACGCGACCCATATACCCAAGAGGGAGAGGAAGCGCGACTACGGACGCCTATGCGATGGAGCAGCCGCCCAAGTTCAATCCATGGTCCTCCTGTCCGATCACTTTCGATCGACGAGGCCATCCGACTAGCATACGCCATGGCGGATTCGCCGCATTGGTCCTAGACCCAATTGTCGATGGATTTCACCTCACCAGAGTCCTGATGGACGGCGGCAGCAGCCTGAACCTGCTTTATCGTGACACAGGCGCAAAATGGGCATAGACCCATCCAGATCAAACCTACCAAGACAACCTTTAAAGGTGTCATCCTGTGTGGAAGCCAACTGTGACAGCTCATCACACCGAAGTGGTCTTCGGATCCCGGATAATTTCCGAGTTAAGAGTTAATCTTCGATATAGTCCTGCTCAGAAGCGGCTATCATGCCTGCTCGGACGCACCGCTGCTTGCAAAATTCAACGCGTGCCGCATTATGCATACCTAAAGCTCAAGATGCCGGGCCCTCCGGAGTGATTACGGTCAATGGGAATACGGAATGCTCCTCCGAACGGAGGAACATACAGCTGCTCGCGGCGGAAGTACAGAGCAGCCTCCCACGGCAACTCTCTAGTCCGCAACTAAAAAGCCGGACACATTAAAGCGCACCGAGCAACACTAACCAAGACCACTGGCGCGATCGAGCATCGCCAGAGCAATGCGGCCCCAACCCTCGCCCGCGTATGATCACAAGTATAACACTCCGCATACACCATTACGCTTTGGCGATACCATGGGCGCAGGGGAGGGGCTTAACCTCAAGGATTGAACAGTGCGACTCAACCGCACCAGGGGCTCGTGCTAGCGCCCCCCTTGGTGTTAATTTTTATCTTTTCTTTTTATATATGCAGGACTCTACCAAATAGAAGCCCTGCCCGTCGTGAACTTGCCGAACTCACGATACAACAATGGATTAAAGAAGGCTGCATTTAATACTCGTGGTCTCCATTACGAGCATTAAATTCAATTACATACACCAAGTCTGCAGCTTATCCCTGGAGGGGGACATGTTAATTTAGTCCGAATCCCTTGCTTACCGCACTATTTGTATCAGTCCACTTTATTAGCAGACCTTCCGTCATATATAACGCAGCACTTCCCTTTTGCAAGTTTATTACCTTTTCATGGCAATTATGCTATCCTTTACAAATGTTCACTATATGACATATTGCACCCAGACATTTTGGTACGGCCGCATACACCGTGGGCTTCGTTCCCTATATTACGGTGTGATTAAAGTCCGACCACTTTCACAAGTGCGGCACCCGAACTTATAGCATTATATGAATCAGCTCGAATCATGTCTTGGGTCAATAGTTGGGTTTGCCTGCCCTATGTTTTGGTGCCTTATGTTCCATTCCGTCGGCTCAGGTAGCACTAGGAGAACCATCTGCGATTGCGCCCTGTTCGCCGGGTTAACGCCTCAAAGGAGAAAGCTAAAACCGGCGGCATGATGAGGCGAGAGATCGGTCGCTGTTCGAGAGGTCTTTTCGGTCCCTAAAGACTCATGCCGCTTTGAGCGAAGTTCGGATGATGTCCGACGAAGCGTGGATAGCGCCCGGATTCGGTCTTCGAATACCGGGGCTTCACCAAATTTAAAATTATAGAATTCTATGGCTAAGTGAGAGTGTTTAAGCATTATAAGTCCGGTCGCTTTGTTCGTCATGTTGAGCGCCCCCTAGATGGACCCAAAGATGGGAACAAGAGTGCTCAAGTTTATCACCAACACCCCAAAGACTCGTGGCTTGGGGGTGAAGCCAACGACTTGCCATCTCTCGATTTAACAAACGGCCGCATGAAGGTAATATTTTAAATTAAACAAAGCGTTGCTCATAGCGCATATAAACGAAGTTTTTGGCGCCTGTGATAAAACACAGCGAGTTCACTCAAGGATTACATTATGGGACACTCATCCGCGATATCGCTGGCTCCTTCAGACAACTTTATAATAACGCCCGGCGACGGTGCTCCTTGCCGCGGCGGCGGATCCGTGAGAAGCTTCTCCGCATCCAGCTTGCCCCATTGCACCTTTATGCGGGCAAGGGCTCGACGAAGCGCCTTCAATACAAAGCGGATCGCTTGATCACATCCAGCCTTGGGCACGCATCAACTAGCCGCCAGACTAGGCCAAAGTAGCTGCGAGGCAGGGCCTGCCCGGCCACACCGGACTGTGAGGCCCTTCATGGCCTCCTCGGCTACCTTTAGGAGTTCGACCAGCTGCTTCACTGGTCGCTGGGGGCACTGGATGGCCGGCCTCAACAGATCGAGACCGAAGACCTTCTCCGCTGAGCTCCCTCCTCGCCACGATAGAACGCAGCGGCATCGACGCACCACGCGACAGATCTACAAATGCCCTCGAGAGCTCCGACCGGGTAAGTATCCGGTAATTTACATTAACATGCTTGCTCTGCATGAAAAATGCCTTACCCGCTGCTATCTTCCTCATGTCCTCTATTTCCATACGGGCCCTCTGGGCCTCGGCCTTGGCGGACTAGGCCCCATCGAGAGCCGAGGCAAGCTCGACTCGGTCTTGAGTCACGCCCAAACTCTCATGCTTTTTCATGAGAGCCGGAGCTCTTGCCGAACTTCCGCCACTAGCGCCGCTTGCTTTTCTCGCCAGTCCGTTCATGTCAGATTATGCTCGGCCACGGACACGGCATCCTTGAGGGCTGCCACCTCGTTAGTGGCCCCTGCATTGCACATATTATCCTTGTTAATCTTGTTGGCAACCAAAACCCTTTTCTGTAAGCTGCATATTTAAAGTGGTGTTATTTACCTTCTTTTTCCTTGAGCTGCCTCTTGACATGGCCGAGCTCTTGCTCCGACCGCCAAGGTCCTTCTTCAGCGCCCGACCTCCGCTGTCAATGCGGCAGAGGTCAACAAAGCGCCTCGCAAACCCATATTGACATATTTTAGAAACCCTGCAGATATCTTGTTAGAAGATACTTAGTCCGCTTTTCTTTCCGAACACCGGACTAAGCATCGGGCTACTATCTATGCGGTATTATATTGCTTAATTTTAAACTTCTTACCTCAAAGCCTGTTAGAAGGTTGTTGCAAGCTTGGTCAGCCCGCCTTGGCGAGCTGGACCTTTCAATCACCGCACTCATGAGAGTGCGGTGTTCTTCCTCGATGGAGGCGCTTTGAGCGCCTCCAAGAGGTCGTCCGGTGCCTCCGGTTGGACGGAGGCCGCCCGCGCCACGGTCCTGCCCTCCTTCGAGGGGCTGCTCGCGGACTCGAACCGCCACGGGTTCCGGAGTAGAGTCCGCACAAAGTCCGGAGGTTGCTCGACGGCGCCCGAGCCTCCTCTGGCGCGTCCCCCTATGGGATTCCGCCTCGTCGTCTTCGGCGCGTGGGGTAGAGGCAGTCGGGATGGAATTTACATCCGACGGCGCCAACGAGCCGCTCATCGAGTCGGGAAAGTCGTCACTGGCCGGACTAAAGAAACAGTGCGACATTAGAAGGACACGGCGTGACATACTATAATACGGCATATGAATGATCCGGATACTTACGATCTTGCCGGATGCCGGGTCCTTGGAGGCCACTCTTCCTCGCCAACGCTGATGTTGGCGAATCGTCCGGGGATGGTTCTCCCCTCTGACCTTCGCCGCCCGAGTGGGGAGGCCTTCCTCTTCTTCTCTCCCTCCTCTGGGAGAGAGTACTCCTCCTCCTCCTCGTCTTCGGGGGAGGAGTCCTCGTCGTCATCAGACACTTGATTGTGGGAACTCTTTCGAGTCCCCGCGGCCACCTTCTTGGCCTTCTTCTCCGGCACCACGTACGGTGCCGGAACCAGCAGCCTTGCTAATTGGGCATTCACTGGTTCTTCTGGCATGGGAGCCGGGCTAATAAGCAGCTCGGCCTTCTCCATCCATTCCTGTCAAAGGAAGAGGTCGATTAAAAACCTCGCTAGAGTCAATCTAATTACTACGAGTGTCCCGTAATGGGGTCGAATCACTTACCCCGTCAGACGGAGACTGCAAGCTGAATCCGCGGTCTTCGGTCGCGGATGCGGCAAGATCGGCGCTCTTGAACAGCACCTCCGTGCCCCTTCGTATGTTGTATCAAGAGCCCGCCAACGTCTGGTGCTGTTCGCATTAAACTCCCACAGATTAAATGCCCTTTCTTGGCATGGGAGAATCCGCCAAGGAGCATGACTGGACCACGCCGACGAGCCGGAGCCCGTTGCTCACCAGCTTCTTGATGCAGTTCAAGTCCGGTCACCCCACCGGTCGCCCCATCGCAAACCCTTTCTTTCCGGAGGTGAGCTGCGTGGGGATTCCAGATCTAAATTCGGGGCCGCCGCCCATGTAGGCTCGCGGCTCGGTGATATAGAACCACCCCGATCGCCACCCTTGACGGAGTCCACGAAGGTACCTTCTAGTTAAGGGACGTTGGGCAGCTTGCCCAACATAGCGCCTCAAGATTCAGCTTGCGCCCTTCACGATCTTCGCTTGACGTTGAAGGTCTTGAGCCACAGGCAAGTGGGGCCGGATGCGAGAAAGGTTCGCACACGCACGATAAACGCCGAGATGTTGAGGACGGTTCGCGCCAGATCGTGGAAATCCAGGCCGTAGTAAAACATGAGCCCCGGACGAATGGATGGAGCGGAAAGCCCAGTCCGCGGAGGAAGTGGGGAAGGAAAACGACCCTCTCGTGAGGTCCTGGGGTAGGAACGAGCTGCCCTGCGTCGGGCAGCCGCGCGCGATGTTTTCGGAAAGGTATCCGCATCGCGAAGCTTGGTGATATCCTCCTCCTTGGCGGTGGAGGTCATCCACTTGCCTCCCCCTCCGGACATGTTCGGAGAAGGGTCGAGGCGGAATGCGCGAGCTTGAGCGTTGGAGCTTGGGTTCGCGGGGATGGATGAGCAAAGGAGGAAGAAGGCGTAGGTGAGAAGGTAAAACCTTATCCCTTATTTATAGGCGGACAAAACTATGCGTCCCTCACCGGCCTGGTAAAACTCGCTCATCTCCCGAAGCGCCACCATCAATGGCGCGGTTGGGTTACCCATGCACGTATTGATGAGAATCCCGGAATAATGGGGAACACGATCTCTGCTTCGACAAGACGTGCCAAGGAAACCGCTTCACTAAACGTGCCGAAGTGGTACGGTAATTCAAACAAAAAGCTTGGTGCCGGTGTGATGCCATGCCGCATAATACGTCAGCAGATTGGATTGGTGTATATGTTTTATTCTCTCTACGTTGGATTGTGGAAATTATTTTGCAGAGTCGGACACTATCCTGGTGTTCATTATCTTCTCCGGATTGTTCAAGGGAGGAACCCGCCTTGCAATGCCAAACGTTATGCACGCCGGACTTATCGTCATTGAAGACTGGTTCAGGGCTACCGAGGAGTCTGGACTAGGGGTCTCCGGACAGCCGGACTATCAATATCCGCCGGACTCCTGACTCACGAAGATAGAAGATTGAAGACTCGGCTCGTGTCCGGAAGGTACTTTACTTGGCGTGGAAGGCAAGCTTGGCAATACGGATATGTAGATCTCCTACCATTGTAACCGACTGTAACCCTAGCCTCTCCGGTGTCTATATAAACCGGAGGGCGGTAGTCCGAGGACACAACATGACATCTCAGCAATCATACCATAGGCTAGCTTCTAGGGTTTAGCCTCATTGATCTCGTGGTAGATCTACTCTTGTACTACCCATATCATCAATATTAATCAAGCGGGACGAGGGTATTACCTCCATCGAGAGGGCCTCGAACTCGGTAAAAACATTGTGTCCCTCGTCTCCTGTTACCATCCGCCTAGACGCACAGTTCGGGACCCCCTACCCAAGATCCGCCGGTTTTGACACCGACAACGAGCTTTGCTATTATAGTTGGATCTTATGATGTTTCTTCCCCTCTACTCTCTTGTAATGGATTGAGTTTTCCCTTTGAAGTTATCTTGTCGGATTGAGTCTTTAAGGATTTGAGAACACTTGATGTATGTCTTGCCATGCTTATCTGTGGTGAGAATGGGATATTCACGTGATCCACTTGATGTATGTTTTGGTGATCAACTTGCCGGTTCCGCCCATGAACCTATGCATAGGGGTTGGCACACGTTTTCGTCTTGACTCTCCGGTAGAAACTTTGGGGCACTCTTTGAAGTACTTTGTGTTGGTTGAATAGATGAATCTGAGATTGTGTGATGCATATCGTATAATCATGCCCACGGATACTTGAGGTGACAATGGAGTATCTAGGTGACATTAGGGTTTTGGTTGATTTGTGTCTTAAGGTGTTATTCTAGTACGAACTCTATGATAGATTGAACGGAAAGAATAGCTTCATGTTATTTTACTACGGACTCTTGAATAGATAGAGCAGAAAGAATAACTTTCAGGTGGTTTTGTACCCTACCATAATCTCTTCGTTTGTTCTCCGCTATTAGTGACTTTGGAGTGACTCTTTGTTGCATGTTGAGGGATATTTATATGATCCAATTATATTATTATTGTTGAGAGAACTTGCACTAGTGAAAGTATGAACCCTATGCCCTGTTTCCTACCATTGCAATACCGTTTACACTCACTTTTATCATTAGTTACCTTGCTGTTTTTATATTTTCAGATTACAAAAACCTATATCTACCATCCATATTGCACTTGTATCACCATCTCTTCGCCGAACTAGTGCACCTATACAATTTACCATTGTATTGGGTGTGTTGGGGACACAAGAGACTCTTTGTTATTTGGTTGCAGGGTTGTTAGAGAGAGACCATCTTCATCCTACGCCTCCCACGGATTGATAAACCTTAGGTCATCCACTTGAGGGAAATTTGCTAGTGTCCTACAAACCTCTGCACTTGGAGGCCCAACAATGTCTACAAGAAGAAGGTTGTGTAGTAGACATCAAGCTCTTTTCTGGCGCCGTTGCTGGGGAGGTGAGTGCTTGAAGGTATATCTTTAGATCTTGCAATCGAATCTTTTTGTTTATTTTTATCACTAGTTTAGAAAACTACAAAAAATGGAATTAAGTTTGTCTCATACGCTTCATCTTTTTAATATCTTTCGTGAGAATGATGGAAAGGAAAATTGTGCTCAATTGCTAGAAGAAGAATGCATTAAAATGCTTGGTACTAAATCTTTGAATGACGAGCATGATTGCAATGTTGTTAGTATGGACTCCTTGAATATCCATAGTACTAATGATGATTGCACTAGTTATGATGAAAATGTCTCTTATAAGCATGTCGATTTTTGTGGAGAGCATTGGGTTTGCATAGATACACCAAATAGAGAAGATAGATATTGCAAGAGGCATAAGCATGTAGAAACTAAATTGTTGCAAGAAAGGCTAAGGGTGAGTGCTGAAAATTTATATTTCCTTCACGCAATTCATGAGCGTGAGCCATGGATATAGCACTATGGGTGGAATAGAATATGATGATGGGGATTATGTGGAGAAGACAAAAAAAGGAGAAAATCTCACATCAACGAGGCTAATCAATGAGCAATGGAGATGACCATCGATTGATGTTAATGCAAGGAGTAGGGATTGCCATGCAACGGATGCACTAGAGCTATGAATGCTCAACAAAAGAAAACTAGTGGGTGTGCATCCAACTTGCTTGCTCATGAAGACCTAGGGCATTTTGAGGAAGCCCATCGTAGGAATATACAAGCCAAGTTCTATAATGAAAAATTCCCACTAGTATAAAAAGACAACTTATGAGACTCACTACATGAAAAACTTGGTGCTACTTTGAAGCACACTACATGAGACTCACTACATGAAGAACAAGGTGCTACTTTGAAGCACAAGTGTGGAAAAAGAGATAGTAGCATTGCCCCTTTTTTTGGGCCTTTCTTTCTTTTTTATTTTTTTTATTTTGGCCTTTCTTTTTTTATTTGGGCAATGCTCTAATAATGATGATCATCACACTTTCAGTGATTACAACATAAGGATTACAACTCGAAACTAGAACAAGATATGACTCTATATGAATGCCTCCGGCGGTGTACCAGGATGGTGCAATGAATCAAGAGTGACATGTATGAAAAATAATGCATGGTGGATTTGCCACAAATACGATGTCAACTACATGATCATGCAATGGCAATATGACAAAAGTAGTGTATGTCATAATGATGATGATGGAAGTTGCATGGCAATATATCTCAGAATGGCTATGGAAATGCCATGATAGGTAGGTATGGTGGCTGTTTTGAGGAAGATAATAGGAGGTTTATGTGTGATAGAGCGTATCGTATCACGGGTTTGATGCACCGCTAAGTTTGCACCAACTCTCAAGGTGAGATAGGGCAATGCACGGCATCAAGAGGCTAGCAATGGCGGAAAGGTGAGAGTGCGTATAATCCATGGACTCAACATTAGTCAAAAGAACTCATATACTTATTGCAAAAATTTAGAAGTCATCAAAAATTCAAATACTATGCGCATGCTCCTAGGGGGATAGATTGGTAGGAAAAGACCATCGCTCGTCCCCGACCGCCACTCATAAGGATGCACAAGCCAGGTACACTTCATGTTTCAAATTTGTTACATAACTTTAACCATACGTGCATGCTATGGGACTTGCAAACTTCAACACAAGCATTTCTCAAATTCATAATCACCCAACTAGCACGACTTTGATATTATTACCTCCATATCTCAAAACAATTATCAAGCATCAAACTTATCTTAGTATTCAACACACTCAAAAGAAAGTTTCACATATCTTGAATACCAAGTATATTAACATTAAGCAAATTACCATGCCATTAAAGACTCTCAAAATAATCTAAGTGAAGCATGAGAGATCAAGTTTCTTTAAAAAAAATCCACCACCGTGCTCCAAAAGATCTAAGTGAAGCTCTAGAGAAAAAATTATCACGCTCAAAAAGATATAAGTGAAGCACTATGAGCAAACTATCAAGCTCAAAAGATATAAGTGAAGCACTATGAGCAAACTATCAAGCTCCAAAGATATAAGTGAAGCACATAGAGTATTCTAATAAATTTCAATTCATGTATGGCTCTCTCAAAAGGTGTTTACAGAAAAGATGATTGTGGTAAACTAACAAGCAAAGATACAAATAATACAAGACGCTCCAAGCAAAGCACATATCATGTTGGTGAATAAAAATATAGCTCCAAGTAAATTACCGATGGAAGTGGACCAAAGAGGGGATGCCTTCCGGGGCATCCCCAAGCTTTGACTTTTTGGCGTCCTTGGATTATCTTGGGGGTGCCATGGGTATCCCCAAGCTTAGGCTCTTGCCACTCCTTGTTCCATAATCCATCAAAAGAATTCACCCAAAACTTGAAAACTTCACAACACAAAACTCAACAGAAATCTCGTGAGCTCCGTTAGAGAAAGAAAACAAAAGACTACTTCAAGGTACTGTAATGAACTCATTCTTTATTTATATTGGTGTTAAACCTACTGTATTCCAACTTCTCTATGGATCATAAACTATTTTACTAGCCATAGATTCATCAAAATAAGCAAACAACACACGAAAAACAGAATCTGTCAAAAACAGAACAGTCTGTAGTAATCTGTAACTAACGCAAACTTCTGGAACTCTAAAAATTCTACCAAAATAGGAAGTCCTGGACAATTTGTTTATTGATCAGTAGAAAAAATAATCAACGCAAAAGCACTCTCCAGTAAAAAGTGGCAGCTAATCTCGTGAGCGCTAAAGTTTCTATTTTTCAGCAGAATCAAATCAACTATCATCGTAGGTTATCCTATAGGTCCTACTTGGCACAAACACTAATTAAAACATAAAACCACATCCAAACAGAAGGTATATGGATTATTTATTACTAGGCAGAAAGGATAAATATTGGGTTGTCTCCCAACAAGCGCTTTTCTTTAAAGCCTTTTTAGCTAGGCATTGAGATTATGCTCACATGAAAGACAAGAATTGAAGCACAAAGAAAGCATCATAAAACATGTGACAAACACACTTAAGTCTAACACACTTCCTATGCATAGGCATCTTGTAAGCAAACAAGGCAAGCAAAAACTAGCATATGCAAGGAAGAACAAAGAGATGATAGCAATCTCAACATGAAGAGAGGTAATTTAGTAACATGAAAACTTCTACAACCATATTTTCCTCTCTCATAATAATTACATGTAGGATCATAAGAAAATTCAACAAAATAGCTATCACATAACATATTCTTAACATGATCCACATGTGTGCAAAGTTGATACTCTTCCAAAATAGTGGGGTTATCATTAACTAAAGTCATGATTTTTCCAAACCCACTTTATCAAAAACTTCATAAGATTGAATGTTATCCAAATATGTGGGATCTGAAGTTGACACTCTTCCAAACCCACTTTCAATATTATTGCAAACAATATTATCAATCTCATATTCATCATGGGGCTTAAATAATTTTTCAAGATCATAAGAAGAATCACCCCAATCATGATCATTGCAACAAGTAGTAGGCATGGCAAAACTAGCATCCCCAAGCTTAGGGTTTTGCATGTTATTAGCATAATTTACAACAAAAGAATTTATAATAAAATCATTCCAATCATGCTTTTTATTCAAAGATCTATCGTGAGTCACTTCACGGATTTCAGGCAAAACCTTATAAAGATAATCTAGTGCATCCAAATTACTAGGAATTGGTTCATCATAATTGGATCTCTTAAAAAGATTGGCAAGCGGATCAGAATCCATAAACTTTTAGCAAGCGAAGATGCAAGCAAAAAGAAGGTACAAGCAAACATAAGATTGAATGGAAGAAGGGCGAATAAAACAGCAAGGGTGAAGTGGGGGAGAGGAAAACTAGAGGCAAATGGCAAATAATGTAATGCGAGAGATAGGGATTGTGATGGGTACTTGGTATGTTGACTTTTGCGTAAGCCTCCCCGGCAACGGCGCCAAAAATTCTTCTTGCTATGTCTCGAGCTTGCGTTGGTTTTCCCCGAAGAGGAGAGGATGATGCAGCACAGTATCGTACGTATTTCCCTTAGTTTTTGAGAACCAAGGTATCAATCCAGTAGGAGGTCACGCGCAAGTCCCTCGTACCTGCACAACACGATAGCAACTCGCAACCAACGCTTAGGGGTTGTCAATCCCTTCACGGTCACTTACGAGAGTGAGATCTTATAGAGATAATGTATTTGGTATTTTTGATAGATAGATGCAAAGTAAAAAGTAAAGGCAAAGTAAAAACAAAGCAAGTAAATAAAGTGATATAAATTGATATGATGAGAATAGACCCCGGGGGCCATAGGTTTCACTAGTGGCTTCTCTCAAGAGCATAAGTATTCTACGGTGGGTGAACAAATTACTGTTGAGCAATTGAGAGAATTGAGCATAGTTATGAGTATATCTAGGCAATGATCATGTATATAGGCATCACGTCCGTGACAAGTAGATCGAAACGATTCTGCATCTACTACTATTACTCCACTCATCGACCGCTATCCAAAGATGCATCTAGAGTATTAAGTTAAAACAGAGTAACGCTTTAAGCAAGATGACATTATGTAGAGGGATAAATTCATGCAATATGATAAAACCCCATCTTGTTATCCTCGATGGCAACAATACAATACATGCCTTGCAACTCTTTCTGTCACTGAGTAAGGACACCGCAAGATTGAACCCAAAGCCATGCACTTCTCCCATTGCAAGAACCACCAATCTAGTTGGCCAAACCAAACGGATAATTCGAAGATACTTGCAAAGATAACTCAATCATACATAAAATAATTCAGAGAAGAATCAAATATTTTCCATAAATAATACTGGATCATAAACCCACAATTCATCGGTCTCAACAAACACACCGCAAAAAGAAGATTACATCGAATGATCTCCACGATAGAGGGGGAGAACATTGTATTGAGATCCAAAAAGAGAGAAGAAGCCATCTAGCTACTAGCTATGGACCCAAAGGTCTGAAGTAAACTACTCACACTTCATCGGAGGGGCTATGGTGTTGATGTAGAAGCCCTCCATGGTGGATGCTCCCTCCGGCGGAGCTCCGGAACAGGCCCCAAGATGGGATCTCGTGGATATAGAAGGTTGCGGCGGTGGAATTAGGTTTTTGGCTCCTGTTCTGATCATACGGGGATACGTAGGTATATATAGGAGGAAGGAGTACGTCGGTGGAGCTCCGAGGGGCCCATGAGGTCGAGGGGCGCGCCCTCCACTCTCGTGACCTCCTCGTGGCTTTCTTGACGGAGGGTCCAAGTCTCTTGGGTCTTATCTGATGAGAAAATCACGTTCCCGAAGGTTTCATTCCGTTTGGACTCCGTTTGATATTCTGTTTCTTCGAAATACTGAAAAACGCAAAAACAAGAATTCGGGCTGGGCCTCCGTTAATAGGTTAGTCCCAAAAATAATATAAAAGTGGAAAATAAAGCCCAATATAGTCCAAAACAGTAGATAAAGTAGCATGGAGCAATCAAAAATTATAGATACGTTGGAGACGTATCACCGTCCCGTCGCACCGAGGGGTGCAGTGAGGATGCTTGCTGCTCGTTCCCCGTCGGGCCGGTGGCGGCGTTGGCAGCAGGCGACAGAGAACGATGGGGAGGTCCGATGATAGGAGCCGTCTAGGTGACACGAGCGGCGAGAGCAGCCCGGCGCTCGGCGCGGGCTCGGCGGGCGTCAGACATGGATGTGACGAAGCAACGAGACGCGGATCAGCGGAAGGAAGACTTCGGCGCACCCCTACCTGGCGCGCCAAATGTCGGATTTCGGGTTCCGGCAAAAGCATTGAGGTTCGAACACTGGAATGCGCATGAAGATTTCCCCCTACCGAATCTCGCTCCCAGCCTCGTCGCGATCCCTAAGCTTAGCTCGATGAACTCACAACACAAGAGACACAATATTTATATAGGTTCGGGCCACCGTTGTGGTGTAATACCCTACTCCTGTGTGGTGGTGGTGGATTGCCTCTTGGGCTGGTGATGAATAGTACCAGGGAAGAACAACCTCCTGAGGAAAGGTGTTCTTGTGCTTGGTGGGTTGCTCGGGGAGGAATCGATCGATCGATCAGTCCTTTTCTACTGTGGTGGTTGGTCCTATTTATAGAGGCCATGGTCCTCTCCCCAAATATTGAGCGGGAAGGGATCCAACAACGGCCAATTTGAAAGGGGACAGCTAGTACAAGATATCCTGACTAACGGTGGTCTTCGCCTGTCAAAGGCACTGGTGGTAACGCTGTCTTGGGCTCCACGATGACCTCCGTCCTGCCGTCCTGCTGGTCTTGGTCTTGTTGCACCGATATGAAAACCTTTGCCTGATGCGTCGGTACTCTGTGCCTGCGCTTGCCCCCTTAGAACCAAAGGGGAAACAAGGACACTGCGCGCGCTGCCGCCCGCCTGGCCTTGGTCGTCACGGCTTGTGTTACGGGAACCTCGCGAGGTACCCCTTGCCTTGATCTCTCCGCCCCTTCATGAGCCTGCCTGGTGAGGCCACTCCTGAGGAGGCCTCGTGTCGTCCGCCCCGCGAGGCTTTGCCCCTCACGAGGGTCTTGAGTGTTGGTTTACGAAGATGGGCCATACTGGGCCACTGGTGGAGCCACGCCGCGGGCCGCAGGCCGGCAAGTCTGGGGACCCCCGTTCCCGGAACGCCGATAGTTTAGGTTTAATTGGTCTAGGTTATTTAGTTTAATTAGTATAGGTTTTTTAGTTTAGTGTCGAGGGTCGAGTGGTCGGGGTGTCATGTCGAGGTTCGAGGGGTCGGGGTGTCGTGTCGAGGGTCTAGGGGTCGGGGTGTCAGGGTGTCGTGTCAAGGGTCGAGGGGCCGGGGTGTCGGGGTGTCGTGTCAAGGGTCGAGTGGTCGGGGTGTCATGTCGAGGGTTAAGGGGTCGAGGGGTCGAGGATTTGCCATCCCGACCATGACAATCCGACCCCCTGACCCCGACACCCCGACCCTCGACCTCGACACGACACCCCACCTCGACCTCGACATGACACCTCGACACCCCACCTCGACCTCGACACGACACCCCCGACACCCCGACCCCCGACATGACACTCCGACCCCCGCGGGTTGCCGATGGTTGAGGGTTGCCGAGGGGCACCCCGACCCTGCCACAACACCTCGACACGACACCACCGACACCCTGACCCCCAACACGACACCCTGAGATCCCGACATGGCACCCCCGACACCGACACCCCGATAGTAATTAGTTTATGTTCTTAGGTATTCTATTTTTTATTATGTTCATGATGATGATACACACTATTTTTTTAATTATGTTTACGTTGTACTAATTTCGTTTACTCTTTGTCATTGCAGGTGTTGACAGATGGTTGGGCTTGGGTCGAGAGCGCTCTGAGCCTCCTACCTCGGCGCGTGGGAGGGGTGTTGTTATTGCACCCCAGAACCTTCGGAGGGCGCTGGTTAGACATCATGCACACACCCCAAGAACCTTCGGCGGGCGCTTCTTCTTTGGCCGGGAGAGGAGGTCGGAGGAAGAAGAGGGGTGTGATGACCCACAATTGTATGTGTTCAATTGTAGCTCTTTTCGATAAGTGAGAGTGTCTAACCCAACGAGGAGCAGAAGGAAATGACAAGTGGTTTTCAGCAAGGTAATGTCTGCAAGTGCTGAAATTGTAAGTAGCGGAGTATCTTGGTAGCAAGATAATTTGTAAGTAGCAAGTAACAATAGTAGTAACAAAAGTGCAGCAAGGTTGCCCAATCCTTTTGAGACAAAGGACAGGTCAAAATGGTTTCTTATAATAAGCAAAGTGTTCTTGAGGGCACACGGGAATTTCATATAGTCACTTTCATCATGTTGGCTTAATTCGTGTTCGGTACTTTGATAATTTGATATGTGAGTGGACCGGTGCGTAGGTGAAGTTCTTACTTGAACAAACCTCCTACTTATGGTTAACCCTCTCGCAAGCATCCGCAACTATGAGAAAAGTATTAAGAATAAATTCTAACCATAGCATTAAACTATTGGATTCTATCGGTCCCTTACGAAATAGCGCATAAACTGGGGTTTAAGCTTCTGTCACTCTCGCAACCCACCATCTAATAACTACTCCATAATGCATTCCCTTCGGCCCAAATATGGTGAAGTGTCATGTAGTCGATGTTCACATGACACCACTAAGAGAATGACAACATACATACCATCAAAATATTGAACACATATCAAGTTCACATGATTACTTGCAACATAATTTCTCCCATGACCTCAAGAATGAAATTAACTACTCACAAATGATAAACATGCTCAAGATCAGAGGGGTATTGAATAGCATAATGGATCTGAACATATAGTCTTCCATGAAAACCTCATCAATCTTTTCACAAAAGTCAGAGAATATAGCAGTCATACATCTTTGAAAGGTAGCAGGTGCATTACATAAACCGAAAGGCACACGTCTATAAGCAAATTTTCCAAAAGGACAAGTCAAAGTGGTCTTTTCTTGATCAGATTGTAAAACATGTATTTGTGAAAAGCCAGATTATCCATCGAGGAAGCAAAAATGTGTGTGCTTAGATAGTCTTTCTAACATTTGATCAATAAACGACAGAGGGTAATGAACTTTTCTAGTAGCTTTATTTAATTTTATATAATCAATTGCCATTCGATAGCCCGTGTCAATTCTTTCTGGAATAAGATCATTCTTATCATTAGGAACAACAATAATAGCTCCCTTTTTAGGGACACAATGAATAGGACTTACCCATTTACTATTAGCTATATGATAGATTATACCTGCTTCCAAAAGTTTTAATATTTCCGTTCTTACCACTTCTTTCATCTTCGGATTTAACCGACATTGATGATCAACAACTGGTTTAGCATCAGGTTCCATATTAATTTTGTGCTGACATAGAGTGGGACTAATGCCCTTTAAATCATCAAGAGTATATCCAATAGCAGCTCGGTGCTTCCTTAGAACTTTCAATAATCTTTCTTCTTCATGTTCTGAAAGGTTAGCACTGATAATAATAGGATATATCTTCTTTTCATCAAAATAAGCATATTTCAAAGTGTCTGGCAATTGTTTTAATTCAAACACAGGGTCTCCCTTAGGTGGGGGAGGACCTCCAGAAGTTTCAATAGGCAAATTGTGTTTAAGCAGAGGACGTTGTTCAAAGAAGAACTTATCTATTTAATTTCTTTCATGCATATGTAAATCATTCTCATGGTCTAGCAAGTATTGCTCTAAAGGATCAGTAGGTGGCATAGCAATAGAAGCACGACCAATTAATTCATCCTTACTAGGCAATTATTTTTCATGATGATTTCTACTAAACTTGGAAAAATTAAACTCATGAGACTCATCACAAAATCTAACACCCACAATTTGTTTCTTCCAATCTATCTTAGCATTGGCAGTGTTCAAGAAAGGTCTACACAATATAATGGGACAAAATTTATCTTGTGGGGTGGTAAGAACAAGAAAATCAGTACGGTATTTTATCTTCCCACACAAGACTTCAACATCTCTAAGAATCCCAATTGGGGATATAGTATCACTATTAGCATGTTTAATAGTAACATCTATGTCTTCTATTTCAGCAGGTGCTTTTTCATCTCTAATTTCTTCATATAAGGAGTGGAGAATAGCACTCACACTAGCACCTACATCACATAACCCATGATAACAGTGATCTCCTATCTTAACTGAAATAACAGACATGCCAACAACAGGTCTATGTTTATCTCTTCCATCAGGTTTAGCAATTCTAGCAGCTTCTTCACAGAAGTAAATAACATGCCCATCCATATCTTCTTCCAAGAGATCTTTAACCATAGCAATGCTAGGTTCTACTTTAATTTGTTCATCAGGTTTAGGTGTTCTAACATAGCTTTTGTTAACCGCAGTTGAAACTTTAGCATGTTCTTTTATCCTAACTGGGAAAGGTGGTTCTCAATATCAGCAGAAGGAACAACTGGATCAACATTATAAAGTATAGTTTCTTCTTTAAGTGGTACTGGTTCTTTAATTTCATCTTTAATAGGTGGGTGATATTTAACCCACTTCTCTTTAGGAAGTTCAACATGAGTAGCAAATGATTCACAAAAGGAGGCTACTATCTCAGAGTCAAGTCCATATCTAGTGCTAAACTTTTGAAAAGCATCGGTATCCATAAAAGATTTAACACAATCATACTTAAGCTTTCTACCCGACTCTTTACCTTCGTCAAGTTCCCAATCTTCAGAGTTGTGTTTAATTCTTTCCAAAAGATCCCACCAGAATTCAATAGTTTTCTTCATAAAAGAACCAGCACAAGAAGTATCCAACATGGTTTGATCATTACAAGAAAGCCGAGCATCAAAATTTTGAATAACAATTTCTCTTGAGAGCTCATGATTGGGGCATGAATATAACATCGACTTAAGCCTCCCCAAAACTAGAGCAATACTTCCTCCTTCACGAGGCCTATATAATTCCGATCATGATGAACTAGATGCATAGGATAATTTTTTTGATGGAACTCCAATTTCAAACGATTCCAATTCCATGATCCAATATCATCGCATAGCCTATACCATGCCAATGCTTTTCCCTTCAAAGATAAAGGGAAACCCTTTTTCATCATTCATCCCTGGGTAAACCCGCAAGCATAAAAAATCCACAAATTTGTTCCACATGTATCAGGTGCATATCAGGATGTTCAGTTACATCTCCTGCATAAGGATTAGCTAGTTGTTTCTCTATCATACCCGAAGGGATTTCATATTCAATATTTTCAGTAGGTGCAGTAGGTTGAGGGGTAACTAATTGTGGTTCCATACGAGGTGAAGATACCCCGAACAAACCCCTCAAAGGATTGTTTTCCATCGTAACAAGTGACAATTAATTTCAGCACACTATATAAATGTTTACTTATCGGATTCCACTTACCAAAGGCGCTTCACTACCCGGCAACAGTGCCAGAAAATAGCTGTCGGTGTACTAAGGTAGGGGTACCTCAGTACCCCAACTTGTGCACGGGCGGTTGCAGCTTCCCGCAGCAGGGTTTACCACGTGCTCGCCGGAGACCTTCCTGCTCCATATCAAACCATTCAAAGACGAAGTATACAAGACAGAAGATCGAGACCCCGGCAAGCGGAGCTTGCCGGGAAGGCCGTTCCAGGCTCAAGGTTACACCACTCACGCAAGGCCCTGGCAAGAGGAGCTCGCCATGGCGAATAGAAGATTACATCATAGAAGACACGCCTCGGCGCTGTATGCGTCCCGACGAGGGCCCGGGGAGCGACAAGTTACAGAGCCCGGCAAGCTCCCGGTCCGCAGGTCAAGACCCGGCAAGGTGCTTGCCGGAGAATTGCGTTGTGTGTTCGCGCTCCAGCTCATCAGCCCACGCGCCGCCAGGGCCTTTCCAGGACGCGTGGCTGATAGCCGCAGCACTGGGGACACGGTGGCACTTCACGGTGGTGGATCCATCGCCGTGGCGACGGAGACACAAGGGCGGAGCTTTTGGGGTCGACGGCGACGGGCATTAAATGCCCTTGTCCCCCATCACAAAGTAGGTAGCGACCACTGCTCACGACCGTAGCTCCACTTTTCCCAAGACTGCTCCAACTACCACCTCTTTTACATTTTTACCCCTTTCTCCCACGCTGACACTGCCGGTGACCCCTTGCACTATAAAAGGAGGCCCATGCACAACGTGGGGGGGGTTCGTTCGGTTCAAACCTTTGTAGCTCTCGCTCGGTGTAGCTGCATCGTAGCTCTTCAAGCTCCCGAGCTCAATACAAACCAAGGCAGGAGTAGGGTTTACGCGCCCACCGCGTTCGAACCTGGGTAAAACTGCCCGCGTGCTCGCCACGATCTGCTCTCTGTGCTCCCTCCGCCTCGCACCGCATGCATAAGGGCCCGGTCCCATAGGTGTTCGTGGCGGGCAGTTCTCCCCGACATCTTTGGCGCGCCAGTAGGGGCGCCGAGGTTGTGCGGACCTGATCCGGCGCTCACGCTGGCGCGTTCTTCATCAACCTCTCCAGTTTCATTAGCAACTTCACAACAATTGCGCCATGGCCCCAAGAAGAAGGCGGAGGTTGCAGTTCGTCTGCGTCTCTTCCGCCACCACCGGAGCCAACGGTAGGCGGAGGAGACGCCGTCGAAGGGTGGTCGCCGGCGAGACACTCGCGGCGCCACGATCAAGGACAAGACGGATGACCACGCCGGTCTCCGTGGACACGCCGCATCCATCTCAGCACACGACAACCCAGCGGCGCCATACCACAGAGGTGGTATCCGCTTTCTTTGGGCAAGGACACACCGGAGGCTCGCGGGATACTCCGACCACCGTCCGGACACAGTAAAGCGAAGGCGCCGGGCAGGACCTGCTCCTTCTAACGCTGTTAGAGTCCGAGCATGTCCCGCCCACGCACCGCCGCTTCGCTCCCTCCACTCCGGCGAAGCGCCGCAAGGGCGCAATCGCTCGACTTCCCTCCAGCGGCGGACAAGGCCAAGATCGGAGGGCTACCATCTAGAGCCTCGATCGCCGCTAACAACTCTTCACAGCAGCCGGCGACCTCGCGGCCGCGGCAAGCTGAGAAGACGAAGGCCGACGGCGACAAGACCGCCGGGGGTGCAACCACCGTGCACTCCCCGCCGCAGAAGCGAAAGACGCCGCCCCGCTGGAACAACACCGACGACGGCTCCACGGCATCGTCGGATCCGCGGGCTCGTCGGGATCAACGCCAGGTCCTCGACGACCGGAGACGAGAAGGATGCGCTTGTCTGCACCAACAAGATATACCGGGAAGCAGCTGCTGCGGCAGAGCGCGAGCTACTTGCCACTGAAGCTCCCCGGGGGAAGAAGAAGGCCAAGTCCGCAAGGACAGCTCGTGCTTTCGCCCGCAGCGCATCTCCCCGGGCGCTGCGCTGCCGCCGAGGACGCGCCATCGAGCTCCACCGCAAGTGCTCGGGGCCCACTCCGCAATCGCACCTCTTCGAGTCTTTGCTGCCGTCGAGGACGCGCCATCGAGCCCCGCCGACCGGTCCACCGGCCAGTAGGGCAAAGAAAATTGCCAAGCTCCGAACCTGAGAATCCATACCCTGTATGAGGGACCTGGACGCGAAAGGGTCGAATCGTGGTTGGGTTGCGCTGTCGGTTCGTCTTGAGTCCGCTCGACGATAAAAGCACGCCGCAACCAGCCCGGCAAGTTCTTCCCGCCGGGGGCTGCACCGCCAGCCGGGCGCCGATGCCTCGCGCCAGCAAGCATGTTTATGTTGGTGGGCCCCCAAAGCGTAAGGACGAGAACATACAAGGGGGAAGGATCGGGGGAGGAGTACGGCCTCGACGGACTGTTGGAAATAGAAAAGCTAAGTCGTCCGAGCTTTTGTGCAGAGCACTCCTTAGTTCCATGCTTTTTATGTTATGTTCTCTCGGCGTTCGTCCTTTGTACGCAATACTGCGGCGTGGAGGAACCTACCCGTGGATAGCCGCACCCTTATCTTGTTTTCGAGCACGCTCAACGATTTAAGTGAGCTGCGACAAGTGTCGCGCCCTTGTTTCGTTTTCGAGTCCGCTCAGCGAGCTAAGTGCGTTGCGACTAGCCGCGGCAAGGTTGCTTGCCGGTAAGATCTTGGCCAGCAGGCTGCTTCGAGTTCAGCACTCAGCGCTCGCGGCAAGGGCCCCTTGCCGGCAAGTTCCCTAGAAGCGAGGGTAAAAGCGCATAAAGGGTGTAAAGTAGAGGGTGTAACGAGCAAGCCCTGCCAGAAGATGCCCTTCGATGAGAAACTTCAGCGCGGAGGAACCTACCGTGGATAGCCGCACCCTTATCTTGTTTTCGAGCACGCCAACGATTTAAGTGAGCTGCGACAAGTGTCGCGCCCTTGTTTCGCTTTTCGAGTCCGCCAAGAAGCTAAGTGCGCTGCGACTAGTCATGAAAGGTTGCTTGCCGGTAAGACCTTGGCCAGCGGATGCTTCGAAGTTCAAGACTCAAGACTTTCGCGCAAGGGCCCATTGCCGCAAGTTCCCTAGAAGCGAGGGTAAAAACATACGAAGGGCAAGGCACGGCATCGTATTGCAAAGTCGCACAGAAAGGATTTATATACATATACATGTAAATAATGAAACTGTTGCAGACCTATCTCAGCTGTTTCCATGGCTGAAATTACAGCAACAAGGAGAAACCAGAAGAGCACACCAGCACCTGGATTTTGGCGGAGCCAGGGTTGCCGGGGGCTGCGAGTGCCAAGATTCCTTCCCGGCCGGGACAATAGCACCGAGAAGCCGCGGAATCAGATAAGTTTTTCATCCCTCGTCGTGCATCCTCTCATGGACCGGGGAAAGCGGGGCTGCGTCCTTGAACGAGCGTGTCTTGTAAAACCTGTGCGCGGAGGAGCCAGGTCGTGGCCCAGTTGCGCCTTTGGTTTGTTTTCGAGCACGCTCAACGATTTAAGTGAGCTGCGACAAGTGTCGCGCCCTTGTTTCGTTTCCGAGTCCGCCAACAAACACAAGTGCGCTGAATCGCCCGCAAGGTTGCTTGCGGAAGCAACACCGCCAGCTGGCTGCTGATGTCCCAAGACTCAAGAAGCGTGTTCGGCCGCAAGCTCCCGAGAGCGTGGGATGGGAACATACAAGGCACGAAGTCAAGTAAAGACTCGGTCCGACAAGCGTGCCCCTCTTTTCATTAAAAACATCCTAGTTTAGTACAAGTCCATGGAGGATGAAAACATGATAGAGAGGATTACATATTTTAAATACAACTAAGGCCCAAGGGCTTACAAATTGAAAGATAAGATGCCCGTAATCCCTCTCCTGTTTCTCTGCTCAGGAGTTCAGAGGTAGGTCAGGAGACCCGGCGAGAGAAACTCATGGGAAGGGCAAAAGGGCGCTTAGGAGAGCTACAGGCGCCAGAAGACACCAAGAGAACTTCGGGGCCGCCAGAGCTTGGCGGAGACGGAGGCGCCGAGGCAGAGCTTGAAGACGGGTGGTGGGACGTCGGCCTGACGAGGCTCCTCGCCCTCAGATTCGATTTGACGGCCTTGCCGCCACCCCTCTTCCTCTTCCGCAGCCTCCCTACGCCAGCCGCCCAAGGAGACGGCCCCGGGGAGTTCAGAAGGCCGGCGACCCGGATGATGGGGTCGCCGGTGGCGCGCGAGGCAGCATCCGACACCTAGTCGGACCCGCCATCCTTGTCGTCGCCGCTGTCGCTCCCCTCCTCGTCACCCTCGCTCGAGGAGGGACCTTCGCTATTGGAGGAGCTGTCCACACAGCATCTCGCCCGGGTCCCGGAATCCCCGAAGACCTTGACGGCGAGAAGGTCGCCCTCCATTAACTTGAAATGGAGGGTAAACCCTGCCGTCAAGCTGTGGATGCGGGCGAACGCCTTCCACCCTCGATCGGTACATCACGCCGGGGCTGGGGACACGACACTCACTCGAAAGTGCCGCTGATCCCACAGCCCTCATGCGCAACTCCATCACCTCGGCGGATCCGGTTCCATCGCGCCATGAACGGGCCTGCAGCCGAGGCGGCGACGAGGCGCGGGCGCAGCTTGATGAAGAACTCCCAGGATCGTCTCAAGATGGACCGCCGAGGAAAGGAGCCACCGGAGGAGACGGGAGGCACATCACCACGACCGCCTCTCCCCGACCGCCTCGACCACGCCCTCGGCCTCGTCCGCGGCCTCGCCCCCCTCTCCCCTCGTGGCGGCTCCCCCGCCACGGGTCTTGAGATAGGAGAAGTGCGCTGCCTGGAGGCGACCCTCGCTGCCACCGCTGAAGAACTAGGATTTCCTCCTTCCATGGCGTAAAGAAGAACGGAAGTCAAGACGAAGGAGAGGAGGAAGTGTGAGACCATTGTGCTCCCCTTCCGCCCCTTTTAAAGGGCGAGGTGGGGCTCAACCGCCCGCCCGCCAATCGGGAAGCGAGGAGGCGAGGGCGGGCCGACTCGCCATTTCCACCGCGGACGGCTCGGTCTCCCACTCGCCGCCCACGACCCCCATGCATGAGGGCCGCGTGGTAAAAAGCGAGGCCGAGCGACGGGTGAAGTGACCTCGCCCGCACCACGATCACGGGTGGATGCCCTAAAGACCGCGACGCCGCCCACGCCTCCCACGACGCCGCAATCGACGCCGTTCACGGGGATGCGGCAGACGCGGAAGTGGATTCGGCGCGCCGTGGGCCGCGTGTGCCCGTGCACTGTTTTGGGATTGGCCCAACAGCGTTCGGCACCGTGTGTGGCCCAGGCCCGGGGGCTCCTGTCGGTGTACTAAGGTAGGGGTACCTCAGTACCCCAACTTGTGCACGGGCGGTTGCAGCTTCCCGCGGCAGGGTTTACCACGTGCTCGCCGGAGACCTTCCTGCTCCATGTCAAACCATTCAAAGACGAAGTATACAAGACAGAAGATCGAGACCCCGGCAAGCGGAGCTTGCCGGGAAGGCCGTTCCAGGCTCAAGGTTACACCACTCACGCAAGGCCCTGGCAAGAGGAGCTCGCCAGGAAGAATAGAAGATTACATCATAGAAGACACGCCTCGGCGCTGTATGCGTCCCGACGAGGGCCCGGGGAGCGACAAGTTACAGAGCCCGGCAAGCTCCCGGGTCCGGCAAGGTCAAGACCCCGGCAAGGTGCTTGCCGGGAGAATTGCGTGTGTGCTCGCGCTCAGCTCATCAGCCCACGCGCCGCCAGGGCCTTTCAGGACGCGTGGGCTGATAGCCTGTGCAGCCCGGGGACACGGTGGCACTTCACGGTGGTGGATCCATCGCCGTGGCGACGGAGACACAAGGGCGGAGCTTTTGGGGTCGACGGCGACGGCATTAAATGCCCTTGTCCCCATGTCAAAGTAGGTAGCGACCATCGCTCACGACTGTAGCTCCACTTTTCCCCCTTTATTCCAACTACCACCTCTTTTACATTTTACCCCTTTCTCCACGCTGACACTGCCGATGACCCCTTGCACTATAAAAGGAGGCCCATGCACAACGTGGGGGGGTTCGTTCGGTTCAAACCTTTGTAGCTCTCGCAAGGTGTGTAGCTGCTCTTGTAGCTCTTCAAGCTCCCGAGCTCAATACAAACCAAGGCAGGAGTAGGGTTTACGCGTCCACCGCGTCGAACCTGGGTAAAACTGCCAGCGTGCTCGCCACGATCTGCTCTCTGTGCTCCCTCCGCCTCGCATCGCATGCATAAGGGCTCCGTCCCATAGGTGTTCGTGGCGGGCAGTTCTCCCCCGACATTAGCCTTGATGACCCACAAGTGTATGGGGTCAACTGTAGCTCTTTTCGATAAGTAAGAGTGTCGAACCCAACGAGGAGCAGAAGGAAATGACAAGTGGTTGTCAGCAAGGTAATGTCTGCAAGTGCTGAAATTGTTAGTAGCTGAGTAGTTTGGTAGCAAGATAAATTGTAACGTGCAAGTAACAATAGTAGTAACAAAAGTTCAGCAAGGTAGCCCAATCCTTTTGAGACAAAGGACAGGCCAAAACGGTTTCTTATAATAAGCAAAGTGTTCTTGAGGGTACACGGGAATTTCATCTAGTCACTTTCATCATGTTGGCTTAATTCGTGTTTGGTACTTGCATAATTTGATATCTGGGTGGACTGGTGCTTAGGTGCTGTTCTTACTTGAACAAACCTCCTACTTATGATTAACTCTCTCGCAAGCATCCACAACTATGAGAAAAGTATTAAGAATAAATTCTGACCATAGCATTAAACTTTTGGATCCAATCAGCCCCTTACGGAATAGCACATAAACTGGAGTTTAAGCTTCTGTCACTCTCGCAACCCACCATCTAATAAGTACTCTGCAATGCATTCCTTTATGCCCAAATATGGTGAAGTGTCATGTAGTCGATGTTCACATGAGACCACTAAGAGAATGGCATCAAGTTCACATGATTTCTCCCATGACCTCAAGAACGAAAGTAACTACTCACAAATGATAAACATGCTCAAGATCAGAGGGGTATTGAATAGCAAAAGATCTGAACATATAGTCTTCCACCAAATAAACCATATAGTAATCAACTACAAGATGTAATCAACACTACTAGTCACCCCCTAGCATCAATCTATAGTTTCGGTAACAAGATTGAATACAAGAGATGAACTAGGGTTTGAGATGAGATGGTGCTGGTGAAGATGTTGATGGAGATTTCCCTCCCCAAGATGGGAGAGTTGTTGGTGATGATGATGATGATGATTTTCCCCTCCGGGAGGGAAGTTCCCCCGGCAGAATCGCTCCATCGGAGGGCAAAAGTGCTCCTGCCCAAGTTCCGCCTCGAGGTGGCGGCGCTTCGTCCTGAATGTCTCTCCTTTATTTCTTTTCTAGGTCAAAATGACTTATATATGATGGGCACCGGAGGTGGCCCGAGGAGGGCACAACCCACCAGGTGGGCCCCCTCTGGTAGATATTTGCTCCAATATTTCTTAAATATTCCATAAAAATTCTCCATGAAGGTTCAACTTGTTTGGAGTTGTGCAGAATAGGTAGCCTGTCGTAGCTTTTTCAGGTTCAGATTTCCAGCTCCCAGAATTCTCCCTCTTGGTGTGTACCTTGCAAATTATGAGAGAAAAGGCATTAGAATTACTCCAAAAAGCATTACTATGGATAAAAACATTATAAATAACAGTAAGAAAACATGATGCAAAATGGACGTATCAACTCCCCCAAGCTTAGACCTTGCTTGTCCTCAAGCGAAAACCGAAATCGAAAAACATGTCCACTTGCTTTGAGAGAGAGGTGTCGATAAAAACAAAAATACGGATATAGAAGCATCATGTTGATTACTATAACAGCAACAAAATTGAACGTAGGACTTTTATCATTGAACTTGCATCATATACTTCCATGAATAAGTAACAGTTCGTCACATAATCGAAGTATAAAGCAAAAACTCCAACAAAAACCAACAAACTATGTTCTCAGTCAACTTTGCAACTACAATTCATCATCTTTTCAGGAAGAGTCACTTGTCGGAGCCTTTTAGCAAGTCCACATACTCAACCATCATATAGTATTCTATGATTGCTAGAACTCACCTCGTACCCATGATAAAAACGTTTCTACCGGACACCTAGAAAGATAGGGGCTTATAGTTTCACCTCCCAACATACTCACCTCAAGGGTGATGTCAACAATAATAACTCATGCTATCTATATTCAACTAGACATATGTGCCTAGATATTTCCTCACCACATGATGCTTGCCAAAAGAGAAAATAAAAAGGAATACAAGGAAAACTTTGACTCTTTGCACAAAAGTAAATACATAAAAGTAAAAGATAGGCCCTTCGCAGAGGGGAGCAGAGGTTGCCATGCGCTTATTTGTTTGCATGCTCAATCCCTTAGTGCAAGAGAACGTCATGTTATATTGCCCCTTAAGATGACAACCTTTATTATGCAGTTCTTCGCTTTTATTCTTTGTCATCCAAGTTCGTACAACGCTCAATTTTCTCTTACACTAAATGATCTCACATATTTAGAAGCAATTTTTATTGCCTTTTTGCACTGATGACAACATACTTGAGGGATCTTGCTCAATCCATAGGTAGGTATGGTGGACACTTGAAAAAGATTTGGGTTTAAGGATTTTGGATGCACAAGTAGTGTCTCTAATTGGTGTCGAATTTTTGGCTAGCAAAGATAGGGGGCAAGCATCACATTTTAAAGGATCTATGACAATATGACTTCTATGTGAATATAAATATACATAAATCATTAAGTTGTCTTTCTTGTCCAACGTCAACAATTTTGGCATATAGTATTTTGATGAGGACTCACAATCACAAAAGATCTCTAAGATAGTATATTTATATGTGAATCTTCTCTTCCCTTATTAGTTCTTTCATGAGTTGCATCATTGACTAATGCTTTGTTTTTCAATCTCTAATAAAATTTCCTACTTATACTTTTCCTTATGTGGTGGTATCACCTACCATAGGATTAGTATATGATATTATTGATTTATTTCCTTATTTTATTTATTTATTTTTCTTCCTTTCTTATTTCCTTTCTTTATTTGCAACATGAAAGTAAATAAAGCAAAACTCAGACTAACATCATTATAAAACTTGCACACGATTACGAGGATAGGTCACTAAACAGACTCTCAAATAAGAAAGGATCAAACTAACTTTATTTCATCTAAGGCAAAAAGATCAAACTAAGATAAGTAAAAGCAAAAAGATAGTGGGATGATATGATACCGGGGCACCTCCCCCAAGCTTGGCAGAAGCCAAGGGGAGTGCCCATACCCAATACTCAGTTCTCCTTTGGTGGTGAAGAAGCTTCTTCCTCCTCCTCGGCCAACAGTGCTTGTGCTGTCACCGGGGATGGATTTACGGTAGCTTCGTTGCTTGATAAATCTAACCAGGAACAGCAAGAAAAGAGAACAGAAGATTTCTTCGCGATACGGTGGTTAACAGGTTCGGGAAGTATATATAGAATTTTTATCTTGTAGGACAAGTATACAAAAGAAAAATAGAGTCCGGAAGATGCCCCAGGTGGGCACAACCCACCTGGGTGCGCCAGGCATGCCTGGCGCGCCCTGGTGTCTTATGCCCACCAGGGGACATTTCCTGGGAGTTTCTTTATTTCCAAAATTTAAAATATTCCAAAACTAAAAAAAATCATTTTTGCGGATTTTTCGAAGACCATTTACCTACTGTATCACGCACCTCCTTATTGTGACGATTCTGGGGTGTTCTGGAAGGACTCTTTTATCTGTTCTTCCGGTGTCAAAGTTTGGATAATATTACTTTCAACATTGATAGGTGTACTTGATATAGAATGCTTTATTCGTTGCCCGTTGACAACCTTCGGGTTAGTGCCTTCGAAATTATTTATTTTGATGGCTCCAGACCGGTAAACCTCCTTGATGACATATGGGCTTTCCCATTTCGAGAGGAGCTTTCCTGCAAAAAAATCTAAAATGAGAGTTGTACAAAAGAACATATTCTCCGACTTTGAACTCACGCTTTTGGATTCTTTTGTCATGCCATCTTTTAACTTTCTCTTTGAATAATTTTGCATTTTCATAAGCCTGGGTTCTCCATTCATCTAAAGAGCTAATATCAAATAACCTCTTTTCACCGGCAAGTTTGAAATCATAGTTGAGTTCTTGAATTGCCCAGTATGCTTTATGTTCTAACTCAAGAGGCAAATGACAAGCTTTTCCATAAACCATTTTATAAGGAGACATACCCATAGGATTTTTATATGCTGTTCTATAAGCCCAAAGTGCATCATCTAATTTCTAAGACCAATTCTTCCTGGACCTATTAACAGTCTTTTGCAAAATTAACTTTATTTCTCTATTGCTAAGTTCAACTTGACCAGTAGACTGAGGATGATAAGGTGATGCAATTCTATGGTTAACATCATACTTGGCAAGCATTTTACAAAAAGCACCATGAATAAAGTGTGAACCACCATCAGTCATTAAATATCTAGGGACTCCAAACCTTGGGAAAATAACTTCCTTAAGCATTTTAATAGAGGTGTTGTGATCAGCACTACTAGTTGGAATAGCTTCTACCCATTTAGTAACATAATCAACAACAACCAAAATATGTGTATACCCATTAGAGGAAGGAAAAGGTCCCATGTAATAAAATACCCAAACATCAAATGGTTCAACAACAAGTGAATAATTCATAGGCATTTCTTGACGCTTACCAATATTACCTATTCTTTGGCATTCATCACAAGATGAGACAAACTTACAGGCATCCTTGAAGAGAGTATGCCAATAAAATCAAGATTGCAATACCTTGTGAGTAGTTCTATCTCTAGCAAGATGCCCTCCATAAGCCTCGGAGTGACATTTTCGTAGGATTTGTCCTTGTTCATGCTCAGGTACACAACCTCTAATAATACCATCTACTCCTTCTTTATAAAGATGTGGGTCATCCCAAAAGTAATGTCTTAAATCATAGAAGAATTTTTTCTTTTGTTGGTATGTAAAGCTAGGAGGTAAATATTTAGCAACAATGTAATTAGCACAATCAACATACCAAGGAGTACTATTAGCAACATTTATTGCAGCTAACCACTCATCAGGAAAACTATCATCAATAGGTAGTGGGTCATCAAGCACATTTTCAAGCCTAGACAAGTTATTTGCTACGGGGTTCTCAACTCCTTTTCTATCAATAATATGTAAATCAAATTCTTGTAACAAGAGAACCCAACGAATAAGTCTAGGTATTTAATAGTAGCATGGTCTATGTGAACAGTTACTTTGGAATCAACAATATAAGGCCTAAATTTATCACAAGCAAACACTAATGCTAAAAATTATTTTTCAGTAGTAGAATAATTTCTTTGAGCACTGCCTAGAGTTTTACTAGAATAATGGATAACATTCAATTTCTTATCAACTCTTTGTCCTAGAACAGCACCAACAACATAATCACTAGCATCACACATTATTTCAAAAGGCAAGTTCCATTCAGGTGGTTGAATAATAGGTGCAGAAATTAAGGCTTTCTTGAGTGTTTCAAAGGCTTCTAAACAATCATCATCAAAAACAAAAGGAACATCCTTTTGCAAAAGACTAGTAAGAGGCCTAGAAATTTTAGAGAAGTCTTTAATAAATCTCCTATAGAAACGAACATGACCTAGGAAACTATGAATACCATTGAAGTCCTTAGGACATGGCATTTTCTCAATTGCATCAACCTTAGCTTGGTCCACTTCAATACCTCTTTCAGAAATTTTATGACCCAAGAGAATGCCCTCATTAACCATAAAGTGGCACTTCTCCCTATTCAAGACAAGATTTGTTTGTTCACACCTCTACAAAACTCGCTCAAGATTGCTTAAACAATCATCAAAGGACTTCCCATAAACAGAAAAGTCATCCATGAAAACCTCAACAATCTTTTCACAAAAGTCAGAGAATATGACAGTCACACATCTTTGAAAGGTAGAAGGTGCATTACATAAACCAAAAGGCACACGTGTATAAGCAAATGTTGCAAAAGGACAAGTAAAAGTGGTCTTTTCTTAATCAGACTGTAAAACAGGTATTTATGAAATGCCAGATTATCCATCAAGGAAGCAAAAATGTGTGTGCTTAGATAGTCTTTCTAACATTTGATCAATAAAAGGCAGAGGGTAATGATCTTTTCTAGTAGCTTTATTTAATTTTCTATAATAAATTGCCATTCTATAGCCCGTGACAATTCTTTGTGGAATAAGCTCATTCTTATCATTAGGATAGGGACACAATGAACATGACTTACCCATTTACTATCAGCTATAGGATAGATTATACCTGCTTCCAGAAGTTTTAATATTTCTGTTCTTACCACTTCTTTCATTTTGGGATTTAACCGACGTTGATGATCAACAACTGGTTTAGCATCAGGTTCCATATTAATTTTGTGCTGACATAGAGTGGGACTAATGCCCTTTAAATCATCAAGAGTATATCCAATAGCAGCTCAGTGCTTCCTTAGAACTTCCAATAATCTTTCTTCTTCATGTTCTGAAAGGTTAGCACTGATAATAACATGATATATCTTCTTTTCATCAAGATAAGCATATTTCAAAGTGTTTGGCAATTGTTTTATTTCAAACATAGGTGGAGGAGGACCTCCAAGAGTTTCAATAGGCAAATTGTGTTTAAGCAGAGGATGTTGTTCAAAGAAGATCTTATCTATTTCATTTCTTTCATGCATATGTAAATCATTCTCATGGTCTAGCAAGTATTGCTCTAAAGGATTAGTAGGTGGCATAGCAATAGAAGCAAGACTAATTAATTCATCCTTACTAGACAATTATTTTTCATGATGATTTCTACTAATATTGGAAAAATTAAAATCATGAGACTCATCACCAAAGCTAACACCCACAATTTGTTTCTTGCAATCTATCTTAGCATTGACGATGTTAGAGAAAGGTCTACCAAATATAATGGGCCAAAATTTATCTTGTGGGGTGGTAAGAATAAGAAAATCAGTAGGGTATTTTATCTTCCCAGACAAGAGTTCAACATCTCTAAGAATCCCAATTGGTGATATAGTATCTCTATTAGTAAGTTTAATAGTAACATCTATGTCTTCTATTTCAGCAGGTGCTATTTCATCTCTAATTTCTTCATATAAGGAGTGATGAATAGCACTCACACTAGCACCTACGTCACATAACCTATGATAACAGTGATCTCCTATCTTAACTGACATAATAGGCATGCCAACAACAGGTCTATGTTTGTCTCTTCCATCAGGTTTAGCAATTCTAGCAGCTTCTTCACAGAAGTAAATAACATGCACATCCATATCTTCTTACAAGAGATATTTAACCATAGCAATGCTAGGTTCTACTTTATTTGTTCATCAAATTTAGGTGTTCTAACATAGATTTTGTTAACCACAGTTGAAACTTTAGCATGTTCTTTTATCCTAACAAGGAAAGGTGGTTTCTCAATATAAGCAGAAGGAACAACTGGATCAACACTATAAAGTATAGTTTCTTCTTTAACTGGTACTGGTTCTTTAATTTCATCTTTAATAGGTGGGTGATATTTAACCCACTTATCTTTAGGAAGTTCAACATGAGTAGCAAATGATTCACAAAAGGAGGCTACTATCTCAGAGTCAAGTACATATATAGTGCTAAACTTTTGAAAAGCATCGGTATCCATAAAAGATTTAACACAATCATACTTAAGCTTTGTACCCGACTCTTTACCTTCATCAAGTTCCCAATCTTTAGACTTGAATTTAATTTCTTTCCAAAAGATCCCACCGGAATTCAATAGTTTTCTTCATAAAAGAACCAGCACAAGAAGTATCCAGCATGGTTTGATCATTACGAGAAAGCCGAGCATAATTTTTTTGAATAATAGTTTCTCTAGAGAGCTCATGATTGGGGCATGAATATAACATCGACTTAAGCCTCCCCAAGCTTGAGCGATACTTTCTCCTTCATGAGGCCAAAAATTATATATATAATTTCGATCATGGTGAACTAGATGCATAGGATAAATTTTTTGATGGAACTCCAATTTCAAACGATTCCAATTCCATGATCCAATATCATCGCATAGCCTATACCATGCCAATGATTTTCCTTTCAAATATAAAGGGAAAACCTTTTTCATCACTTCATCCCTGGGTAAACCTGCAAGCTTAAACAATCCACAAATTTGTTCCACATGTATCAGGTGCATATCAGGATGTTCAGTTCCATCTCCTGCATAAGGATTAGCTAGCAGTTGCTCTATCATACCCGAAGGGATTTCATATTAAATACTTTCAGTAGGTGCAGTAGGTTGAGGGGTAACTAATTTTTGTTCCAGACGAGGTGAAGATACCCCGAACAAACCCCTCAAAGGATTGTTTTCCATAGTAACAAGTGAAAATAAATTTCAGCACACTATATAAATGTTTCCTTATCGAATTCCACTTACCAAAGGCGTTTCACTCCCCGGCAACAGTGACAGAAAATAGCCTTTATGACCCACAAGTGTATGGGGACAATTGTAGCTCTTTTCGATAAGTAAGAGTGTCGAACCCAATGAGGAGCAGAAGGAAATGACAAGTGGTTTTCAGCAAGGTAATGTCTGCAGGTGCTGAATTTGTTAGTAGCGAAGTAGTTTGGTAGCAAGATAATTTGTAACGAGCAAGTAACAATAGTAGTAACAAAGGTTCAACAAGGTAGCCCAATCCTTTTGATATAAAGGACATGCCAAAACGGTTTCTTATAATAGGCAAAGTGTTCTTGATGGTACACGGGAATTTCATCTGGTCACTTTCGTCATGTTGGCTTAATTCGTGTTCGGTACTTTGATAATTTGATATGTGGGTGGACTGGTGCTTAGGTGTTGTTCTTACTTTAACAAACCTTCTACTTATGATTAACCCTCTCGCAAGAATCCACAATGACGAGAAAAGTATTAAGAATAAATTCGAACCATAGCATTAAACTTTTGGATCCAATCGGTCCCTTACGGAATAGCGCATAAACTGGGGTTTAAGCTTCTGTCACTCTCACAACCCACCATCTAATAACTACTCCACAATGGATTCCCTTAGGCCCAAATATGGTGAAGTGTCAAGTAGTCGACGTTCACATGACACCACTAAGAGAATGGCAACATACATACCATCAAAATATCGAACACACACTACAAAAAAAAGGACACATCTGTGACATTTTGGGCCGAACAATTTTTTTTCCTGTCGTACATGTGACACTTCTATGTCGATAATTGTGACAAAACCCGGTATCATCATAGATGTGGTGGGCTCCTACTTCTATGACAAAAAATCATGACAGAAAATGGGCTTTTCGTCCTGGGCGGGCCGGAGACGCAGTTGCATGACATTCTTTGGGCCGTCCATGACGGAAAAAACCGTGGTAGAAGCGAGGGGGAGGAAAATTTCGGGGAGTTGCCGGTTACGGTGGGAGGTCGGGGGCGGAGCGATGCGCGTTTCTCTCGTACAGGTACGCGCATGTGTGCGAGGAGTTGGCTCTAACTGAACCCGAGCGAGGCGTTGGGCTCTAATCGAACTCGAGCGACAGACCGCAGTTACGTGTTACTGAACCCGAGGGATCGATCGATGGCTATTAACTGAACCCGATGGAGCGATTCCTTCACTACTGCTGCTAACTGAAGCCGATCGATTGGATGAACAGTGAGTGTTGCGGGGGGTTTGGATGAGCAAGGAGCGGTGGCGTTGCCTCCGATGAACAGACCCGTGGTGTGGAGAGCTGGATGAACAGAGACGGTGGAGGGTGGCCGTGGAGGGGTGGTTGAACATGACCCCGTGGTGTGGAGGGTTGGATGAACAGTAGACGGTGGAGGGGTGCCCGTGGAGGGGTGGTTGAACAGTAGCCGGTGGAGTAGCGCGCGGTGGATGCTGGATGAACAGGAGCCCGTGGAGGCTGGAGGAGGTCGACGGTAGCCCGTGGAGGCTGGAGGAGGTCGACGGTGGAGATGAATAGTATCCGTGGAGTCCCGTTTTGCGGTACGCCACAGCCCTCCCGATGAACAAGACCCCCGTTTTGACCGTAGCGCTCCAACACAAGTCCGTTTCGTCCGTTTTGCAGTACGCCACACCCCTCCCGATCAACAGGACCCCCGTTTAGACCGTAGGAGGTCCATTTCCTCCATTTTGCGGTACGCCACACCCCTCCCGATCAACAGGACCCCCGTTTCGACTGTAGGAGGTCTGTTTCCTTCGTTTGCGGTACGCCACACCCCTCCCGATCAACAGGACCCCGTTCGATCAGAGGAGGTCCGTTTCCTCATCAGGCGGTACGCCAGCCCTCCCGATCAACGGGATCCCGTTTCGAATGTGGCGGTCGAACACAAGTCCGCTTCTCCATTGTGCGGCACGCCAGCCTCGCTTCCATCGCTGTTCCGCCCAAGCCCTCCCAATGAACATGACCACATTCCGTTCGACCCAGCCGGTTGGCTCCCATGAACACGCACGACAATGTTGTTTCTCCGTTCCGACCCAGCCATGCACGTGCGCGCGAGTAGGCGTTCGAGACCCTGCCCGTATGTGCGACGTGGTCAGATTTTCTTTCTTGCACCCCGCAGACGCGTGCGTGTACATGCTACGCGGCGCCTCTACTACGATTTACGCGGCGCCTTACATCTACGACACGTGCGTGCCTCTACATCGACCAGTATGTACGTACACGTTCGCGACCAGAATGACAACGCTATGTACGCTTCGACCAGGTGGGTCCCGACTGTCAGGCACTTCCTTGCATGAGAAGATGTAGTTGGTGGGTCCCAGCAGTCAGGGGGGCGAATTGTTTTTTTTTCGAACGCACTTCCTTGCGTGCGAAGATGTAGCTGGTGGGTCCCAGCAGTCAGGGGGGCGAATCGTTTTTTTTTTTGCCCGGACGCACTTCCTTACGTGCGAAGATGTAGCTGGTGGGCCCCAGCAGTCAGGGGGGCGAATCGTTTTTTTTTGCGAAATACGGTGGCCCGTCTGGTGGGTCCCTGCTGTCAGGTTGATGAACAATTATTTTGCACGTAATAAGGAGGCACTTCCTTGCTGCGGCCATGGACCAAGCTGCCAGCCTCTCCACGTACAGTCCACGTCCGATGGAAGCCTTTTTCCTTGACCACGCCGCGCCGAGAGCACCAGGGCGGTGGACGACGGTGAGGTGTAGGAAGGGGACGACGCGGAGCCGGGGAAGACATAGCAGTGGATGCCCACGCGTAGAGGAGTACAAGGGTTCACTGGTTCGCTGCGGTGTGAGGCTGCCGTCACCGCAGAATAATAGGGGGTGTGGGTGAGTAGAGGGATGGCCTGGCCAGCGGTGGGAGTAGTAGGGGGCGGTGAGGCCTCCGCCGCATCGCAGCCGGCCACGGGAGGCAGGAGCACGAGGCACGACAGGCGCTGGTTTGGGTGGCTGGAGCAAGAAGACCAGAGGTTGAAGAAGCTCTACCGCCGTCGGATGGACATCGTACGGTCACTGGAGCTAGAATCGTGCATATTGACTAAGTTGACGAAGCCCTCCGTCCCCGTCAACTTAGTAGGCCCACAAGTCAGCCTGCCACTATACTGGGTCCCAGCTAATAGGCGGAGTATTCATTTTTTTTGTGTAATAAGGAGGCACTTCCTTGTGTGCGAAGATATAGCTGGTGGGTCCGAGCTGTCAGCGGCGGTAACGTTTTTTTCGTGAAATATAGAGGCCCTTTCGGTGGGTCCCTGATGTCAGGTGGAGGAATCATTATTTTGCGCGTAATAAGGAGGCATTTCCCTGCGTGCGGACCCAGCTGTCGGCCTCTCCACGTATAGTCCACTTCAGATGCATGTCGGTCGTTGACCACGTTGACCAGGCCGCGCTGAGAGCACCAGGGCGGTGGACGACGGCGAGGCCTAGGAAGGGAACGACCCGGAGGCAGGAAAGACTCCATAGTTGTTTCCCACGCGGAGGGGAGTACGACTGAACGAGGGTTTACTGGTTCGTCTGCCATCGCCGGAGAATAACAGCAAGTGTGGGTGAGTAGAGGATGGCTAGGCCAGGATGGGAGTATGGTGGGCGGTGAGGCTGCTGGCAAAGACACCGCCATGGGAGTAGGGAGCAGGCAGTCCCGCCGGCGCTTGTTTGAGTGGATGGAGCAGGAAGAGCAGAGATTGAAGAAGCACGACGGTCGTTGGATGGCCATCCAACGATCCTTTGCTAAAGGCCAACCTTTTTAGGAAAGCCTCAAATCTGTGGAAAACAGCATACAACCCATCTGCCATTGTTTCTAATAATTTACAACCCATTTGCTAATTCTTAAGGTTTTTTTGGAGCCCATATTCTTTTTGTTAGCATTACAGCCCATAGTGTGGGCACGGTTAAAAAATTATATGAAATTTTGCATATTTCGGTGCAGTCCGAACTATTTTTAATCCCGAAATTTCGACACACATTCAAACTGATTTTAAAAATAAATGTATGGCAATATAAAATCCAACAAATTCTCCACGCATAAAAATTAATGTAATTTAAAATCTCGAAATGAAAAAAAAAGATATTTGAAACTAATTGCCGGTTTGATGTGTTTTAAAAACGTACAACCCATTTCTCATTACTGATGGGCCATTTTCTCGCCCAGCCGAATGAAAGCTCTCCTTGTCTTGAAAGATTTGCAGCCCAACAGGCCTGACAAAGCGACTTACTTGGCAAATCACAAAAAAACTAGGCTGTGGCCGTGGACCCAGCTGTCAGCCTCGCCACGTACAGTACTCTTCGGGTGGAAGTTGTTCCTTGACCACGTTGACCACGCTGCGCGGAGAGCACCACGGCGGTGGACGACGGCGAGGCGTAGGAAGGGGACGACACGGAGCCGGGGAAGACGCGACAGTGGAAGCCCGTGCGGAGAGGAGTACGAGGGTTCACTAGTTCGGCTGTGGAGTGAGGCTGCCGTCGCCGCTGGGCCTGGCCAGCGGAGGGAATAGTAGGGGCGATGAGGCCTCTGCGGCAACACAGCTGGCCACGGGAGGCAGGAGCATGAGGCACGACCGGCACTGGTTTGGGCGGCTCGAGCAAGAAGACCAGAGGTTGAAGAAGCCCTACGGCCGTTGGATGGACATCGTACGGTCACTAGAGCTAGAATCGTTCATATTGACTAAGTTGACAAAGCCCTTTGTCCCCGTCAACTTAGTAGGCCCACAAGTCAGCCTACCACCAAGGTGGGTCCGAGCTAGCAGGGGGAGTATTCATTTTTTTGTGCGTAATAAGGAGGCACTTCCGGTGGGTCCGAGCTGACAGCGGGGTGGACATTTTTTTCGCGAAATACGGTGGTCCGTCAGGTGGGTCCCAGCAGTCAGGGGGCAAACGTTTTTTTTTCGCAAAATATGGTGGCCCTTCCAGTGGGTCCCTGCTGTCAGCTGGAGGAATCATTATTTTCCGCGTAATAAGGAGGCACTTACTTGCTGCGGCCGTGGACCCAGCTGAGACTCTCACGTATAGTATACTTCCGATGGAAGTCATTCCTTGACCACGTTGACCTCGCTGTGTTCCGTTGCATGCATGCGTCCATGTGCGTGGTGCGTCCCCACTGTCAGCCTCTCACGTACAGTCTTCTTCCGATGACTCTCGGTTGTTGACCACGTTGACCACACCGTGCCGAGCGCATCGAGACTGGAACGACCCGGAGATGGGGAAGACGGGGCAGTGGAGTCGCAGATGGAGAGGAGTGGGAAACTTCACTGGTTCGGGTGCGCGGCACCACACCCGTAGTGCACGAGAGACACGAGCAAGAACAGAGGTTGAAGAAGGAGCACGGTTGTTGGATTAACATCCAACGGTCCAGCTGCTAGAATCATCTGTTGATTAAGTTGGCAAAGTCGTGCGTACACGTCCGCTTAGCAGGTCCACAAGTCAGTCACTAAATCTGACGGGTCCCAGCTGTCAACAGGATGAATAATTTTTTTCGCAAAACAAGGAGGCACTTCCTTCCGTGCGAAGATACAGCCGGTGGGTCCCAGCTGTCAGGTGGAGGAAACATTTTTTCAGCTTAATAAGGAGGAAGTTTCCTTGCGTGCGACCATGGACCTTGTGGGTCCCAGCCGTCAGGCTCTCCACGTACAGTCCTCTTCCGATGACTCTCGTTTGTTGACCATGCCGCACCGAACACAGCGAGGCACTGGACGACGGCGAGGCCCCGGACGGGAACGACTTAGAGATGGGAAAACGCGGCAGTGGAGTCACAGATTGAGAGGAGGAGAAGGGTTATAACTGGTTCTGTTGCGGCATGGGGCTGTAGTCTGTGGAGAATAACAGGAGGTGTCAAGGGGTGGAGGGATAGCCTGGCCGGCGGTGGGATAGCGCTTCGCAACGATGCGCGCTAAGCAGAGCCACTAGCCGCCGGAGGCCGGACCAGGCGGTCCCGGCGACGCTGGAGGAAGAAGACGAGAGATTGAAGGTGCATGCCGGCCGTTCGATATAAATCCAATGGCTGTGGATGACACAATCATTTGTTGACCAAGTTGACAACACCCTGCGTAGGCTTCGACCTATTGGCCCACATGTCACCGCAAAAATGTGGCATATATTTAACCCATGTTTTCTAGAATGTACAAATCCGTTTGCTGGGCTGGGTGAACAAATAATTTCGCGTCAATCAGGCCCATTTATATTTTCTAAGAAATCCCAGCCCATTTGCACTTCCTTGAAATACACGTATTAGGTGGGCTTGTTATATATATAATGTTATGTTAGAAGGAGCAATTAATATCAAAGAATAAACCGGAGAGGCACATTATATATATATATATATATATATATATATATATATATATATATATATATAATTAAGAAATTAGCGAGTTATTGCTCAAAATAAAAATGAGCGCATTATTATTAAATTGGTCCTTAAAATCTTCGCAAGCTTTTGTACGCAATCACCAGGATTTTCCTTGCCTGTGAGTCAAAAACAACCAGGATTTTCCGTTAAACATTTACTTTTATAAGTTAATAACACGTGGGATGTTATTATAATGTATATATAAGTCTTTATAAAATATATGATAATAGTAATAATATAAATATATATAATGTGGTTAGAAGGGAAAACATAAATTGGACACAACATTACTTTTATTAGAGACGTGCGTTTTATACCCGACAGTAGGCATACTAACAAGTTCACACACAAATACAACAGAAAAGGTAAACATTCATATCAAACTCAGGTAAACAGGACACGTTCATATTCAAAGCCAACATTCACTATCAACAACTCAAAAGATTCATATATACACAAGCTCAGCATATCTATGCATCCAAATGATTGATGGATCACACGACAATACTCATACATAATTCACAAAAAGATTCAGATATACACATGTTCAGTATGTTTATGCATCCAAATGATTGAGATCACAACCAATATGATCCATGGACAAACTTTAATTACCTAGGGTACAGACTGGTAAATGGTGTTCAATCAGAGGTACTTCTTGCTAAAATTAGTTCTTGTACGAGTAAACTTTCGAGTACATAAGAGGCAGCATGCGGTCGAACTTTGCTTGTCGGTTTATCCTCAAATAGTGGCCTCGTGCCGAGGGAGGTTTGAGCAACTTGGCCACTACTTTCATCCAACTAGTTTACTGGCTCATCTTGGTCATGTATCTCGCCAAAAATCTACATTGCAGACGAGAAAGGAGGCGGTTGAGAAAATGAACCGCCCAAATTTTTTATGCAGTTCAAATGAAATGGAGCATCCTTGGCGTGCGGACTGATTAAGTGCCAGATGAATATACGTGTCAACCAACTTGTCTGGAATCTTTAGACTCCATGCCATATAGTTCGCTACCATATGTGCCGATAACCAAAAGGAACAAGTTGGGACCAAAGACTGGACTGCGTTTTTCTGGGCTATGCACCAAGCAATATTTTTGGAGTTCACTCTCCTAATACTTGGAGTTTGACAATTGGTTAACGGCAGTTGATACTCGAATGAATATAGGCACTTCTTGTCAACATCGATGCTTGTTTGAGTGAACTTTGGAGTACATAGCAGCAACATAAGTACCTGTCCATCTGATCATTTTGTGCAGTTCTACTGAAATCACCCGATGTAATGATTTGCCTGCGAGTTCAGGCTCCAAATTACTCCTTTATGAAATCGGCAAACAGTAGCACAATACCAAATTACCAATACATATGACAGGCACAGTAATCAGGATAAAGACCAGTACCAACCTGTGTGAGGTAACGTATCAATTACTATTTCCTTTGACTGGAAGCCGAGATAAGCCAAGCGACTGACAGCAAAGGAAGAAATCAAGCGGAGATTAGCGACTGACAGGAAAGGACGGAAGCTGTCGAGGCAATGAAGCACCCAAAGCTTTTGTGCAGTTCCACCAAAATCGAGCATCCCTGTTGGCACATATATTTAGTGAGATTATTGTAACAGTGGGACTAGTTGATGAAACATACACTAACAAATAGAAGCACCCTCATTATCTTAATGGGTAAAGTTAGCAACATAGTAGTCTTGCTTAAAGAGAGGTATTAGTTTATTTAATCAGTGCCAATTAGCTCAACTCAACACTCAAATCATTGCCATTTATCATAGGTTGCAAAACTTAAAAGTGCAAAGATAAAGGAGTTTCTCATAATGAAGAGTAACGATAAAAATAGAGATGACAAACAAACTAATATGGATGAAGGCCTTAGGCCCATACCAACCTGAGAAAAAAAGCTTATTCATGTAGTCCCATAAGAGATGATAAAGCCCTCACTGGAATCACACAATAGTATATATTTTTGTGCAAAATGTATGGTTGAAATCACTCTTGTTTACCAGTGCTGAGATTATATCGAAAGATTATCAAGAACTTCCAGTAGAGTTAAAGCACTGGCTGGGATACAGTTCATTGTATTGTCTTGTGTAGTTCCACTAAAATGTATGATTGGCACAACATGATCCCTGTTTGCACAAGTAGGAACAAGGTGAAACCTTCATTAGCTTAGTAAGAAAGGATAGGAAGACATTAGCATATTACTCAAACAGTAGCATCAAATTCATGATGGACAATACGCAAAACATTGCCTCATTGAACCAATGGCAATAATTGACATGCAAAACAATAGCACTATTATGTCATGACACTAATAATATTCCCTCCCTGCTCCAGCACATGATTCACCTCCATAGACAAACATTCACACGTACATGATTCAGCATAGGGTCCTACTAAAGATTTGTTTAACTCCAACAGGAAAATTAGGCAGTAATAAATTAGTGGTACATAAGTACTCCTAATTAATTAAGTGAGGCAACAGAAGTGGAAGGGCTCCCGGGAGGATCGTCTCACATGTAAGGTAGTCATTGCCAGAGCCCTTGAATAGCCTCGACTGAGGCCTCTGGCTTCAGCAAGACCGCCTTGGCACTATTTATTCTTCTTCTGCTTCCTCTTCATGCTCTGTTTCTCTTTCTCCTCACCAGTTGGTGAAACCAAGTACATGATTGGCCTTCTAATTCAGAATTGGTTTTGTCAGTGAGGAGTACAAGTGTACTTCTAAAAAACAACATTATTTTCTCATGGCAGTCGGAAAATAGAGATGAACACATGCATTAAATATCATTCTTACCTAAAGGAAGGTTATGGCGCCTGTCGGTGTCCAAACCGGCGGATCTCGGGTAGGGGGTCCCGAACTGTGCGTCTAGGCGGATGGTAACAGGAGACAAGGGACACGATGTTTTTACCCAGGTTCGGGCCCTCTCGATGGAGGTAAAACCCTACTCCTGCTTGATTAATATTGATGATATGGGTAGTACAAGAGTGGATCTACCATGAGATCAAGGAGGCTAAACCCTAGAAGCTAGCCTATGGTATGATTGTTGTAATGGTTGTTCGTCCTACGGACTAAAACCCTCCGGTTTATATAGACACTGGAGAGGGATCACTAGTAGAAAACCACCAATCAGTCCCGGTTCGTAAGGGCCTTTAGTCCCGGTTCGGGAACCGGGACTAATGGGTCGTTACTAATACCTCAACCCATTAGTCCCGGTTCAAACACGAACCGGGACCAATGAGCTCCACGTGGCCCGTGGCGCCGAGCCGGTCGAGGGCCTTTGGTCCCGGTTGGTGGCTCCAACCGGGACCAAAAGGCGCCCACGTGTCCGCATTCCAAATGGCCTGGTTTTTTTTGAAAGGAGGGGTTGGGGGTTTTGGGGGTTTTGGGGGTTAATTTAGGTGTTTCGTTAGCTAGCTAATTAATAGAGAGAAGTGTCCTCTCTTAATTATGTCCGTGCTTGCTCGACGCCACGTAGTATATATACATAAGTGATCGAGAGAACCATTCATCTGAAGTTCGTCATGCATACCGAGAGAAGTGATCGATCGACCTCTCCTTCTCCGAGAGATTGGTCGAACAACAAGTTTTCTTGGCTACATACATGTACAATCTATATAAGATCTCTTAATTACAAACCACTAGCATTTGAATTCAAGTTCCACATGGTATTCTCCGCTTTCTTGATGACGTGTTCAAGAAAGAATCCCGCCAATTCCTCTTGAATTGCTTTCATGCGATCTGGTTCTAGGAGTTCATCCCGCATCTCGCCACGTCTAATTAATTTGAAGAAGGGGTTAATTAATACATATATATGAATGAAACTCAACAGAAATGATGGTGTAATAAAATGAAATTGTGAATATTATTGCTTACGCACTTCATATTGTCTTCTAGAGTAGCCCCGCTTGTTTTTCAATGTCGTTGTGGATGAACTCGCACACGTAGTATCCACGTAAATCATTCCTTCCTCCTGCCACAAGCACTTTACGAGAAATAGAGGTCAATCAAACTGATAATGAAGCATTATATAAATGGCATTGATGAAAGTATAGCTATAGAATCAACGGAGATGCGCGCCAAGAGTACTTACTTTGGTATGTATATCGCAGCTCCTTGGCAGTCCCGAGCTTGTGCGGTGAACTGTTTCCAAACCCTGCAAGACAAAGAAAATATTTGTTATTACTTGAGATATCAGGAAATGAACAAAAGTTGCCGATATGGTGCGATAATGATCGATTGAACTTACTTGCCGAGCATTTCGGTCATGTCCGCATAGGTGTTGGGATCTTTCCGTCTCGAGTCTAAGGCGGTTACTAGTCCACGCTCAAGCTTAATCTCCGAAGAATATAGTGGAACCTGCACGCATGCATAACTCATCAATTACATTAACCTCGCCGAGTAATAAGGAAAACCGAATATGCACACGACAAGAACACTCACGGGCCGTGGTAAGGAAAGAGTATGGTATCTTTGTTTTGATTTTTGATCAATGATTGTAGCAAGTTGTCCTCGGCCTCTTGGCGTGCTTTTCAACTAGAAAACATCTATGATATTTGTGTTAATGAACCCAATATCATAGATTTCATTTTTTTGCACTCGACGATCTTCAATCTGCATAATATATTGAGGATAATTAATTATAAATACATGCAATGAAAGAGCCGAGCTATATATACAGACTAATGATGAAATAGTACTTACAGCTGTAGCAAAAGACCATTAATTTATCGAGGGCCTTTTGATTGAAGAACTCAAGAACTCCTCAAATGGAATAGACAACAGATCATTTGAAACGAGGTGGTGCTCCTCTTTAATTTTCAGATACAAAGTGTTCGTCCCCTCGGACTCTCTGCGCAGGTTTTCATGTACCAACTGTGGAATCTTCGCATCATTGTTGTCGAGACTTTTCATCTTTGACGAGAGGCTTCCGTATCAGATCTGAATAAGTCCACCTCCATGAAATCGGAAGTGCATCGTCAGCAGGTAATCTTCAAGATTGCCATAACCGCCACCGCCCCGGAGCATTAGACACATTCAGCGGGGGCACGATTGCTGTGCTTGTTCGCCGAGCTGGGCAATTTTTTTCCCTTTACCCGTTGTTCTTTTAACCTTTATCGTGTGAGAGTTCCCGACCGCTTGGCTTGGAGATATGTCATTCAGAATGCGCTCATAGTTGGTTCTCGGCGGAGACTTTGGTGGCTTCCTCGGGGCATTGAGAGTGCGCTTTGCTTTCACGGATCGACCTTCTCCTCCGGAGGTGGATGTATCTTTGCTTTAACCCCTTCAAAGAACTCCTTCACTTGGGTCTGCACGATCGATCGTTTTCCTCCTTGCTCCTCTCATACGCTAACTTCTCTCAGTGCTTTAGAGGTGGACCGTATCAGATTGCCTCTCTCTTCTTGTGCTGCTAGACGCCGGAGCGAGACGGAGCGGCTGCGGCGTCTGTCTTCCTTCGTGCTTGCTTACGAGGCGGAGGAGAAGGACTACGACGCGTCGGAGCAGCCGGGCGGGCGGGTCTCTTCCGCCCTTCTTGGCGAGGCGGAGAAGGAGGAGGCGGAGTGCCGCCACGCCGGAGAAGGGGGCGGAGTGCCGCCACGCGTGCCGATCTTCACTCACGGAGGAGGAGGCGGTGGAGGAGGCGGAGTGCCGCCATGCGTGCCTCGATCGTCACTCACGGAGGAGGAGGCGGTGGAGGAGGCGGAGTGCCCCGACTCGCGGATGAGGAGGAGGAGGCGGAGGCGCCCAGTTCGGAAGGTCGATGAGCTCCTTCCACCATAGGCATGGAGTCTTGAGCGTAACCCAGCCTAGTCTCCCCTTCACCGGTAGGGTGCTCAAGCCGAGGTCCTCAAATCCTCCGTTATTTCATCAACCATCACCTTAGCAAATCTTACGGAATCGGTGGCGGTGATAAGTTGTGCGGGTCCACTAGGATAAACTTGGCCAACAGCCGCCTTGACCTTCAAATTCATGCATCGCGCCATAATGTGGCAATTTTGAGACTCGTGATACCATCCACGGGATAGCTGGCAGGAGCCGTCAAGACATGCTCGCTGAAGCAGCTCGGTGGAAGCAACGCTGCTTCGCGCTGAGATGGCGGGTAACCGGGGAAGCTTCGCATGTCGTTTGTTGCGATCTGCCGCTTCTCGTTCCTCTTCTCGATCCTCTAGCCCCATTACCCTTCCAAGCAGCGCCTGCATTTGGTCATGCTCCACTTTCTTCCTCCTCTCGTGGGTTTTGTAACCCCTGCGTCCGAAAACCAACCTTCCACGGAAGCGAGCTGGCGTGCCTCGTGTCCGTCCCAGGTGCTCGGGATTCCCAAGGGCCATTGTGAGCTCGTCCTTCTCCTGTTTGGAAGGAACGTCCCTCGCCGCGCAACATCAATATATTGTCGAAGTTTCTTGGTGGTGTTTGCAGTTGCTCGTTCGCCCATCGACACGCCTATTATAGGTCCAAGGTTCCGCCAGCCCCAAGAACCAAGTCCGCAACGGTCGCCAGCGATCGCCTCTCGGTTCGATCCCTTTTCAAGCAGATCATGCTCAGCCTTGGACCACTTAGGCGGGCTTTGAGGTAGCCACCGACCCGTGCTATGGTGAAGCGTCTTCTTCGCAGCATTTTTCTTGTTTGTCTCCGACATCTTCTTACTCTTTTCCGATGTCATGTGGGCCACAAATGCGGGCGATGATCTTTGATCTTCTCATATTTGCCGATGAATTCTGGTGTCTCTTTTTCTTGACAAACTGGTTCAGCTCTTTCCTCCACCTCCTCATTAGGCCAGCCATCTTCTTAAGAGCACTAGACTTGATTAATTGCTCTTTAACGGCTTCTCCGGATCCTCCTCCGCGGTAGGGTGAAATTTGCCTTCAGCTCATTCCAAAGATCTTCTTTACGCATATCATTGACATAAGACACCTCGGCGTCTTCATCCTTAGCAGGCTTATACCATTCTTTGGATCTTGATCGATCCTGTCCCTAACAAGAACCCGACCGAGCGTAAAATGCCTTCTTTGTCCGGATGGGTTCAATCGGTTCGCCGTCGGGCGCGATTTCTATGATCTCAAACTTTTCATCCGAGCTCAACTTTTCTTGGGCCTCGTCTCCGCATCAAGTTGTGCTCGATCCCGAGGGCTAGAAATTATAAGGAAGAAAGACGACAAGATACTTAATATGTGTACATATACCAAAACAATGGATGCATCAATTAACTTGTCGACGGGCTTAACTAATATATATATACCTGGCCGGACTCGGTTCGGTGACTCGGCTCGGCACGGTCTCCTTCGTCTTGTACCTCCATTGTGTCACCGGAGCCATCATGAACATAGTCCTCCTCTTGTACCGGCATTAATGAGTCGAAGCCATCATAATCATAGCCCTCTTCTTCATCCATCTGACCAACGGTGTCGATGAGAAATGATGCAACATCATCACTTCCATTTGCGATTATTTCCCCCAACATCGCTTCTGTTTCTTCGTCTCGGGAGTGCTCCATAGTTTCTGCAAATATTGACAACATGTCAATTATTATTCAACATCGTTTTTCTCTAGGGTTTGGGTGTCCTCGAGAGTTTTGGTCGAGCGAGAGGGCCGAGGGGGTGCTGCAGTTGTATCTAGAGGGGGTTAATTATATCGACAACGACGCGACATACATATACATATCGGGGAGGGGGTATCGGTACCACCCCCTCGTGTTTAAGTTTCTTCTTTCTCCTTTCCTTTCTTTCTTCTTCTCCTCTTCTTTTTCTTCTTCTCCCTCGAGAAAGGAAAATAATTAAGGAAAAGGAAGAAAAGAGGAAGAAGGAAGAAGGAAGAAGAAGAAGAAGTAAAAGAAGAAAAAAAAGAGGAGAAGAAGAAAGGAATAGAGGAGAAGAAGAAAAAATAGAATTTCTCCTTTCTCCTCTATTCCTTTCTTCTTCTCCTCTTCTTTTTCTTCCTTTTTCCTCTTCTTATTTATTTCTCCTCTTCTTCCTCTCCTCTTTTTCTCCTTTCTTCCTCTTCTTATTTTCCTTTTTCCTCTCATTCTTTTAGTATTGCTTGTTTTAAAAAAAATGTTCAAATAGAAAATTCCAAAAAAAACAAAGGTTTTGCCTAATGCATTGTTCATATGAATATACCAACATTTGCATATTCTACAATAATTAATATCAACAAAAAAAATCTGTGAACAGAAAAAAAACGAACTTCTCTAAAAATCTATCTTTTGCATATATATAGCCACATATGAACAGAGCCGCATATATACATACACATATATGAACAGAAAAAAAACTAATAAAAATGAAACATATACATAACATATATGAACATATACATACACATACACATATATGCATTATATGAACAGAAAAAAAACTAAACTAATAAAAATGAAAAAAAACAGAGCATATATATATATAGCCACATATATACATACACACATATATATATATATACATTGAACAAAAAAAAGAAAACTAATAAAAATGAAAGAAAAAAAAGAGCCGGTGCGGCGCGGCGGCTCACAGCGGTGGCGGGCGACGGCGACGGCGACGGCGACGGGGCGCTGGGCGCTGGGCGGGCGGCGGCAGCGGCGTGGCGGAGTTTCCTGGCGGCGACAGCAGAGCTCTGGCGGCGATGACGGCGAAGCGCTGGCTCGGGAGGACGGCGACGACGACGGGCGCGGCGGCGACGGCGCGCGGCGGCGGCGGCGGCGGCGCGGAGCGGCGGCGGCGTCGGGCAACTGGCGGCGTCGTCGTTCGGCGTTGTCGGGAGGGGGCAATGTGGTGATGAACGCAAAAGCGCAAAGTGCCACTTATATACAAGGAGATTGGTCGGTTGCAGGCACCAACGGGACTAATGCCCTTTAGTCCCGGTTGGTGGCACCAACCGGGACCAAAAGCCTCAATTTCGGCAGGCCAAAGGGCGGGAAGCTGCGGCCTTTGGTCCCGGTTGGTGGCTCCAACCGGGACTAAAGCCCCCCCTTTAGTCCCGGTTGGTGCCACCAACCGGGACCAAAAGCCCCTGCGCTGCCCGCATCGGGGCCAAAGTTTAGTCCCACCTCGCTAGTTGAGAGGGAGTGCAAGTGGTTTATAAGCCCCACCGCCGCTCCCTCTTGAACTCCTTTTGAACTGCAGGCTTATGGGCCTACTTGCTCTTCGTTGCTGTTGGACCTTACGGGCCTTCTGCGGGCTGAATCTCGGCCCAAATAGGATACAGTCGTATTCAGGCCGTGGCGGCCCAGTAGGTGGCATTTTTTTCTTGCTTTATTTAATTTATTTTGTTTCTACTTACAACAAAATACTTATTGTTGTTTTTTTGTTTTGTTTTCTGCATTATTTATTTTCTTTTGTTTTTTGCTCTATTTTTTAAATCTTTTTGCTTCTAGTTTTAGGAAAATTATAAACTTTCTGTTAGTGCCATTACTAATTTTCAAATTTGAAAACACTTTTTTTTTGTTTTCTTTCTTGCTTTATTTAATTTATTTTGTTTCTACTTACAACAAAATACTTATTGTTGTTTTTTTGTTTTGTTTTCTGCATTATTTATTTTCTTTTGTTTTTGCTCTATTTTTAAATCTTTTTGCTTCTAGTTTTAGGAAAATTATAAACTTTCTGTTAGTGCCATTACTAATTTTAAAATTTGAAAACACTTTTTTTTGTTTTCTTTCTTGCTTTATTTAATTTATTTTGTTTCTACTTACAACAAAATACTTATTGTTGCTATTTTTAATTATTACGAGGGCGAACCATAAGACATTTCAAATGAACTCTGAAAAAGTTGAAAGTTGGCATGGTATCATAAATTGACCCACACATAGCATGTGCATGTACAAAACAAACAATGGTATCATACTCATCGATTACAATATAATGGTATCATAAATGAACAATAGTTATGGAGAAAGTCTTCACTTTTTCTTCGCTTGTGTCATTTGCTTATTGCGCCAGTAACCATGGATAATCTTCATCGTTTATCGGGATGTTGGGTCAGCCTTGACTTTAAAGGAGGAATTTCATGAAACTTTTCATAATCTTCGACATATGTCATCTTGTCCTCCACTCCCACGATGTCCCTTTTTCTGAAAAGAACTATGTGGCGCTTTGGCTCATCGTATGATGTATTTGCTTCCTTATCTTTTCTCTTTCTCGGTCTCATGGACATGTCCTTCACATAGATAACCTGTGCCACATCATTGGCTAGGACGAACGGTTCGTCGGTGTACCCAAGATTTTTCAGATCCATTGTTGTCATTCCGCATGTGGGTCTACTGCACCGCCTCGACAGATTGATCCATTTGCACTTAAACAAAGGGACCTTAAAATCATGTCCGTAGTCAAGTTCCCATATGTCCACTATGTAACCATAATATGTGTCCTTTCCCCTCTCGGTTGTTGCATCAAAGCGGACACCGCTGTTTTGGTTGGTGCTCTTTTGATCTTGGTCAATCGTGTAAAATGTATTCCCATTTATCTCGTATCCTTTCCAAATCAATACGGTCAAAGATGGTCCCCTGGATAACAAGTACAGCTCCTCACAAACAGTGTTGTCACCTCTGATACGTGCTTCCAACCAACTGCTGAAAGTCCTGATGTGTTCACATGTAATCCGATCGTTACCCTTTGCTCCCGTGTTTGAAGCGCAGATCGTTCTTGTGTTCATCGACATACGGGTCACCAAGGTAGAGTTACGTAGAACTGTGTAGTGGGCTTGAGACCAAGAATATCCGTCCTCGCATATTATTGAGTCCTTTCCAAGCGTGTTTTTCGGTCAGTCTCCCCTCATACCGCGATTTAGGGAGACCTATCTTCTTAAGGACAGGAATGAAGTCAACACAAAACCCGATGACATCCTCTCGTTTGATGGCCCATGGAGATGCTTCCTTCGGCCTAGCGCGTTCTGGACATATTTCTTTAGGACTCCCATGAACCTCTCAAAGGGGTACATATTGTGTAGAAATACGGGCCCGTAATGACAATCTCGTCAACTAGATGAACAAGAACGCGTCGTCATGATATTGAAGAAGGATGGTGGGAACACCAGCTCAAACCGACAAGACATTGCACCACATCACTCCTTAGCCTTGGTATGGTTTCGGATTGATCACCTTCGAGATATTGCATTGAGGAATGCACATAGCTTCACAATGGCTAATCGGACGTTTTCGGTAGAAGCCCCTCGATGCAACCGAAGCGATTGCGTCATAATCACATGGCGTCATGAGACTTTAGGTTTCAAACTTTTCTCCGCCATATTTATTATTCCTTTTATATTCGACGAGAAGCGGTCGGGACCTTCATACTAAGCGAGCATTCAAAGAAGATTTCCTTCTCTTCTTTGGTAAGAGCATAGCTGGCGGGACCTTCATCTCGCTTTGGAGGCATGCCGTCTTTTTCGGCAAACGTTGCAGGTCCTCTCGTGCCTCATTGTATCTTTTGTCTTCCCATACACGCCCAAGAAGCCTAGCAGGTTCACGCAAAGGTTCTTCGTCACGTGCATCACGTCGATCAAGAGCGGACCTCTAGGTCTTTCCAAAGAGGGTAGGTCCCAAAATATAGATTTCTTCTTCCACATGGGTGCGTGTCCCTCGGATCACTCGGAACAGCTAGTCCGCGGGACCCTTTCCAAAGATTACGTGTAAATCATTGACCATAGCAAGTACGTGATCACCGGTACGCATGGCGGGCTTCTTCCGATGATCTGCCTCGCCTTTGAAATGCTTGCCTTTCTTTCGACATTGATGGTTGGTCGGAAGAAATCGACGATGGCCTGTACACATTCTTCCCGCAGCTTGCGGTATATACTATCGATGTCAAGTAAGCAGTGCGTGCATGCGTGGTATCCCTTGTTTGTGCGTCTCCGAAGGTTACTGAGAGCGGGCCAATCATTGATGGTCACGAACAGCAACGCCTTTAGGTTAAATTCCTCCTATTTGTGCTCATCCCACGTACGTACACCGTTTCCATTCCACAGCTGTAAAAGTTCTTCAACTAATGGCCTTAGGTACACATCAATGTCATTGCCGGGTTGCTTAGGGCCTTGGATGAGAACGGCATCATAATGAACTTCCGCTTCATGCACATCCAAGGAGGAATGTTATACATACATAGAGTCACGGGCCAGTGCTGTGATTGCTGCTTTGCTCCCGAAAGGATTAATGCCATCCGCGCTTAAAGCAAACCATACGTTCCTTGGCTCACTTGCAAACTCATCCCAAGACTTTCTCGATTTTTCTCCACTGCGACCCGTCGTGGTGCTCTCAACTTCCGTCTTTCTTACGGTCCTCACTGTGCCATCGCATCAACTTGGCATGCTCTCCGTTTCGAACAGACGTTTCAACCGTGGTATTATAGGAGCATACCACATCACCTTCGCAGAACCCTCTTCCGGGGCTCGCCGTCAACATCACCGAGGTCATCTCGTCGATCTTATACCGTAATGCACCGTGATACCGGGCATGCGTTCAGATCCTTGTACGCACCATGTAGAGGATGCGATCATTAGGGCATGCATGTATCTTCGCACCTCCAATCCTAGAGGGCATACGACCTTCTTTGCTGCGTATGTACCGTCGGGCAATTCGTTATCCTTTGGAAGCTTCTTCTTCAATATTTTAAGTAGCTTCTCAAATCCTTTATCGAGCCTGACATTCTCGCCTTCCATCGCAGCAATTCAAAGACGGTACCTAGCTTTGTGTTGCCATCTTCGCAATTGGGGTACAACCCTTTTTGTGGTCCTCTAGCATGCGATCGAACTTCAGCTTCTCTTTTGACTTTCGCATTGCGTCCTTGCATCGACAATGACCGGCGGAGATCATCATCATCGGGCACATCATCCGGTTCCTCTTGATCTTCAGCAGCTTCTCCCATTGCAGCATCATCATGCACATCGTCTGGTTCCTCTTGATCTTCCGAGCATCACCGTATTCAGGGGCACATAGTTGTCATCGTACTCTTCTTCTTCGCCGTCTTCCATCATAACCCCTATTTCTCCGTGCCTCGTCCAAACATTATAGTGTGGCATGAAACCCTTGTAAAGCGGTGGGTGTGCAGGATTTTCGGTCGAGTAAGACTTCAGTATTCCCACATATAGGGCATGGAAAACACATAAAACCATTCTGCTTGTTTGCCTCAGCCACTTCGAGAAAATTATGCACGCCTTAATGTACTCGGAGGTGTGTCTTGAACCGTACATCCATTGCGGTTCATCTGTGTGCATTATATATAATTAAGTGTGTCAAAAATCATTAGAGATCATGAATAGATAATTAATTAAGTGACCAAATTAATAGAAGTTCATCATCACATTAAAACCAAAGTACATACATAGTTCTCATCTAACAACATAAAGCTCGCAGAGCATCTAAATTAATTAAACCATACACCTGAAACTATGTAAAACATTTCAATGCGAAAACAAATGCGATCATAATCGCAACCAATGTAACAACCGATCCAACGACATAATGATACCAAGCCTCGGTATGAATGGCATATTTTCTAATCTTTCTAATCTTCAAGCGCATTGCATCCATCTTGATCTTGTGATCATCGGCGACATCCGCAACATGCAACTCCAATATCATCTTCTCCTCCTCAATTTTTCTAATTTTTCCTTCAACAAATTGTTTTCTTCTTCAACTAAATTTAACCTCTCGACAATAGGGTCGGTTGGAATTTCGGTTCAACAACCTCCTAGATGAATAAAATCTATGTCACGTTGGTCGGCATAATTGTCATAAATAATAAATGAACCAATAGTTATGAAAAGATAATATATACCACATCCGAATCATAGACGGGGACGAGGGCCGACGGGCGGATACCAAAACCATCGCACTATATAAGATGCAATAATAAAAGTAAGAAAATTATACAAGTATATATCTATCTAAACATACAAATAAGAATATTTTTCCTTTCGGAAAGAAGATAAGAACAAGAGGCTCACCACGGTGGTGCCGCCGATGAGATCGGTGCGGGTGATCGGCGACGTTGAAGACGGGATGGGGCGTGACGGACCGCTAAACCTAGACAAATATGGAGGAAAATGGAGCTTGGCGGTCGAGCTTGGAGAGGAGAAACCTTAAGTAGTGTGGCTCGGGCATTCCATCGAACACCTTGTGTGCATATGAGGTGAGCTAGAGCACCACCAAGCCCTCTCCCTCGGCCGAAAAAAAAGAGCGGTGTGCTCTGCTCTTGCGCTGGGGTATATATAGGCACCACCATTGGTCCCGGTTGGTCGCACGAACCGGGACTAAGGATTCCTTTGGTCCGGTTCGTGCCACGAACCGGGACAATAATTAATGGGCCAGAGCGGGGATCATTGGTCCGGTTCATCCCACCAACCGGGACCAAAAGGTCCAGACGAACGGGACCAATGGCCCACGTGGCCCGGCCCGGCCCCGGGCTCACGAACTGGTCCGATGCCCCATTGGTCCCGGTTCGATTGAACCGGGACTAATGGGCTGGACCGGCTGGACCGTTGCCCCTTTTCTACTAGTGGATAGGGTTACACGAGTCGGTTACAATGGTAGGAGATCTACATATCCATTGCCAAGCTTGCCTTCCACGCCAAGGAAAGTCCCATCCGGACACGGACGAAGTCTTCAATCTTGTATCTTCATAGTCTTGGAGTCCGCCGATGATGATAGTCCGCTCTCCGGACACCCCTAGTCCAGACTCCTCGGAGCCCTCGAACCAGGCTTCAATGACGATGAGTCCGGCGCGCATATTGTTCGGCATTGCAAGGCGGGTTCCTCCTCCGAATTAATCATAGAAGATTTGTGAACACCAGGATAGTGTCCGGCTCTGCAAAATAAATTCCACATACCACCGTAGAGAGAATAACATGTACACAAGTTCAATCTGCTGACGTATTTTGTGGCGTGACGTCACACCACTACCAAGACTTTACTTGAATCGTTTTTACTATACCACCTCAGCACGTTTAGCGAAGCGGTTTCCTTGGCACGTCTTGTCGAAGCAGAGATCGTGTTCCCCTTATTCCGGGATTCTCATCAATACGAACGTGGGTAACCCAACTGCGCCATTGATTGTGGCGCTTGGGAGATAAGCGAGTTTTACGAGTCCGGTGGGGACGCATAGTCTTCGTTCGCCCATATATAAGGGGATAAGGATCCACCTGTTTTACCTACGCCTTCTTCCTCCTTTTCTTATCCATCTCCGCGCACTCGAGCTCCAGCGCCCAAGCCCACACAACTCGCCCCAACCTTCTCCAGCCATGTCCGGAGCAGGAGGCAAGTGGATGGTCTCCTCCGTTACAGAGGGGCACATCGAAAAACTACGCGGCGCCGGATACCTGTCCAGCGACATCGCGCACCAGCTGCCCGACAAGGGGCAGCTCATCCCCACCCCCAGGCCCCATGAGAGGGTTGTATTTCTTCCCCACTTCCTCCGCGGACTGGGCTTCCCACTTCATCCCTTCGTCCGGGGGCTCATGTACTACTACGGCCTGGACTTCCACGATCTGGCGCCATACTTCATCCTCAACATCTCGGCGTTTATCATCGTGTGTGAGGCCTTCCTCAGCATCCAGCCCCACTTCGGCTTGTGGCTAAAAACCTTCAATGTCAAGCCGAAGGTAGTGAAGGGCGTCCAAGCGGAGTGCAGAGGCGCCATGGTGGGAAAAATGCCCAACGTCATCTGGCTCGAGGGTGCCTTCGTGGAGTCCGTCAAAGGGTGGCAATCAGGGTAGTTCTACATCACCGAGCAGCGTGACCCTAAATGGGCGGGCCCCGAAGTTCAGATCTGGTACCCCTATGCAGCTCACCTCCGGAAAGAGAAGGGCTTGCTATGGGGTAGTTCGAGGAGCCGACCGACTCGATCTGTCTCTGCACTCGGTGAACAAGAAGCTCAAGCTTGTCAATGTGATCCAGTCATGCTCGTCCACGGATTCTCCCGTGCCAACAACGGGCCTTCAATCTGTGGGAGTTTGATCCGCACAGCACGGACCCTTAGCGGGCTCTTGACACAATGTACGGCGGCACGAGGGTGCTGTTCAAGGGGAGAAGCCCCGCATCCATAATCAAGATCGCGGATTCAGATGCGATCTCCGACGGTGCGGTAAGATATGTTATCCTTTATGGGACATTTATTTCTTTCATAGTTTGACTCTATTGTGGGATCTAAAATTCCCAATGCCTTTAACAGGACTGGTAGAGGACGTCCAGACAGGTTAACTGTCCGGCTTCCCTCCCCGAAGACCCAGCGGACACCCGTTTAACGGGGCTGCTAATCCCGGCACTTTACGTGGTGCCGGAGAAGAAGGCCAAGAAGAAGGCCACGGGAACCCAAAGAAGTTCCCGGCGCCAGGTGGTATCGGACTCGTCGTCCGATGGCTCCGAGGCGGACTCCTCCCCCGAGGACGAGGAGGAGAAAGAGGACTCTCCCCAAGAGGGAGGAGAGAAGAAAAGGAAGGCTTCCCCAACGGGGGAGGCCAAAGGGACCAAGAAGGGAAGGACCCTTCCTCCGGACTGCTCCGCTAACGCCGGCGACGGCGACGGGGAGTGGCCCTCAAGGGCCAAGCCCCCGGCAAGATCGTAAGTATCCGGATTCCTAAATGCTTTATAATTTCTCTTTGTGCCACGTAGTGTCCTTCTAATGCCGCACACTACCTGTAGTCCGGCCGAGGATGATCTTCCCGCTTCATCGAGCGGGTCCTTGGCTCCGTCGGATGTGGATTCCCTTCCGACCGCCTCAACTCCCCGTGGCGCTAGCGACGCCGAGGTGGGATCCCAGGAGGGGACCCATCAGGAGGAGGAGGCTCCGGAGGTGCCTCAAGGTAGCCTCCCGGACTTTGCGCTGGACTCCGCACCGGAACCAGCTGTGGCTCCAGAGTCCGGCAGGTGGCCCCTTTGTAAGAAGGGCAAGACCGTGACACCGGCGGCCTCCGTCCAACCGGAGGCGCCGGACAACTTGTTGGAGGCGCTCAATGGCGCTTCCATCGAGGAAGAACACTGCACTATAATGAGCGCGGTGATTCAGAAGGTTCAGCTCGCCAAAAGCGGGCTGACCGAAGCCTGCAGCAGCCTTCTAACGGGCTTTGAGGTAAGAAAATTAAAAATATGTAATGTAATACCGCATAGACAGTAGCCCCTGATGCTCGGTTTGGTGTTCGGAAAGAAAAGCCGGACTGAGGATCTAAAAAATATACGCAGGAGGTCTAAAAAATTATGTCAATATGGGATTGCAGGCTGCGCTGCTGACCTTTGCCGCACTGACTGCGGAGGTCGATGCTTTGAAGAAGGACCTCGAGCGTTCCGAGAACGAGCTCGGCCTTGCCAAGAAGCAGCTCGAGCACAAAGAAGGTGAGTAACACCGTATTAAATATGTACCTTACAGAAAAGGATTTTGGTTGCAATAGAAATAACAAGGATAACGTGGGCACTGCAGGGGCCACGAACGAGTTGGCGACTGGAAGGAGGTCGTGTCATGGCCGAAGCGCACGCGCCATGAACGAGCGGAGCGAGAGAAGCAGGAGGCGGGGGTGGTGGAGGTGCGGCAAGAGCTCCAGGCTCTCATGGAAAAGCATGAGAGTTTGGAGCGCGACTCGAAGACTCGAGAGTCCGAGCTTGCCTCGGCTCTTGAGAGTGCCAAAGCCGCTAAGGCTGAGGCCCATAAGGCCCTCCAGGAGATTGAGGCGGTGAAGAAAATAGCGGTGGGTAAGGCATTTTTCATGCAAAACAAGCATGTTAAAGTGAATTACCCGTTACTTACCCGAATTCGGAGCTCTCCAGGAGCGTTTGCAGATCTTCCTCGCAGCATGTCCGATGCTGCCGCATTCTACCGGGCCGAGGAGGGGAGCTCAACGGAGAAGGTCTTCTGGTCTCAGTATGCTGAGGCCAGACATCCGGTGCCCCTTAGTGAGCAGCTTAAGCAGCTGGTCGAGCTCCACAAGGTAGCTGAGCAGGCCATGAAGGGCCTCATAGTCCGGTTGTGGTTCAAGAGGCCATGCACGGGAGCTACTTGGCATGGTCGCGGCTGGTGGATGCATGTCCTCAGGTGGAAGTCGTCAGCGCTCCGCTTTGCATTGAAGGTGCCCGTCGGGCCTTGCCCGTGCAAAGGTGCACTGGGGCAGGCTGGATGCTGAGAAGCTTCTGACGGACGCGCCACCGGCGGGCAAGGAGTATCGCAGGCCCGAAATGTATTATAAGAGTGTCCTGAAGGGTGCCCGCAAGATTGCGGATGAGTGCTCCAAAGATGTAATATTTGAGTAGACTCGCAATGTGTTATCTTGTGTGCTGAAAACTTTGTTCATATGCGCTAAGCAACGCTTATTAATTTAAAATATTACCTTCTGTGTGGCCGTTTATAAAATCTGAGAGATGGCAAGTCATCGGCTTCAGCCCCCATGCCACGAGTGCTGGGGTGTCCGTATAAACATGAGCGCTCTTGTTCCCATTTTTGGGTCCATCTAGGGAGGCGCTCAACACGATGAACAAGGCAACCGGACTTATAATGCTTGAACAATCTCACTTAGCCATAGAATTCTATAATTTTAAATTTCGGCGAAGCCCCTAGTATTCGGAAGACCGAGTTCGGGGCGCTATCCATGCCTGGGCCGGACAAAGCCGGTTCCTCGCTCTAAGCGGCATCAGTCTTTAAGGACTCGAAAAGACCTCTCGAACAACGACCAGCTCTCGCCTTATCATGACGGTCAGTTTTAGCTTTCTCCACCGAGGCGCTCGCCCAGCTCAATCGGGGCGCAATCGCAGTGGTTCTCCCAGTGCTACCTTAGCCGATAAAACGGAACGTAAGGTACCAAAACATGGGAGCCGGGCAAACCCAACTATTGACCCAAGACATGATTCGGAGCCGATGCATATAATGCTATAAGTTCGGGGTGCCGCACTTGGGAAAGTGTTCGGACTTATCACACCATAATGCGGGGAACATAAGCCCCTGGTGTATTCGGCCGTACCAAAGTGTACGGATGCAGGATGCCCTAAATGAACATGTGTATATAAAAAGAAATGCAGCTATAAGCAAAAAGCGATGCATTGTTTATTCAGAAATACTGCCATGAATGCAGAGCGATACAACTAGTGCGTTAAGCAAGGGATTGGACTATTTAAACATGTCCCCCTCCAGGGGTAGGCTGCGGTGAAGGAAATATGCCCTAGAGGCAATAATAAAGTTATTATTTATTTCCTCATATCATGATAAATGTTTATTATTCATGCTAGAATCGTATTAACCGGAAACATACATGTGTGAATATATAGACAAACAGAGTGTCACTAGTATGCCTCTACTTGACTAGCTTGTTAATCAAAGATGGTTATGTTTCCTAACCATGAATAAGGAGTTGTTATTTGATTAACAAGGTCACATCATTAGTTGAATGATCTGATTGACATGACCCATTCCGTTAGCTTAGGACCCGATCGTTTAGTATGTTGCTATTGCTTCCTTCATGACTTATACATGTTCCTATGACTATGAGATTATGCAACTCCGTTTACGGAGGAACACTTTGTGTGCTACCAAACGTCACAACGAATCGGGTGATTATAAAGGTGCTCTCTGGTGTCTCTGGAGGTACTTGTTGAGTTGGCGATTTCGAGATTAGGATTTGTCACTCCAATGTCGGAGAGGTATCTCTGGGCCCTCTCGGTAATGCACATCACTTAAGCCTTGCAAGCAATGTGACTAATGAGCTAGTTATGGATGATGCATTACGAACGAGTAAAGAGACTTGCGGTAACGAGATTGAACTAGGTATTGGATACCGACGATCGAATCTCGGGCTAGTAACATACCGATGACAAAGGGAACAGCGTATGTTGTTATGCGGTTTGACCGATAAAGATCTTCGTAGAATATGTAGGAACCAATATGGGCATCCAGGTCCGGCTATTGGTTATTGACCAGAGACGTGTCTCGGTCATGTCTACATTATTCTCGAACCGTAGGGTCCGCACGCTTAAGGTTTCGATGACAGTTATATTATGAGTTTATGTATTTTGATGTACCGAAGGTTGTTCGGAGTCCCGGATATGATCACGGACATGACGAGGAGTCTCGAAATGGTCGAGACATAAAGATTGATATATTGGACGGATATATTTGGACACCGGAAAGGTTCCGGGTGAGATTGGAAATATACCGGAGTTCCGGGAGGTTACCGGAACCCCCCGGTAAGTATATGGGCCTTAGTGGAAGGGAGGGAGAAGGAGCAAGGGAGGGGGCGCCCCCCCAAGCCCAATCCAAATTGGGAGGGGGCGGCCCCTTTCCTTCTCTCTCTCCCTCTTCCTTCCTTCTCCTACTCCTAATAGGAAAGGGGGCCAAACCTACTTGGAGTAGGTTTGCCCCCCTATGGCACGCCTCCTCCCTAGGCGGCCTCCTCCTCCCTCCCTCCTTTATATCTGGGGCGGGGGGACCCTAGACACACAAGTTGATCATTGAGATCGTTCCTTAGCCGTGTGCGGTGCCCCTCCACGATATTACACCTCGGTCATATTGTAGCGGTGCTTAGGCGAAGCCCCTGCGACAGAGAACATCAAGATCGTCACCACGCCGTCGTGTTGACGGAACTCCTCCCCGCGCCTCTGCTGGATCGGAGATCGGGGTGCGTCATCGAGCTGTACGTGTGTCAAGAACTCGGAGGTGCCGGAGTAACGGTGCTTGGATCGGTTGGACCGGGAGGACGTACAACTACTTCCTCTACGTTGTGTCAGCGCTTCCGCTTTGGTCTACGAGGTTACGTAGACAACACTCTCCCCTCTCGTTGCTATGCATCACCATGATCTTGCGTGTGCGTAGGAATTTTTTTGAAATTACTACGTTCCCCAACAGTGGCTTCCGAGCCAGGTTTTTATGGTTTGATGTTATATGCACGAGTAGAACACAAATGAGTTGTGGGCGATATAATTCATACTGCTTACCAGCATGTCATACTTTGGTTCGGCGGTATTGTTGGATGAAGCGGCCGGACCGACATTACGCCAGACGCTTACGCGAGACTGGTTTTACCGCCGTGCTTTGCACACAGGTGACTAGCGGGTGTCAGTTTCTCCAACTTTAGTTGAATCAAGTGTGGCTACGCCCGGTCCTTGCGAAGGTTAAAACAGCATCAACTTGACAATCTATCGTTGTGGTTTTGATGCGTAGGTGAGATTGGTTCTTGCTTAAGCCCGTAGCAGCCACGTAAAACTTGCAACAACAAAGTAGAGGATGTCTAACTTGTTTTTGCAGGGCATGTTGTGATGTGATATGGCCAAGACATGATGCTATATTTTATTGTATGAGATGATCATGTTTTGTAACAGAAGTTATCGGCAACTGGCAGGAGCCATATGGTTGTCGCTTTATTGTATGAAATGCAAACGCCCTGTAATTTCTTTACTTTATCACTAAGCGGTAGCGATAGTCGTAGAAGCAATAAATGGCATAAACGACAACGATGCTACGATGGAGATCAAGGTGTCGCGCCGGTGACCATGGTGATCATGATGGTGCTTCGGAGATGGAGATCACAAGCACAAGATGATGATGGCCATATCATATCACTTATATTGATTGCATGTGATGTTTATCCTTTATGCATCTTATCTTGCTTTGATTGACGGTAGCATTTTAAGATGATCTCTCACTAAAATTATCAAGAAGTGTTCTCCACAGTATGCACCGTTGCCAAAGTTAAATCGTGCCTGGACACCACGTGATGATCGGTGTGATAAGCTCTCGTCCATCTACAACGGGTGCAAGCCAGTTTTGCACACGCAGAATACTCAAAGTTAAACTTGACGAGCCTAGCATATGCAGATATGGCCTCGAACACGGAGACCGAAAGGTTGGCGTGAATCATATAGTAGATATGATCAACATAAGATGTTCACCATTGAAAACTACTCCATCTCACGTGATGATCGGTTATGGTTTAGTTGATTTGGATCACGTGATCACTTAGATGACTAGAGAGATGTCTGTCTAAGTGGGAGTTCTTTAGTAATATGATTAATTGAACTTAAATTTATCATCAACTTAGTACCTGATAGTATCTTGCTTGTCTATGTTGATTGTAGATAGATGGCCCGTCTTTGTTGTTCCGTTGAATTTTAATGCGTTCCTTGAGAAAGCTAAGTTGAAAGATGATGGTAGCAACCACGCGGATCGGGTCCGTAATTTGAGGATTATCCTCATTGCTGCCTGAAAAATTATGTCTGGAAGCACCGCTGGGTGCCGAACTGCTTCTTGATCTGTAACCGACGACGTTAAGAACGTCTGGCGAGCAAAGCTGATGACTACTCGATAGTTCAATGTGCCATGCTTTACGGCTTAGAACCGGGACTTCAACGACGTTTTGAGCGTCATGGAGCATATGAGATGTTCCAGAGTTGAAGTTAATATTCGAAGAATGGCGGATTGAGAGATATGAAGTCGCAATAAGTTCTATAGCTGCAAGATGGAGGAGAATAGTTACGTCGGTGAGCACATACTCAAGATGTCCAGGTATTGTAATCACTTGATTCAACTGGGAGTTACTCTTCCGGATGATAACGTCATTGATGAATTCTCCAATCACTTCCACCAAGCTACAAGAGCTTTGTGATGAACTATAATATGCAAGGGATGGATAAGACAATTCCGAGCTCTTCGCAATGCTAAAAGCTGCGGAGGTAGAAATCAGAAGGAGCATCAAGTGTTGATGGTTAACAAGACCACTAGTTTCAAGAAAAGGGCAAAGGGAAGAAAAGGGAACTTCAAGAAGAACATCAAACAAGTTGCTGCTCAAGAGAAGAAACCCAAGTCCGGACCTAAGCACTAAGGCGGAGTGCTTCTACCGCAAGCGGTGGTCCTTTGAAGCGGAACTACCCCAAGTATTTGGCGGATAAGAAGGATGGCAAGGTGAACAAAGGTATATGTGATATACATGTTATTGATGTGTACCTTACTAGAGCTCGCAGATAGCACTGGGTATTTGATCTGGTTACATTGCTAATATTTGCAACTCGAAACAAGGACTATGGATTAAGCGAACACTGGCAAAGGACGAGGTGACGATGCGCGTGGGAAACGGTTCCAAAGTCCATGTGATCTAGGTCGGCATGCTACCTCTACATCTACCTTCGGGATTAGTATTAGACCTAAATAATTGTTATTTGGTGCCAGCGTTGAGCATGAACATTATATCTGGATCTTGTTTGATGCGAGACGGTTATTCATTTAAATCAGAGAATAATGGTTGTTCTATTTATATGAGTAATATCTTATGGTCATGCACCCTTAAAGAGTGGTCTATTTTTGATGAATCTCGATAGTAGTGATACACATATTCATAGTGTTGAAGCCAAAAGATGCAGAGTTGATAATGATAGTGCAACTTATTTGTGGTACTTGCCGTTTAGGTCATATCGATTGTAAAGCGCATGAAGAAACTCCATCTTGATGGACTTTTGGAACCTCTTGATTATGAATCACTTGGTACTTACGAACCGTGCCTCATGGGCAAGATGACCAAAACGCCGTTCTGAAAGCACATTTGCTCCCTGGGTGGTTTTGGTAATTAATGACAACATACTTTGTGGTTGGTCTAATGCTTTCATCAAGTATGTTTCAGGAAAGTCAATCACTCTGGCATGGCAAAAGGACTAGAAAGGTGGACCCCTAGGATGCTAAGGAAAGGATTGGCAAAAGCTCAAGACTCCATTTTTGGTTTAGTGATCCAAGATCACATTGAGTCCATAGGAAAGCCAATACTATTAAAGGGATGAGGTTATGATGATGATCTGGTTGCTCAAGTGCTTAATGATCTATCTCTCAAACTATCAGCAATCTTTCATTCCAACATAAACCCATAAGTAATCTCGGTCCCACCGATTCCATAAACTCACCACACCGAGATGAACCACCTCGACCATATACCCAAACCCTAAAATTTCGGATTTTCCGATTCCAAACTCGGTCATACGAAATTGGTGTTGCCAAGCTTCAGAATACGTACTCAAATCGGTGTCACCGAGATGAGAAAGTCGGTCCCACCGAGATTGGCAAACCCTAGACTTTGGAAGAATCGGACTAACCGAGATTGTATTTTCGGTCCCACGAAAATCCCAACGTTCACAAGATTTGAACTTTCGGTCTCACCGAGTTGTCAACTTCGGTCCGACCGAGATTGGTCAAATGTGTGTAACAGTTGGATTTTGTGTGGAGGCTATAAATACCCTCCACCTCCTCTTCATTCGTGGAGAGAGCCATCGAAAGAACTACCACTCCTACCTTACATTTCGAGAAGAAAACTACCTACCCTTGTGTTGAGATCAAGTTGCTCCACTCCCACCATATGAAACTTGATTTCTAGCCTTCCCAAGTTGCTTTCCACTCAATCCCTTCCTCCACCACAGCCAAATCAGTGAGGAGAGTTGAGTGTTGGGGAGATTATCATTTGAAGCACAAGAGCAAGGAGTTCATCATCACCAACACCATCTATTACCTTTTGGAGGGTGGTGCCTCCTAGATTGGTTAGGTGTCGCTTGGGAGCCTCCGTCAAGATGTGGAGTTGAACCAAGAAGTTTGTAAGGGCAAGGAGATCGCCTACTGTGAAGATCTACCCCGAGTAAGGCTAGTCCTCCGTGGGCGTAAGCCATGATGGCATAGACAAGGTTGCTTCTTCGTGGACCCTTCGTGGGTGGAGCCCTCCGTGGACTCTCGCAGCCGTTACCCTCCGTGGGTTGAAGTCTCCATCAACGTGGATTGACGATAGCACCACCTATCGGAACCACGAGAAAAATCTCCGTGTCTCCAAATTGCGTTTGCTCTTCTCCACCTCTCCTTTACTATATGTGCAATTTACTTTCCGCTGCCCTATACTCTAGAATTGCATGTGTAGTATGTTGCTCGACTTGTATGCATGATGCTTGACTTGATCTTTATTGTGAACTTGCTAAAAACCTGTTCTAATCAAAAGGCATAAACTTTTATCTTCTCGAGTTGTCTAATCACGCCCCCTCTAGACACTCTTGCCTTCAACGATCCTACAATTGGTATCAGAGCCTTGGTCTCCATTGCTTTGGTTTGCACACCATTGGAGGAAGATGGACGTGTCTACGTTTGGGAGTGTTAGTCATAGAGTGCCTATTCTTGATGGAGTGTCCTATAACTCGTGGAGGATTGAAATGCTTGCTATCTTTAAGATGTACAACTTGCGCAAATATGTTGAAACCCCATATGTACCACCATTTGACCCCTTGCACCCTACTATGGATGAAGAGCTTGATTTGCTTCGTAACCTTAGAACTGTCAATCTTATCATTAGAGGTTTACCCGATAACTTACTTGAGCTTGTCACAAACTTTGAGTGCGCCCATGCTATGTGGAAGTTCTTGGAAGAACTTTATCCGGACTACTCTTTGAGAGGTCTTGATGAAATTCTATACAAGACTATTGAATTTGATATGTTTGCCCCAAAGATCCCAACTTTGATAAATGCTTCTTTGAGCTTCGTGATCTTATGAAAAGAAGGGTGATCCCGGTTTTATCAATGTTCAGTATAAGAAATGCTCTTGTATTGCATTCCGATGATTATTGTCACTCGACAAAACTGATGCAAGTCATTGTCAAATTGACCTAGGTATTGATGATGAATTATCTATGGGTCAATATGATGATGAGCATGAGCATGATGACGATTACTCGATTCGGACACCGAGCTAGACAAGATCATGAAGAGTCTCATCTTATGGCAAATCGAGAGACTACATATCCGGTGGAAAAGAGTGGATTCTTGATAGTGGATGCACCGATCACATGACCGGAGATGAAGACATGTTTCGAGAGCTTGCAAAGAACGATGGTCCACGCAAGTATGTGACTTTTGGAGACAACTCCAAGGGTAAGGTACTTGGCCTTGGTAAGGTGGCCATATCTCATGATAGCTCCATTAAAAATGTCATGCTTGTTGAATCACTTGGGTATAATTTACTTTCCGTGTCTAGATTAGCTGACTTTGGATTCAATGTGCTATTCACCGAAATAGATTGCCAAGTTTTTCGTCGTGACAATCATAACATGGTATTTACCGGTATCCGTAGAGGTGACCTATATGTCGTTGATTTCACTAAGAAAGCCCAACCTAGAACTTGCTTTATTGCTAAATCTGCTAAAGGTTGGCTTTGGCATAGAAGGCTTGGACATGTTGGTATGCGTAATCTAGATAAGCTAATCAAAGGTGATCACATTCTTGGTGTTAAAGATGTTTTCTTTGACAAAGATAGACTCGCAAAGTGCATGTCAAGCAGGAAAACAAGTAGGTGGAAGTCATCCGTGAAGAACATCATGACTACAAGGAGACCGCTTGAGCTTCTTCATATGGATCTCTTCGGTCCCAATGCTTACAAAAGCCTTGGTGGTAACTCCTTTGGTCTAGTTATTGTTGATGATTATTCCAGATTTACGTGGGTATTTTTCCTTGATGACAAATCGCAGGTTCAGAAAATCTTCAAAACCTTTGCTAGAAAGGCCCAAAATCAATTCGAGGTGAAGATCAAGAAAGTTCGAAGTGACAATGGAACGGAGTTCAAGAACGCCCATGTGGACTCTTTTCTTGACGAAGAAGGGATTCTACATGAGTTCTCGACTACGTACACACCTCAACAAAATGGAGTTGTTGAGAGGAAGAACGAACGCTCATTGAGATGGCAAGAACGATGCTTGATGAATACAAGACACCGAAACACTTCTGGGGAGAAGCCGTCGAGACAGCTTATCATGCTATCAACAGGCTTTATCTTCACAAGCTCCTCGGCAAGACTTCATACGAGCTCCTTACCGGTAACAAACCCCAAGTGGGATATTTTCGTGTCTTTGGTTCAAAATGCTATATCCTTGATAAGCATCGTCAGTCTAAATTTGCTCCTAAAACTCATGAAGGCTTTTTCCTCGGTTATGGATCAAACTCTCACACCTACCGTGTCTACAACAATTTCACCCGAAAGGTTGAAGAGACGGTAGACGTGAAGTTTGATGAATCTAATGGCTCGCAAGTAGAGCAAATGCCTATTGATGTAGGAGACAATGACCCATCGAAAGCCATTCAAGATTTATCCATTGGAAAGATCCGTCCCATGGAAGCGAAGGAGAGTACCTCATCTACATATGTGGAGCCCCCTACCTCACGGAGAGATGAACCTCAAGGCAACATGGAGGCCTCCACAAGTGGAACTCACCAAGATGAGGAAGCGCGACAAGAAGATCCACCACAACCTCCTTCTCCACCACCTCAAGACAACACCAACAACAATGATGAAGAAGAAGATGAGGATGATGAGGAAGCTCAGCCACGACCACGACAAAAGCTATCCCGAGTTCGAGCAAGAGTCAAGAAGGACCATCCGTGGAACAAATGATGAATGACATCGACTCCGGAGAATCACTCGCTCTAAAACTCGTTTAGCTAACTTTTGTGAGCATTACTCATTCATTTCAGTCTTGAACCTATGAAGGTAGAAGAAGCGCTTGAAGACCCGGATTGGGTGAGCGCTATGCGAAGAGCTACACAACCGAGAGGAACAACGTTTGGACTTTGGTAGAGAAGCCCAATGATGACCAAAACATCATTGGAACCAAATGGGTGTTTCGGAACAAGCAAGATGAAGATGGACAAGTCATCCGCAACAAGGCTCGTCTCGTAGCTCAAGGTTACACACAAGTCGAAGGTATGGACTATGGTGAGACCTATGCCCCCGTTGCTAGACTTGAGTCCATTCGCATTCTTCTTGCTTATGCCAACCACCATGACATTACTCTCTATCAAATGGACATTAAAAGTGCTTTCCTAAATGGTGAAATTGAGGAGGAAGTATTTGTGAAACAACCTCCGGATTTGTGAATCCTAAAAACCTAATCATGTTTACAAGTTGCACAAAGCTCTTTATGGTCTTAAACAAGCTCCTAGAGCTTGGTACAAATCTTGACTAGCTTTCTTCTTGAGAAAGGATTTGAGATTGGAAAAATAGACTCAACGCTATTCACGAAAAGGGTTGACGGTGAACTATTTGTGTGCCAAATATATGTTGATGATATTATCTTTGGTTCAACTAACCCTGATTTTAGTGAGAAGTTTGGAAAGCTTATGTCGGAGAAGTATGAGATGTCCATGATGAGTGAACTCAAATTCTTCCTTGGGTTGCAAATCAAGCAATCTAAGGAGGGTACTTTTGTCTCACAAACAAAGTACACTAAGGATCTCTTCAAGAAGTTCAACATGCAAGAGAGCAAAGGTATGAGAACCCCCATGCCTACTAGTGGACATAATGACTTAACTAAAGATGGAGAACCTGTTGATCAAAAGGTTTATCGATCCATGATTGGTTCTCTACTATATCTCGTGCTTCTCGTCCCGACATAATGTTGAGTGTATGCATGTGTGCTCGATATCAAGCAGCCCCTAAGGAATGTCACCTTAAAGCTGTTAAAAGAATTGTGAGATACTTGATACACACACCTAACTTTGGCATTTGGTATCCTAAGAGGGCCTCTTTCGATCTTGTTGGCTATTCCGACTCGGACTATGCCGAGACAAGATTGATAGAAAGTCAACTTCGGTGCGTGTCAATTCTCGGTCGATCCCTTGTATCTTGGTCATCCAAGAAACAAAATTGATATCATTATCTCTCGCCCAAGCGAGAATATATTGCTGCTGGTTCGTGTTGTGCTCGGTTGCTATGAATGACACAAACGCTTAAGGATTATGGGATACATGCGAGACATGTTCCTTTGCTTTGTGACAATGAGAGTGCGATTAAGATTGGACACAATCCGTGCAACACTCTCGCATACGAAACACATTGAAGTTCGTCACCATTTTATTCGTGATCACATTGCTAAGGGTGACATTGATCTTAAGCATGTTCGTCTCGACAAACAGCTTGCAGATATCTTCACAAAACCACTTGATGAAAAAGTGTTTTGTCGCTTAAGGAGTGAGTTGAACATCATTGATGCTTCAAACTTGGAGTGAAAACTCCATTGATGCATGCAAGGCATGAGCCTAATTGATTAATCCTTGATATTTCTCTTATGATGATGATCATATGTCTTGGACACATTTGCCCCCTTGTGTTGCATCTAACTCCTTGCAGGTACCTGGATGGTCTACATTCTACAAGATTACCACACACTCAAATCATGAGTAATCTTGTCATTGACCAAGTATCTAGCTCTTTGGGATGTTGAGTTCAAGGAACAAAATTCCACATATCCTTTTTTGACATCATATACTTTTAGTACTTCACTCATGTCATCTTGGATATTCTTGAGTATTTCCTTGCTTGCCTAACCCATGTAGGAAGATGAACTATACAATTGGAAATGGTGCTCCAACTTCACATTCTATGAGCATCAACATCAAGTTCACCTACATGAGTACGAGCAACAACAAGCCCAAGGTATGTTTTTCACATCTTGAAGGAGCTTTGCTCAAAGACATGAGTATAAGCAGCTTCATAAGATGTGATCACATCAAATGCTTAATCGAAAAATGGCAACCCCATTTTGAGCTTAAACGATGAGTATGACCTATGATCAAGTGTTCTCATTTGACTCCTAAGTCAATATACTCAAACATAGGTGACCTAGTCGCCGACCCCTGTCCAGATGAAGTACATATGTTTTGGAATTTCTCTGCTTTTCTCATTGAGTTTTCTTGCTTATTTAAAAAAAACTTCATCTAGCAATATTTTACTTCTATTTCTTATGTTCTTGTGTATATCTTTTTGGCTCTGATCAATTCCCTAAAAATCATTTACAAATTCATTGCAAATCTTTTCCCACATTCCTTGCAAAGTGAGCTGAATTATTTCTATATTTCCTTGGAATTAAACTCAGCGTCACCGATTCAATCACTTCGGTCTAACCGAAAAAGGATCTGCCCTAAGTCTCTGACTTTCGGACTCACCGATCCATATCATTTCGGTGTCACCGATTTACATTCCAAAGGACATCATCTTCTGCAGCTCAACTAAATGATTTATTCTGCATACTTAATTTGCTTAGTTGTGATTCTTAAGGATCCCACTTCTTTCCTTCCATCTTTCCTGACCTTCCTGGCTTACTGTCCTTTTCGGTACTTGATGTCAAAGGGGGAGAAGATTTAGGGGGAGCTTAGGGGGAGATTGGAAGATAAAGGGAGAAGAAGGATAATCTTACCTTAAGGGGGAGAGAATCACATCAAAGCTTTGCCCTGTTCCACATTGGATATTACATTTGGCATTATTATCTTAATTTTTGCTTCTCTTGCTCTCACAATTGGTATTTTCTGAAGAGCACAATTGGTATCTTATGAAAAGCAAAATCTCTCAGAGCTCATTGAAAATCTTTTAGTCTTGGGAGACATGTTGGCTGATTCAAGCTAGTGCTCAACATGAGACACTCTTTATACATGTCATCCCTGGCTTGGTACTCTTGATGTTCTTGCTGTTGGATGAAGAAATACTCTTGTGTTATCTAACCTTGTTTTCTCAAGCTTATTTCTTCAGGTACAATGCCAAGGAACTTCAAGGTAAGTATATGCATCTTGCAGAATGTGCATGATGGTGACTTGCTTGTGAATACTTGTTTGCAAGAAATCACCATGCACATATGCATTATCATTCACTTATCCTCATCTGCTCTGATGCATATAGCCAAGTTGCATGTAGCACATCTTGCTTTACTCTCATGTGTGCTTGTGGTAGTCCAAAACCAAAATCCAAAATCTTGCACACTTGTAGGTGGAGCCTGTGTACTACATGTTTGTCAAAGCTTTAATGATAATCCTGCCCTTCTTTTAGTAAGCTTTGATATCTTATTTTGTGTGTTGCGATCAATTACCAAAAAGGGGGAGATTGAAAGCACATTTGCTCCCTGGGTGGTTTTGGTAATTAATGACAACATACTTTGTGGTTGGTCTAATGCTTTCATCAAGTATGTTTCAGGAAAGTCAATCACTCTGGCATGGCAAAAGGACTAGAAAGGTGGACCCCTAGGATGCTAAGGAAAGGATTGGCAAAAGCTCAAGACTCCATTTTTGGTTTAGTGATCCAAGATCACATTGAGTCCATAGGAAAGCCAATACTATTAAAAGGGGATGAGGTTATGATGATGATCTGGTTGCTCAAGTGCTTAATGATCTATCTCTCAAACTATCAGCAATCTTTCATTCCAACATAAACCCATAAGTAATCTCGGTCCCACCGATTCCATAAACTCAGTCACACCGAGATGAACCACCTCACCATATACCCAAACCCTAAAATTTGGATTTTCCGATTCCAAACTCGGTCATACGAAATTGGTGTTGCCAAGCTTCAGAACATACGTACTCAAATCGGTGTCACCGAGATGAGAAAGTCGGTCCCACCGAGATTGGCAAACCCTAGACTTTGGAAGAATCGGACTAACCGAGATTGTATTTTCGGTCCCACGAAAATCCCAACGTTCACAAGATTTGAACTTTCGGTCTCACCGAGTTGTCAACTTCGGTCCGACCGAGATTGGTCAAATGTGTGTAACAGTTGGATTTTGTGTGGAGGCTATAAATACCCTCCACCTCCTCTTCATTCGTGGAGAGAGCCATCGTAAAGAACTACCACTCCTACCTTACATTTCGAGAAGAAAACTACCTACCCTTGTGTTGAGATCAAGTTGCTCCACTCCCACCATATGAAACTTGATTTCTAGCCTTCCCAAGTTGCTTTCCACTCAATCCTTCCTCCACCACAGCCAAATCAGTGAGGAGAGTTGAGTGTTGGGGAGATTATCATTTGAAGCACAAGAGCAAGGAGTTCATCATCACCAACACCATCTATTACCTTTTGGAGGGTGGTGCCTCCTAGATTGGTTAGGTGTCGCTTGGGAGCCTCCGTCAAGATGTGGAGTTGAACCAAGAAGTTTGTAAGGGCAAGGAGATCGCCTACTTCGTGAAGATCTACCCCGAGTAAGGCTAGTCCTCCGTGGACGTAAGCCATGATGGCATAGACAAGGTTGCTTCTTCGTGGACCCTTCGTGGGTGGAGCCCTCCGTGGACTCTCGCAGCCGTTACCCTCCGTGGGTTGAAGTCTCCATCAACGTGGATTGACGATAGCACCACCTATCAGAACCACGAGAAAAATCTCCGTGTCTCCAAATTGCGTTTGCTCTTCTCCACCTCTCCTTTACTATATGTGCAATTTACTTTCCGCTGCCCTATACTCTAGAATTGCATGTGTAGTATGTTGCTCGACTTGTATGCATGATGCTTGACTTGATCTTTATTGTGAACTTGCTAAAAACCTGTTCTAATCAAAAGGCATAAACTTTTATCTTGTCGAGTTGTCTAATCACCCCCCCTCTAGACACTCTTGCCTTCAACGATCCTACACGTTCTCCAGTACTATGGAGAGAGCAACAGATTTGTTGGAAATCATACATACAGATGTATGGTCCGATGAATGTTGAGGCTCGTGGCGGATATCGTTATTTTCTCACCTTCACAGATGATTTAAGTAGATATGGGTATATCTACTTAATGAAGCATAAGTCTGAAACATTTGAAAAGTTCAAAGAATTTCAGAGTGAAGTTGAAAATCATCGTAACAAGAAAATAGAGTTTCTACGATCTGATCGTGGAGGAGAATATTTGAGTTACGAGTTTGGTCTACACTTAAAACAATGTGGAATAGTTTAGAACTCACGCCACCGGAACACCACAGCGTAATGGTGTGTCCGAACGTCGTAATCGTACTTTACTTGATATGGTGCGATCTATGATGTCTCTTACAGATTTACCGCTATCGTTTTGGGGTTATGCTTTAGAGGCGGCCAAATTCACGTTAAATAGGGCACCGTCGAAATCCGTTGAGACGACACCTTATGAACTATGGTTTGGCAAGAAACCAAAGTTGTCGTTTCTTAAAGTTTGGGGCTGCGATGCTTATGTGAAAAAACTTCAACCGGATAAGCTCGAACCCAAATCGGAGAAATGTGTCTTCATAGGATACCCAAAGGAGACAGTTGGGTACACCTTCTATCACAGATCCGAAGGCAAGACATTCGTTGCTAAGAATGGATCCTTTCTAGAGAAGGAGTTTCTCTCGAAAGAAGTGAGTGGGAGGAAAGTAGAACTTGATGAGGTAAGCTGTACCTACTCCCTTGTTGGAAAATAATACATCACAGAACCGGTTTGGTGACGTCAAAACCAACTAGTGAGGAAGTTGATGATGATGATCATAGAACTTGAGATCAAGTTATCTGAGAACCTCGAGGTCGAATAGAGTAAGATCCGCACTGAGTGGTACGGTAATCCTATTTCGAAGTCATGCTACTAGATCATGATGAACCTATGAACTATGAAGAAGCGATGGTGAGCCCAGATTCGCAAAATGGCTTGAAGCCATGAAATCGAGATGGGATCCATGTATGAGAACAAAGTATGGACTTTGGTTGACTTGCCCGATGGTCGGCAAGCAATTGAGAATAAATGGATCTTCAAGAAGAAGACCGACGACGGCGGTAATGTTACTATCTACAAAGCTCGACTTGTTGCAAAAGGTTTTGACAAGTTCAAGGGGTTGACTACGATGAGACCTTCTCACCAGAAGCGATGCTTAAGTCTGTCCGAATCATGTTAGCAATTGCCGCATTTTATGATTATGAAATTTGGCAAATGGATGTAAAACCGCATTCTGAATGGATTTACGGAAGAAGAGTTGTATATGATGCAACCGAAGGTTTTATCGATCCAAAAGGGAGCTAACAAAGTGTGCAAGCTCCAGCGATCCATTTATGGACTGGTGCAAGCCTCTCGGAGTTGGAATAAACGTTTTGATAGTGTGATCAAAGCATTTGGTTTTATCTGAGACTTTTGGAGAAGCCTTGTATTTACAAGAAAGTGAGTGGGAGCTCAGAGCATTTCTAATATTATATGTGGATGACATATTATTGATTGGAAATGATATAGAATTTCTGGATAGCATAAAGGGATACTTGAATAAAAGTTTTTCAATGAAAGACCTCGGTGAAGCTGCTTAAATATTGGGCATTAAGATCTATAGAGATAGATCAAGACGCTTAATTGACTTTCACAAAGCACATACCTTGACAATGTTTTGAAGAAGTTCAAAATGGATCAAGCAAAGAAAGGGTTCTTGCTCAGATTGCAAGGTGTGAAGTTGAGTAAGACTCAAAGCCCGACCACCGTGAAGATAGAGAGAAAATGAAAAGTGTTCCTATGCTTCAGCCATAGGCTCTATCATGTATGCAATCTGTGTGTACTGACACTGATGTGTGCCTTGCTATAAGTCTAGCAGGAGGTACCAAAGTAATCTGGAGTGGATCTTTGGACAGCGGTCAAGAACATCCTGAAATACCTGAAAAGGACTAAGGATATGTTTCTCATATATGGAGGTGACAAAGAGCTCATCGTAAATGGTTACGTTGATGCAAGCTTTGACACTGATCCGGACGATTCTAAATCGCAAACCGGATATGTGTTTACATTAAACGGTGGAGCTGTCAGTTGGTGCAGTTCAAAGCAAAGCGTCGTGGCGGGATCTACGTGTGAAGCGGAATACATAGCTGCTTCGGAAGCAGCCAATGAAGGAGTCTGGATGAAGGAGTTCATATCTGATCTAGGTGTCATACCTAGTGCATCGGGTCCAATGAAAATCTTTTGTGACAATACTGCAGCGATTGCCTTAGCGAAGGAATCCAGATTTCACAAGAGAACCAAGCACATCAAGAGACGCTTCAATTCCATCCGGATCTAGTCGGTGGGAGACATAGAGATTTGCAAGATACATACGGATCTGAATGTTGCGAGACCGTTGACTAAGCCTCTTCCACGAGCAAAACATGATCAACACCAAGACTCCATGGGTGTTAGAATCATTTTGTGTAATCTAGATTATTGACTCTAGTGCAAGTGGGAGACTAAAGGAAATATGCCCTAGAGGCAATAATAAAGTTATTATTTATTTCCTCATATCATGATAAATGTTTATTATTCATGCTAGAATCGTATTAACCGGAAACATAATACATGTGTGAATATATAGACAAACAGAGTGTCACTAGTATGCCTCTACTTGACTAGCTTGTTAATCAAAGATGGTTATGTTTCCTAACCATGAACAAGGAGTTGTTATTTGATTAACAAGGTCACATCATTAGTTGAATGATCGATTGACATGACCCATTCCGTTAGCTTAGCACCCGATCGCTTAGTATGTTGCTATTGCTTCCTTCATGACTTATACATGTTCCTATGACTATGAGATTATGCAACTCCGTTTACGGAGGAACACTTTGTGTGCTACCAAATGTCACAACGAATCGGGTGATTATAAAGGTGCTCTCTGGTGTCTCCGAAGGTACTTGTTGAGTTGGCGATTTCGAGATTAGGATTTGTCACTCCGAATGTCGGAGAGGTATCTCTGGGCCCTCTCGGTAATGCACATCACTTAAGCCTTGCAAGCAATGTGACTAATGAGCTAGTTATGGATGATGCATTACATAACGAGTAAAGAGACTTGCCGGTAACGAGATTGAACTAGGTATTGGATACCGACGATCGAATCTCGGGCAAGTAACATACCGATGACAAAGGGAACAACATATGTTGTTATGCGGTTTGACCGATAAAGATCTTCGTAGAATATGTAGGAACCAATATGGGCATCCAGGTCCCGCTATTGGTTATTGACCAGAGACGTGTCTCGGTCATGTCTACATTATTCTCGAACCGTAGGGTCCGCACACTTAAGGTTTCGATGGCGATGTTATATTATGAGTTTATGTATTTTGATGTACGAAGGTTGTTCGAGTCCGGATGTGATCAGACATGACGAGGAGTCTCAAAATGGTCGAGACATAAAGATTGATATATTGGACGGATATATATGGACACGGAAAGGTTCGGGTGAGATTGAAATATACCGGAGTTCCGGGAGGTTACCGAAACCCCCCGGTAAGTATATGGGCCTTATTGGGCCTTAGTGGAAGGGAGGGAGAAGGAGCAAGGAGGGGGCGCCCCCAAGCCCAATCCGACTGGGAGGGGCCCCCCTTTCCTTCTCTCCTCCCCCCTCTTCCTTCCTTCTCCTACTCCTAATAGGAAAGGGGGGCCAAACCTACTTGGAGTAGGTTTGCCCCCCTATGCGCGCCTCCTCCTAGGCGGCCTCCTCCTCCCTCCCTCCTTTATATACGGGGGGGGGCACCCTAGACACACAAGTTGATCATTGAGATCGTTCCTTAGCCGTGTGCGGTGCCCCCCTCCACGATATTACACCTCGGTCATATTGTAGCGGTGCTTAGGCGAAGCCTGCGACAGGAGAACATCAAGATCGTCACCACGCCGTTGTCTTGTGGAACTCCTCCCAGCGCCTACCGCTGGATCGGAGATCGAGTGCGCCATCGAGCTGTACGTGTGTCAAGAACTCGGAGGTGCCGAGTAACGGTGCTTGGATCGGTTGGACCGGAGGACGACGACTACTTCCTCTACGTTGTGTCAACGCTTCCGCTTCGGTCTACGAGGGTACGTAGACAACACTCTCCCCTCTCGTTGCTATGCATCACCATGATCTTGCGTGTGCGTAGGAAATTTTTTGAAATTACTACGTTCCCCAACATGCGGAATGGTGTATTAAACAGATTTAATGCTCGTAATGGAGACCACCTTAGTTTTCGTCGTAGCCTTTGTCCTTCCCTGGCTGTTGTATTGTGAGTTCGGCAGGTCTACTGCCGGACAAGGCCTCTGGTGAACGGAGTCCTATGGATAAGAAAAAAGAAAAAAGAAAAAGAGCGACACACTTGGGATCCCCTGGTGTGGTTGATCCGCACTCTGGGCCTGTCGTGGTCGTGCCCCTCCCCCTTTGCCCATGGTATCTCCAGAGCATAATGATGTACGCGAAGGACTAGTCTTGCAATCATGCAGGGGTTGGGGTTGGGGCCACATTGCTACGCGTGCTCGGAACGGGCCAGGCTGTCTTGTTGTACGTTACTCCGGGCGCGTTTAGCCGTGCCCGGTCGCTTAACGGCCGGTCTCGAAAATTGCCTTGAGAGGCTGTTCTGTACTTCTGCCGCGAGAGCCGCTGTGTGTTCCTCCGTTCGGAGGGGGTTCGGTGTTTCCATTGACCGTGATGACTCCTCGAGGGCCTGGCATCTTGATCTTGAGGTATGCGTAATCCGGCACCGCGTTGAACTTTGCAAACGCGGTCCGTCTGAGCAGAGCATGATAGCCGCTGCGGAACGGGACTATATCAAAGATTAACTCTTCGCTTCGGAAGTTATCCGGGGATCCGAAGACCACTTCGGTGTGGTGAGCCTGCATAATTGGCCTCTACACTGGTATGACGCCTTTGAAGGTCGTCTTTGTGGGTTTAATCCTTGAGGGGTCTATGCCCATCTTGCGCACTGTGTCCTGATAAAGCAGGTTCAGGATGCTGCCGCCATCCATCAGGACTCTTGTGAGGTGAAATCCATCGACGATTGGATCTAAAACCAATGCAGCGAATCCGCCATGGCGGATACTGGTGGGGTGGTCCCTTCGATCAAAAGTGATCGGGCAAGAGGACCATGGATTGAACTTCGGGGCGACTGGCTCCATCGCATATACATCCCTAAGTGCACGCTTCCGCTCCCTCTTGGGTATATGGGTTGCGTATATCATGTTTACCGTTCGCACTTGTGGGGGGAAACCCTTCTGTCCTCTACTGTTCGGCGGCCGGGTCTCTTCCTCGTTATCGCTATGCAGCCCCTTGTTGTTGTTTTCGGAAATTAACTTGCCTGCCTGCTTGAATACCCAACAATCCCTGTTAGTGTGATTAGCTGGCTTTTCAGGGGTGCCATGTATCTGGCAAGAGCGGTCGAGTATTCGGTCCAAATTGGACGGACCCGGAGTGGTTCTTTTGAATGGCTTCTTCCGCTGACCGGGTTTAGAGCCTCTGAATCCGGCGTTGACTGCTGTATCCTCAGTGTTATCACCGTTAACACGACGTTTGTTTTTGTTTCGACGCAACCTGCCATCGCGGTCCTTAGTATTCGGACTGCCAGCATTTTTGTTGAGGTTGTTACTGTGGGCTAGCTAGTTGTCCTGCCCCGCACAGAAGCGGGTCATGAGTGATGTGAGGGCTTCCATGGATTTCGGCTTCTCCTGTCCTAGGTGCCGGGCCAGCCACTCGTCGCGGATGTTGTGTTTGAAGGCTGCGAGGGCCTCTGCATCCGGACAGGCGACGATTTGATTTTTCTTTGTGAGGAACCATGTCCAGAATTGTCTGGCCGATTCGTCTGGCTGCTGAATTATGAGGCTTAGGTCATCGACGTCTGGTGGTCGAACATATGTGCCCTGGAAGTTGTCAAGGAATGCGGCTTCCAGGTCCTCCCAACACCCAATTGATTCTGCTGACAAGCTGTTAAGCCAATGCCGAGCTGGTCCTTTAAGCCCGAGTAGGAGATATTTGATGGCGTGGAGATCGTCACCACGGGCCATATGGATGTGAAGGAGATAGTCTTCGATCCAAACCGCGGGGTCTGTTGTGCTGTCGTAGGATTCAATGTTCACCGGTTTAAACCCTTCAGGGATTTGATGATCCATTACTTCATCTGTGAAGCATAGTGGGTGTGCGGCACCTCTATACTGGGCAATATCGCTACGCAGCTCAAGAGAGCTTTGTCTACTGTGTTCGGCCCGGCCGGAGTTGCTGTATCCGGCACGACGGTAGTCGTCTCGCATCGTGGGGCACCCATGTGATCCATAGATCGATCTTGATTGTCTTGCCTTGTCCTCCAATATGTCTCGCAAGTCTTGCGCATTCCCCCGTGGCTTCGTACTTTTCGAGCGATGCGGGGGTACGGTCCTGATGGAGGGCCTAGAGGCCTCTCTGTTGCGGCCACGAGGTGGTCGGTCTGCCGTATTGTGTGCTGGTGATGAAGGTTTATATGCCTCCTCCTCTAATCGGGGGAGCAACTTGCGTTTTGGTAGCTTTTGGAGGGGCGTTCGAGTTCATACGCTTCGGCCGCAAGGACTTCAGTCCATCTGTCGGCTAGCAGATCTTGATCAGCTTGAAGCTGTTGCTACTTTTTCTTTAGGCTATTTGCCGTGGCCATAAGCCTGCGTTTAAAACGCTCTTGTTCGACGGGATCCTCGAGCACGACAAATTCGTCATCGTTGAGGCTTGCCTCGTCTCCGGAGGGAGGCATGTAATTGTCATCCTCGACCTCTTCGTCTGCCGCTCTCTCGGGAGGGCTGGCTTCTCCGTCCTCCTGCGCTGAATCTTGCTGGAGGGGGTTGTCTTCGGCACTCTCTGGGGTGTTATTATCTCCGGTGCCGGAATCTCCATTCTTGCTGTGGCGGGATTTAGAGCGGCTCCGCTGACGTCGGCGCTTGGGCTGTTTCTTAGGGGAATCTGCCTCCGCTGCTTCTTCGCCGTTCCCATCCTTAGGGATGTCCACCATGTATATGTCATATGACGAGGTGGTCTTCCATTGCCCCGTAGGCGCTGGTTGTTGGTTGTCTCCGGCATCGTCGTCCATACCGTCGATGTCTTCGGAGTCGTAGTCTAGCATGTCGGTTAGATCGTCGACAGTGGCTACCAAGTGGGTGGGGGTGGGTTTTGAATTTCTTCGTCATCTGCATCCCAACCGTCCTGACCGCAATCCGGCCAGGGCTCTCCTAATAACGAGACATGCTTTAGCGAACTCAGGATGTCGCCAAAGGGTGAGTGCTGAAATATGTCCACGGCAGTGAACTCCATGATCGGCGCCCAATCGGATTCGATTGGTAGGGGCGCAGGAGGTTCGGAGTCCGGTGAGGAGTCCGGCACCTCAGAGTCATGAGCTTTATGAGGGACAAGGTCGAGATCGGCTCCATCACCGAGAGATTGCAGCTCGGCGGTGTCCAGCCACTGTCCTCGATCTGCGGTCGGCTCCAAACTAGGGGTCGGAGCGGACTCATGTGCGGCTTCGTGGCACCGTCGTGGCGAGCTAAATCATGCCCATTGTGACAGTGCGGCGCGCTCGGTTGTGGCTCGAATCCATCGAAGATCAAGTCTCCGTGGATGTCGGCCGTGAAGTTTAGGCTTCCAAATCTGACCTGATGGCGAGGGGCGTAACTTTTGATCTGCTCCAGATGGCCAAGCGAATTGGCCCGCAGTGCAAAGCCACCGAACACGAAGATCTGTCCAGGGAGAAAAGTCTCACCCTGGACCGCGTGGTTGTTGATGATTGAAGGAGCCATCAAGCCTATCGGTGACGACACTGAGGAACTCTCAATGAAAGCACCAATGTCGGTGTCAAAACCGGCGGATCTCGGGTAGGGGGTCCCGAACTGTGCGTCTAGGCGGATGGTAACATGAGACAAGGGACACGATGTTTTTACCCAGGTTCGGGTCCTCTCCATGGAGGTAAAACCCTACTCCTGCTTGATTAATATTGATGATATGGGTAGTACAAGAGTGGATCTACCACGAGATCAAGGAGGCTAAACCCAAGAAGCTAGCCTATGGTATGATTGTTGTAATGGTTGTTCGTCCTATGGACTAAAACCCTCCAGTTTATATAGACACCGGAGAGGGCTAGGGTTACACAGAGTCGGTTACAATGGTAGGAGATCTACATATCCGTATTGCCAAGCTTGCCTTCCACGCCAAGGAAAGTCCCATCCGGACATGGGACGAAGTCTTCAATCTTGTATCTTCATAGTCTTGGAGTCCGGCCGATGATGATAGTCTGGCTATCCGGACACCCCCTAGTCCAGGACTCCCTCAGCGCCAATATGGATGATGAGGATTGGAACATAGATCTCCCTTTGTGCAGTTCCACCAAAATGAACCAACTGTTCCATTCTGACATTCCAGTTAAATAGCACAAAAGTCACTTCTTTTAAGAAGAGTTTTGTGTAGTGCACCAAAAGGTCGCAACAGCAACCAGGTGAATTGGATATCCCTGTTTGCACAAAAAGGCACAGAGGAAACAGGCAGAGTCTCGAACAATTACAGGCAAAAACATTTGGCTAAACTTGTCAGAGTTTTAAACAATTACAGGCAAAAACAGTGGCATGGCTTCATTTTTACCAGGAACATTATATTAAGAACAGCTAAGGCTACATTCGGTTCACAGGTTTGGTGCAGGATTTTCGTAGGAAAACAATTCCTACGGTATTCTTTCCCTTCCAACCGTTCGGAACACGAGAAAGGTAAATAGTGTTTCATAGGAAAGCTGGTCTGGAAGTACTGATTCCATCGGATTAGAAACATCCACGCGCTGCTCATTTTTTGGGCGGAAGCCCGAGGCAGGCGCTCGCTGCCATGCGTTAGACAGGTTGCTGTGCTGTGTTTGCCCGAATAAAAAAATCAACCTATGTGTGGTACGTGAGGTGAGGACTAGAGTAGTCACTGTGCAGCTGAATAAACAAATAGCATCTCATACTGCCAAGCATGCTACTCTAAAAAAACAAATCTGTACATTTTGTAGTCCATCCGAACACATTCTCTTCAGAGTTTCCTCCGGTTCACTGTTACATAGTTTTATACCTACATTCCTTTCCTATTCCGGTCCTCTTTTCTGCCCCTTTATTCCGACCGGAGCCTAAATATTTGGTATAAGGGCATGGGACAGTGGGTGCACCAGCAGTATAGCACCATGTACGTAAACAGGGGCATAAAGTGGTGATTCATAGTTTGTTGCCCCGAGAAACAACATCCAAGAAACATATCTGGGTTGGTCCCATTTTTGTTCACTCTAGCCACCTACTCCTATGTGTGGATAGCAAATCTAGTCCTGGTCATACCACTGTGTACAGCGTTACCCCTATATTTCCCTTTTTGACCAAGAGACCGGTTGGATGACCAGTCTGTACTACTTTCATTCCCTTTCCTTCCTGTTTGTACCAAGTCCGATGTACATACTAAATTCCCCCACCCCCACTTTATTTCAATGACAAGTATTTTCGGACGAAGGGAGTACAAGATTCGACTCCATGAAGTAGCTTTACCTCTAACAATAGAAGAAGAAAAAATAGGTGACGTTGGACCATCCGATTGAGAGGGGCTGAGAGGTAGAAAATGATGCACATGCAGCGACCTAGCGAGCTGGGGAAGTAGAGCAAAGGCGGTTTCGAATGAAGATATACCTGAAGGCCGTCGGGATGTGGATAGGTGGGCGGCGGAGGCGGATCCGCCACGTGCAACGCACGAAGGATCGGAGGACCTCCGCGCGGCGCCGCCGAGATAGCAGTGCGGCCAGCAGTGGGTCTCCTCCCTCGCTGTTGACGACGGCCTAAACGCTGCCCCTCCTCCCCTTCACCGGCGGAGGGGGATACGTCCGAATCTGCAACCAGCGGTGAGGATAGAAAGCCAGTGTTTTTTGAAGGGAGAAAGACCGTGTTACTACCCCTATCTTGTTTAGATCTGGAGAGGATGAGAGTGTGTGAATAGAGCAGCCCTAGCAAGCAAGCGCGGAGGCTCCGGCCTATATATAAGTAGTGGGGTAGTTTTCCTTTTTCACTCCATCAAAACAATCGTTTAAAATTGTTTACTACTACATGCTAGGTCGCGGTTTTTTTAGTTGCTGATTGTTTTTTGAGATAGCTACTCGCTTGTTCCAAGTGGTGTTACGGTGTGCCAGGTCACACTTTGTATCGTTCAAGTCTGGTACTACAAGTCCCTCCATTAAATGAACAACCACCCCCTCGTAAAAATTGTGAACAAGCCCACGGCTAAAATTAGCGGAAACATGGGTTGCCCCAACATGCATTATTATTTATATTTTCTACTCCCTCCATTCCTAAATATAAGTCTTTTTTATTAGCTACACCTAAGACAAGAATTTTTTATTAGTAGTGAACCCCACATGTCATAGACACAAAAATTGTGGCAAGATTCCCTTAGGCAAGCCAAAATGTGTCTAACAATTTGAGCAACTTAGGTTTGGCAAGTGTGGCAAGTGTGCGAAAAATAATGTGGCAACATAAGAAAAACATAGTCACAATCCAAACAGCCCCGTAATTTTTTGTGACATGCATGAAAATTTGGTTAGTTAAATTTATAGTCAAAATTTGACAAGGTGCATCAAATCAACACATGCAAGTATCAAAAGGAAAGTCATGGCATGCATGCATGCGTTGTACTCCCTCCGTTTCCAAATATAAGTCTTTTTAGAGATTGCAACAGGTGACTACATACGAAACAGAATATGTCTACTCCTACATACGAAGTAGCCCATTTGAAATGTGTAAAAAGACTTTTATCGAGTGCAGTGTATGTGTCGCGTCAACTCGTACAAGACCAAGAAATTTGATTACTACGACGCCCTCTCCCTCGCGGACGAGCTCCGATGCCTTAAATGCACCTGCCTTTGGTTGCATGACAGGTGGGCCTACAACCTGTTGGGCCCACCTGTCATAGACGCAAAGGCAGGAGCAGTAAGTAGAAGCTTTCGCTACATGCCATCTCTCCCGCACGAGGTGGATGGACATGCAGAAGTGGATTCGATACTGTAGAAGTAGGAGTAACATCATTGTTCGTCTTCTCGAAGAGGCGAAGAGCCAAGCGCAAACCGAACGTGGCAGTTCCGAACGCTCGCGTGGTGCGGATCCTTGGAGTACTAGCCAGGCTCTTGCATGAGACAAAATTGCTATTGTTTAACAATTAAACTCCATTATCCATTGGTTGATACTCATTCTGCATAGGTCCACGCGCTTAGCACCATTTCCTCCTGGGGTCACCAATGTTTATTTGCTAATTAATAGCATTCCATGCAATGTACTAGCCATTGCAAGTCATTAAAAGCATGCACACCTCTCATCTCTTATTGGTTGATACGTATGTCAAGAAACAAGAAACAAGGTAGAAATTAATGCACTGCGCCTAAGTGTTTTGGGACTATTTGGTTTTCGTAAGATGACTTACACACCTAGATGGAGGGAGTAGTATAGACCTGTAAACAGGAAAGGAGTATTTGCCTTTCTAGAGATTTCAACAAGTGACTAGACTACACCGTGTGCAGTACCCCCTCCCTTCCGGTTTATAGGCTCAAATCTCAAATCTCATGAAGCAAGGCATTTTGCGATTGGAGGAATGTACTGTATCTCGTACTTTACAAAACTACCCTAATTAAACTCATGCATTAATTACGTAGTTCTCTCGTTTTCCTCTCCGCCTTGGTCGCGGTGCACAATATTGAGCACTCCTATATGACTAGTCGCTCTATCTACATGCAGGACATTTCAAAGCATCCGGGCCCGCGTGCCATCCACCAAATCATAGCGAGGTGCTACAGTCGAGACTCACCTGCCACCCCGATGTGGCCGTCATGACCCGTCATATCACAAAACCCACACCTTTACCAGCAGTGGTAAGGTGGCCTCCAAGTTGGACTGGATGAAGCAACCATCATTTCACTGGAACGCTCGTTCAAGCCCTTTCTTCCCTTTCTTGAAGAAAACCTCACTCCAGGCTACTCACTTTTGCCATTTTTCTTCTCTACCGACGAAGGAAAGGTGGGCGAATCAGTTATGCTAGTATATTTTCATTCCAATAATCTTCTTTTTGCGAAGCACCAACCGATTCTCACATCCTATTCTTTTCCCGTTTTCATTGCGATTGTGGTTTCCTTTCTATTGCTTTTTGTTTGTCAGTTCATTGATGGATCCTGGAGCACTAGGCAAAGAGTTGCAGCGGACAACCCACTAGAGACAGCGATCTCCAGGAAGCGAGCACCGACCAATGAGTTGACCATGTTGGCGGGCCAACCCATGGAGACGAAAAACTCCAAGAAACAAGCACTGGCCAAAGAGTTGAGGACGTTGGCGGACGAACTCCTCAAAGAAAGTTGGAAGAACAGCAAGGGCCCCACCGTGCCTACCCCAGGAACTCTGATTGCCACCTATGTGAGGCTCAAGACCGAGTTTGAGGAGATAGTCGCCGTTGAGAAGCAGTATTCCCCTGGCAAGGTGATGGCCCCCATCGAGGACGAGGAGATGGCCCCTAGAGGGATGAGATCCCCCGGTGAGCTGCACAAGGTAAAAAATAATGGCTTATTACCATAGTTGTGGTTTTTGATTATTTGCAATGTGCTTGCTTTTTGATTATTTGCAATGTGCTTGCTAATATGTTAGGGTTGTGCAGGTGCCGGTGGTTGTCCTTGATGATTCCGATATCGTGGCCCATCCTGTTGGCATCGCCCGGGAGATCGATTCTGATGCCGCTGTCCATCCTGTGGACATCGCCCCAGAGATCGATTCTGATGTCGCGGTCAGTCGTGTGGACATCACCCCAAAAATCGATTCCCATGCCGCTGTCCGTGTTGTGGTCATTGCCCGAGAGATCGATGACAAGAAATAGTTGGTCGCACTAATCCTTCAGGGTAGTTTGCATTGCCCTGTGTTTAATTACTAGAACAATGCGTGGTATCAAACCATCTTAGGGCTAGTGCACTGTCTTGTGTGGGCGGATCTTGCTACTTTTGTTTGATAGTGAATCATGGGATGAATCATGCGAACCCTCTCCGAGTTATGGAAACAGATGTATCCTCACCAGCTTTTGATCTAATATATGGCATGCTTAGATGTAAGTTTGAACTGTTTATCATATCAGCAGGGCTTGTTTGATGATTCTTGGTGTTAGTAGGCTAGCTACTGTGCGAGCTATAGTACTTGCAAAACACTCACCGAAGAGAAACGTTGGGGCTGATGAGCTCGTGGTACGCTTATACTTATCCCTTGTTGATCGACCAATAGCCCTAGCTCCTAAAATTGTAGGCTTAGCGATCGATCAAACAATAGTTGACATACATTCAGGCCTCATTTGGTTCATAGGGTAAGAAAATCGTAGCAAAAGTACAGAGAATGTGCAACACAAAATCATAGCAGTGCAGAGACGTACCCCCTCCATTCCAAAATAGATGACCTAGGTGGGCTAGTTTGGCCTAGTGGGTTTCAGTGATATGACGTGGTACAGTGCCGTCCGGTCTTGGCGTGTGGTAGCGAGATTGCGAATGTACAGTAAGTTTTCTTGAAGAAGCGGAATTCAACGAAGTCATGATGGTTCCTTCGTCCGAACAACTTACAGTGGGAAAGGTTGGGCCTGCGATACGACCGGGGTAGACCAAGATAATTTTGTGCTTGGCAGGTGGACCAGGATGGTCAACGTCCCACATGTCAGCGAATGAAAGTATTCTTTCTGATATAGAGGACGAGCAATGAGTATTCATTGTTTATTTTTGATGAAAGCTATTATCTCCACTGTTACTCCTTGACTTTGTCAATGACTCTCTCTCCTCCATATAAGCTGGGACTACTTGCTATGCATGCAGCGGGCAGCTGCGGTCTTGAGGGGCCAGGGCGGTGAGAGCAGGCTCCGGAAGCGGTCCGGACTCCAGCATGGCCCACCTCACATTATCACCATATATTTCTTGGAGTCCGTGCACGGCGGGCGGGCGATCTCTTTTCCCTCCCCCGTTTCTCTCTTCTCAGCCGACGCCCGCCGAGCGATTAGATTTCGGCTATCGACGGTTTATTCAATTACGGTCCCACATGTCAGTGGAATTGCAAGACAACTCCCCTCTGGGGAGCGACGTGCGAGCCGGACTGTCGGGGTTGCGACTCATACGAGTCGTAAGTGTGCCGCCTTTTCCTTTAGAACTTGCAAAGCATAACATTTTCGCGCAATCGATCGATAGAAATACAGAACAAAATGACGAGGGCGGTGCTTTCTGGCCCGTTAGGCGGGCTAGTTCGAGTGATATGACGTGCTAGAGTGCCATCCACTTGCTCCATTTTTATGTAAGCAAGGGTTTACACTCTTACGTGGGAGGAGTATGAAACACCTCGGATCTGATTTTGATCGAGGGATAACTGTTCCCTGCCAAATAATGGAGGATTGTGAGCGATTATAGCATGATAGTTAGGGCATCTCCAGCGCTGGCCCACAAATTTACACCGGCATCTGTCCGAGGACACTGATGGATGCCATCCGATGCTGCCCGCATACCTTTCGACAACTATATGAACAAACCGGACGAAATTCGTGCAAACAAAGCAAATTTCAAATTAACCGGATGAAGTTCATTACATTTCGAAAACTTTTCCTACAAACTGGACGAAATTCATTACATATTTCGCACAAACCATACTAAACCTACTGTAAACCTAATCTAAACAATCGTCGGCGCCCGACCACCATGTCCGACCATGAACCCAAGAAAGTCGGCCATTGCCTTTGCCTCCTCCTCATCCGCATCGATAACCTTCTCCTCCGGCCGGAGCACAAGGTTCTGAAGATTTCCGCCTCCACGTCGCCGCAAGCGGCTAATCGGCCACCGATGTTTACCCCACCAAGCTTGGCGTCGACTGAGTGGAGTAGCAGTGGCCTTCCCGGGACTAAAGCAGCGGCGACCTACCATGTACTACTCTTCCTCACTGCCGGCTGCGCCCGCGCACGCACGTCGGCTTCGTGGTCGTGGCGGCGGAGGGCAGCCGGGGGGGGTGCCGGCAATCTCCTTCATTTGCTCCTGCGACAGTACATCGAAGAGAGCTTTGGAGCGCGCCCGGAGCGGAGCCGCCGATGTCCCTCATCTGCTCCTGCGACAGTACGTCCAAGAGAGCTTCGGAGCGCTAGGAGGCCATGGTTGAAGTGGTGCCGACAGAAGGAAGGCACCGGACGAGAATAACTGTGGGTCTTTGGCTATGGCTGGGAGCTGGGGCTCAAGTTAATATAGCGGGCGAATGGCAATGAGCCGCGGCAGACTAATGGACAACTGGCGCCGGAGTAGGTTCGTCGGGCGTGAATGGGGACGATGCTTCAGTGACTTAACTGCAGATGCGTTTGGGTTACTGACATGTGGGCAGAACGGGCGTCTGGCCCGCATGTCAGTGACACACCAATTGCACCTGCAGTTAAGTCCGGTGAATGCGACATTGACATTCTGGAGAGACGGTGACCGTTTCAGGCGGGAAGCGCGCGCTAGCGATGGAAGGGGATTCGGTGTGCAGTGGCACTAAGATCGGTCGCTCACGATAGTACATACTCCATACCATACTACCATAGTACCCTCTCTAACTTAAGCTGTTTTATAGATTGTCGTTGTGATGGACGATATACATGAGCAAGGCAGTCCGAGTATAACCGTTGGTGTTGAGCCAGGTGAATACATGCTCGGCGTTCGCGTAGGCCTCCATCAAACGTCTAAACAGTAATGTCAGGCACCGCCGGGGCGCACAGGTGATGGGCTCGCTGTTTGCTTTGCGCCATGAGCAGGACTTTGATTTAGAGGGCGACGTGCATGCATTAGCATGCTTTGACAGCATGAGTGTGAGTGTCTGACGCGAAGTATTTCATTTTCATTTGGCTGACGAGGGTGCGTTGCAGCGACGAGTCCGTGGTTTGATTCCCCACATACGCATAATTTTGGTTTTTACAGTATTTCTTTCTCCATTCACAGGTAGGCCCGCGTAGATAGATAAAGAACACGAGCTGATGAGGTGCATGCGGACTGTTTGACTGGTCAACCATACAAATACGGAGCTATACGATGAGCCAGTGACCGTATAATCACCATATCTCGTATACAATGATCAAAGTGAGCTATCAAGATAAGTTCGATGACCGCCAATGCATTTTACTCGGTAATAAATGACTAGGATTGAAGGGGAATCGTAATTTATAAATCTTCGTCCTTGAGCTCTTGACAAACCAATGCACTATACGGTTGTCCGGCCACTCCACCCCAGAGCTCTCACCAAGCATCGTTCATGCCACCGCGCCGCACACTAACCGGTAAGGCAGCGATGGCATCCCGCCGTGCCGAGTTCCTCGCCGCCCACGAACGCACATAAAATGGTACGAAAGCGATGGCATCCCGCCATGCCGAGTTCATCGCCGCTCGCGACCTCACAACTATGTGGGAGGAATTTGAAGATGCCAAGGCCGAATGGGCGGTAGAGCAAGAGGCGGCCAAAGCCGCACAGAGGGAGCGGAAAAGTCAGAAAGCACTCAAGAAAAGAGAGGCCCGCCGCCGCAAGAAAGAAAAGGACGCACGCGCTACTACGGAGAGGTCGGCGGAGATCCAAGCACGGTGGGGTGTCGCCGACAAAGCCGGGAAGGAGAACGACGATGTCTGGCCAGCATGTGAGAAGTAGTAGTACTAGTAGTTAGTGTGTGTGTCTGTGTCTGACTATGAGCATGTACCAGTACTACTAGTTACTACTGTAGTTTTCAGAGCAAATTACCATTACATTAGCCTAGACTAAATGGAAACATTCCTATCCTATGCATCAAATGGCATCTCTTTCTCTATAGGAATTGAGATGCATGTCATCTCACTTCCTATGATTTTCATATTCCTATCCTATGAAAGAAAGGAGGCCTCTGTTGGAGTAAATACTGTAGCTAGCAGTACTGCTGGTACAGTAGTTTTCTTCAAGAAGTGGAATTCAATGAAGTCATGATGGTTCCTTCGTCCGAGCAACTTCAAAGTGGGAAGTGGACCTGTGATTTGAAAGCTCATTAGTCATTGTTACTGCGGCGCGACGACCTAGGTGACTCTCCCTTGGAGTTCTGCGTGCATGGCAAGTGGACCAGGATGGTCGACGTCCTACATGTTGGCGAACGGAAGTATTCTTTCCGATATCGAGGAGCAAGGAAACCGCGTGGTATAGTATCACTGCTGATTGGTTCGCAAAAAAATAGTATCACTACCGATTTATAATTATTTTTTATATCTGATGAATGCTAGTGTTTCAACACTTACGACGAAGGGTGCCAAACACGGCACGTGCTGGATGTCCCACACATTAGCAAAAGGAGTGGGACATGAATAGTGTGGTAGAGCCCAGCGTAAAAAAACAGCGTGGTAGAGCGTCTCCACTTCTTCCACTTCTGGGTCGGAGACCACACGTAGTAGTACTTAGTGGTATGAACGATACAAAGTGCAACCTGGAGAGAAAGACACGTCTAGTTGGAAGGTCTCGGGGCATACACGTAAACAAATATAAAAGTTAATATGTGCCTCCAACTAATATAGTAGTTGTAGAGTACTTAGGCACGTACTCCATAACATCACCGTGCATTGCATGTACAACATTTAGTGGTAGTACGTAGTAAGAGACAAATGCCGCCCAAGAGTTCCCTTCTCGACCTAATTTTGGGTGTTTGGTAGAGTGTATGGAGGGTGCATGAGTCCACACTAGTTTAGCACAAATACACTAGAAGCATGCATGAAGAGAGCATGCATGAAGAGGGGTGTTGAGTTGAGCATGCATGAAGAGGGAACAACTATGCTGAGACGAGAATGCAACCAAACACACCCTGTATGCCACGCATGTTCATACCATTTGTGCCTTTCTACTTCACTTACTGCGCTACATTACTCAGGTTCGTACGTCCACTCCTGGGTACATGTCCGTCTCGTAGTTCCAGTCCCACCTGTTCTCCATATAAATGGAACGATCGTTGCATAACGCGTGCACCTTGATGCTAGATTCTCGCGTGTTGGCAAAAGGATGAACAAAGATCACGTAAAAAAATACAGTGGAAGAACATAGATTCCGGACGACCGAGAAGGAGCAAGGAACCTCGTGGTGGAGTGTCCGCACTCATAATATTTAATATTATTCAGCGATATAAAATTAACCAATCATCTCCACAGTGGACTGGAAGAGTACGAAACACTGCATCCCAGTGTAGTTACATCATACTAGTACATGGCTAACCCACGCTATCACCATATTTCTTGGCTTCCGTGCGACACCTATCTCTAGTAATCCAGCAGCATGTATCGCTTCTCCCTCCTCATCTCTATCAAAGTGCGGCGGGCTGGCGTTTCTGCCATCTATTGAGGTCGGTTAACTATCACATGTTAGCGACATGCCAAGAGCATTCTAAAAAAAATTCCTTTCACATTCCGTTTTCAAAAAGAAAAAAAATCCTTTCACGTATGAATTTGCCTGTATGCTTTGAGCAACTTGCATGTCCTATACTGCTCCTGCTTGATACTCTAACTTAGCTAGAGGTTAGACTAACTCATGACTAACCCTGAACTAACTGTAGCCAAAGAGGTGTTTGGGTGATAGGGTTAGATTGACAATAAACGCACTTCATGGAGAGAGAAAAGTGATTTTTCAGTGGTCCCAATGAGAACTATCTCCAGTTAGCACCTCTTGGGTGGGATAGATTTTTTTTGGTGGGTTCGGTGCAACTTGCTCCAATTTAAACCCTCATGCTTGGTTACTTTAGGGCTATTTGAGCCCCAACTAGCTCAAACTAACTCTAACCCATGGATCCAAACAGGGCCTATGGCCAGTCTCGACGCGGAGCAGTCGCGTGCACCGGGAAGCGGCGCTCTCTCGGCCGTCGCGCCACTTCAAAGTCGGCGCCAGTGAGAGGTCGCCCCCGCTCTGGCTGGGCATTAATACGGCACTGACGCTCCAGAGCGATGCTGACCGTTTCACGCGGGAAGCGCGCGCTGGCAAGGGAGTATAGGTTTTGAACCGTTTCAGGTGTAGTAGTAATGGTAGTTTGCAAAACTAGCACCCAGTTTCCTAAGAAATTGTGTTAAAAAATGTTACTCCACAACCCACTTCCCTTCTCCTTCCTACTCGTGATTTACGTGGCCATGTTAACGTGGTTGTGCCAAAAAAATGTCACTTCCTGCTCGTGATTTGCGTTATATAATTACAAGCAAGATTCTCGTGCATTGCACGGAACATCAATATGCATTCTTTTACAAAACACCTGTTGTGATTGACCCATGCAGGAGTAATCCCATGTCTAAAAACTAATGATATCTCGAGAATTTTATCGGAAAACTGGTATCTCGAGAATGTCATCGGAAAAATGAAAGATGAGAGATAAGGCGAGGAGGAGTGGAGCGTGGTGGTGACTGGTGGTCGGAATGGGCGGAGGCATGGGGATGGATGGCGCCGGCAGGCGGTAGCGGCCACCATGCATGCTAGATTGTTCCAGAGACTTATTCCTTTTTTAATTGCTGAGCAATGAGGTTGCGGGAGATAATGATGTGGAGAGAGGTGTGGGTATCTTTTGTAAAAGGGGCAATTGCATTTTTACCCCTAGTTGGTTCCTACCCACGGGTTTTGCCCTTACTTTTCGAGCTTGCTCAGTTTTGCCCTTACTTTTTCCATCGAGGTCCCTCGAATGCCCTTTGACCGTTTGACAAAAACTTTGAAAATTCATAACTAATTCATATGAACTCAGAAAAATGCAAATAAGATATCAAAATGTTCAGATAAACATTACCTTTACGGGCATATCATTTGCATTCAGGACAAAGCATTGTTTAAGCTACCCGAGGTAATTAATGTTATTAACATTACTAAAAATAGATAGGTATAAACAATATTTTTTTCGTGAATAAAAATTATATGCAAATATAGGTGATGTTTTCTGAACATCCTGATACCTTATTTGCATTTTCTTGAGTTCGTATCAACTTGTTATGAAGTTTCCAAATAATGGTCAAAGTAATTAGAACATCCATAACAAGTTGATACAAACTCAGAAAAATGCAAATAAGTTATCAGGATGTTCAGAAAATATCACCTACATTTGCATGTAATTTTTATTCATGAAAAATATATTGTTTGTACCTATTTATTTTTAATAATGTTAATAAAATTAAGGTCCTCGGGTAGTTTAAATGATGCTTTTTTCCTGAATGCAAATGATATGCCCATAAAGGTAATGTTTATCTGAACATTTTGATATCTTATTTGCATTTTTCTGAGTTCATATGAATTAGTTATGAGTTTTCAAAGTTTTGGTCAAACGGTCAAAGGGCATTTGAGGGACTTCGATGGAAAAAGTAAGGGCAAAAGTGAGCAAGCTCGAAAAGTAAGGGCAAAAACCCGTGTGTAGGAACCAACTAGGGGTAAAAATGCAATTGTCCCGTTGTAAAATTATCATAGTTTGCTTTCTATCCGTCAGATATAGACCATACGGTCTGTATTACAAGATGGCAGGCACACCATCATCGCCAACTCATTTTTTTATAAGGGTACAGATGATAAGTTTGCTAACTACTAAAGTAAAGTGGAATCTGTCCATGTTATGCAAGTAAATAAAGGTGATTGTTTATCATACGGGTAAGGTTGGATGAAGGGTGGTAGGAACAAATGCTCCGCCTAGAGCAGTGTCTGTGAGATGGAGTCTTAGTGTGTGTGTGTGTGTGTGTGAGAGAGAGAGAGAGAGAGAGAGAGGAGAGAGAGATGAAGTCCTAGTTTGTGTGTGTGTGAGAGAGAGAGAGATGGAGTCTAAGTGTGTGTGTGGGGGTGTGTGTGTGTGTGTGTGTGTGAGAGAGAGAGAGAGAGAGATTGAGTCTTAGTGTGTGTGTGGGGGGGTGCGTGCGTGCGTGTGTGTGTGTGTGTGTGTGTGTGTGTGTGTCGCGGGGTCCTCTATGGCGGATGTAATCTAAATGTGCATGGCTTCATCATAGAGAGGTGATGTGTATGGAAGAGGCCACCAATGATGGGGTGCGAGAGAGAAAATGCCCGTAGAGAGGGAAGAGAAGGTGCATGCGCGTGAGAGGAGTCGACATCGAGAGAACGTGTTTGTTCGAGAGACACCGAGGAAGACTACTATATATCGATGGTGCATGTAGGCGGGAATTAAAGAAAGGGATGGTCTTATTGGTTTCGAGGATATAGGGTAAGAGTGAGAGGCGCGGGGGTAGCTAGAAGGAGATTGTTAAGTGTGAGTGTGTGTTTTGCCCATCCAGGCGGAAGTTATGTGCACAAAAGAGGAGAACGATTCGATGTGGCGTTAGGATTGAGGGTAATTAACTACGTATGGAGACATAGAGACCTTGAACGTGCATGTGTGAGAGGTATATATACATGTATACGTGGGATGTGTGTGTGTGCGCATGCGCATTATGATCGAGATAAAAGAAAGAAGACATAAGTCATAAGATCAACGACATGGGAGAGACGGGTAGGTATGACAATATGCATACATGTGAGAATGCAGGGAAGAAGGCCCATAAATTGAGCATGTGTTTTTGTCTTTAAGAGATAGTGGTGTGGGCTGGTGCATGCATCTATGGCGAGCAGAGGGGGTGAGGTGCAACGATTGTGCAAAAGAGATCAACCTATAAATGCATATGTATGGAGAGACTATATAGTGTGGGTGATAGGAAGCAAGACTCCGTGCGAGAAAGAAATGTTGACGGAGAAACTATAGATAGATACAGAGATGGAGATGCTAGCTAGAGGGACATCCGTTAGTTTGGGTGTTGGAGATGACCATCGGGTGGTTTAAAGGGTGAAGTTATATATGTGTGTGAGAGGGCACTTGACTGCATGTAGAGAGAAACATATGTAGTGTGCATAATAGGAATCCAGAGTGAGGGCGAGAAAGAAGGTTGATGGAGAAACAGATAAATAGAAAGATAAAGATGCTAGCTAGTGTGCGTTAGAGATAGGAGTCAAGGGGATCAGAAGGCTGGCTTATGTGTGTGGGTGTGAGAGAGATAGAGAGAGGGTGCATGTGAGTCACATACAAACAGATATCAGAGGGAAATGAGATCCAGAGAGACGGAGTTTTGTGTCTGCGAGAGAGAAAGATATTTCACAATGAGAGTGATAGCTAGAGAGACATATGAGGGAACACAAGATATCTCTAGGGAGAGAGGGTGTGTTTGAGCGACATACAAGAGAACAATGGAGAAATAAGAGACCCTGGGAGTTGTGTGTGAGAAAGAGATATTGAAGAGGAAGAGTCGTAGGTTCTCATATCTAAGGAGCGAATGACATCTCTGTATGAGGGGTGTGCGAGTGGCACACATGGGAATAGTTGAGAGAAATGAGACCCCAGGAGACAAAGTTTTGTGTTTGTGTGAGATAAAGAGATTCCACATGGAGAATCATAGCTAGAGACACATAGCAGGGAGCGAGATATACTTAGAGAGAGATAGAGTGATGAAGGTCGAGGGAGAGAGTACTGTCAGTGTTTTACGAAGATAAAAGATCATTGTCGACATACAGGTAGCACGAGAGACGCCTGAGAGACGATGAACGCGTATAGGTCCAGAGAGATAGTCCTATATAAGCATGAGTGATAGCTATATGAGACGAATATCTGGATTAAAGGGATTCAAATATTTAAAGCGGAGATCATGACATCGATAATATCATAACGCAAATTGGTGTATCAAACATGCATATTCATTTGAATTTGGACACACGTGTAATGTTATATAGTTTATCAATATTGGTGATCCATAGATCCTTCAATTACAAATAATGCATGGTTTATATGCAATTAATGTCTAAACGGGATTACACTATATGTTGCGTGTGTGAAACACATTATACATGTTTGAGAAGTTAAAAAAAAACCGCATGAAACACACATTAATTGGAGACAGTTAGCGAGGAATGCATACATTTGATTTCAACATAAAGTGGTTTCAAATATTTGAAAATCCAAATTGATGGATACAACCTTATGAATCTGACATCATGCCATTTGTAAACCATATTTATGTATAAATTGTGTTGTGCTTTTGAAAGTATATATAAAAAAATGATGTATATCGAATGTAATTCCAATTGAAAATGGATCCCGCCCGAAAAAAATAGTAGAATACAAACGTGATTAGAATTGAGTTGGCACGGTAAACATGCATTGTGCAAAATTTGAACGAAGCGGGGAAAGTCGCAGTAACCGCCCGAAACCAAAATCTGCGAGATGGAAATCACTACTGCCTATCCCTGCCACGCAAAGCCTATCTGCTGGATTTCTATAGGTTTCGATAGGGGTAGGTTTGTAATTTCACCCAAACATGACGTATCCGCCTCTCACCCAGATTCATACACGGTGGGTGCCAAAACACAGTGTGCCCTCGGCCGAAATCGACTCCCTCCCCGATTCATATTCATACATGGTGGGCGCCAAAAACAAACTCTCGTCGGCAAATATTCGGTGTATGCGAGATTTTTTAACCGTCCTATCCCCAACCGACTAATGTTGCTGTGATGTAGTAGAAATTTGAAACGGGGGCTAAGTTTGTAAATTTCCTCGCATTTGAGACAAGCGCGCCCTGAATACATGGTTCCCCCTTCCTCTCTACCTCCCTTTTCCCCATTCGTACTCCGTGGGCGCCAAACCACCCTCTCCACCCCACCCTCCTCCGTCCGCCGCCATTCGCCACCCCATCCACCGCCGTCCTCCTCCACCATGTCGGAGCTGATACCCCGACGCCGCCGTCCATTACAAGAGATCGACCTCTCTCATCCATGCCTTCGGACCGGGATCCTTGCATCCCGTCCTCTCGCTTCATCCCGCCGTTGTCCACCTTGCCGGCGCCGCTCCTACGACCGTCTCATCCACCGCCCGCCGCCACCGTCTACCCTCCTAGATCTGCTTCCATCTGCCGACAGCCATCGCTACCGCAGCACCGTCAAATTCTCAGCAGAGATCGACACAGCGCCGCACTGAGGCGGTACTCTTTCGTATCTGCTCAACTTATTTATCGCAGCAAGAAAATAGATCGCCACTGCTTTACTCTAATTTCTTGTCTTGGTTGCGAAGTTGCCTTTGTCCGGTTTGCACCTTCAAATCCGCCATGGCATGCTCAACACTATACTCCCAATGCTTATGGTTTTCCCCTTTTATATTCCACACTAGTTAAATCACAGTTGACTAAATTTCAAAATTGGGTCAGTCGATTTTTCAGAGCTCGCCGGAGTTCGCCCGTGCGATCAAAGGGGTTTGGGTGGTTGTGGGGCCTCGCCGAACGAAGAAAACTCGACACGGGTGGGGGTGGGGGTGGCGGAGGAACACAGGCGGTGGGGGGCGGTGGTCCGGCCGGCGGCCCGTGCGGTGTTCTGTATGGAAATAATTAAGAGACGAGGAAGAAGAAGGGTTAGGAGACGTAGGATCTTCATCCAACCGCCTGAAATGGTCGAGAGACAGCTGGGAGTTGCATTCTTAATGCACTCTAGTTCATCTTGTGTGGGCACTGCGCAACCAACATTTTATTATCCAAAATCTGCTTGCTCTTCTTTACCATGTTCGATAGTGCTGGCCTGTACGTGATCGATAGGCTTTCAATTACTAGCGGCAATACAACACCGTATCTTCAAGCCAGTTCCACTTTCTCGATTTATATATCGTGGTTATGGTGTACCCCTGTTATGTACACTATGATCTGCCTAGTTGCTGTGTGCTCTTATTATCATGGTTTGGCAATAAACTTTGTATACAGTATATTATGAACCTATCATCTGCCAGCTATCCTTACTTATTTTTTGTGTACTTGTGCCAGATTATATAAATGCACGCACGATATTACATCATACATGAGCTCTCTCATCAGAATCCGGTGATAGCACATAAGTGTTTTCTGAGCGCCCTATATTAGAATATCATCGCATTACAAAGATAATCTCACAACTATTTATGTTTTCATGGTTCTCAGATATTATACGCAATTACCAGTGAATATCAGAATCCGCGCATCAGAAGAATATTGTGGAACACTGCAATGACTTACAAAATTGGCACCAAGGCATTGAGTGCCATTCTGGAAGCAATGAAACTCGTACGCTCCCCACCTGTTGATTCTTGTTCAGAATATCATCCTAATGACTATTCTAACCTCGAGGAGTCAAAGGCAGATGGCCTGTCCTGTTCACCCATCAAGGTGCCTATTCTAATTTGGCAAGGTTTTATTGATTGTGCATATCTTGCATATGTTGTCTTGCATTTCTTCTACTTTGTTGCACCACCATCTGCTTAGTTTACTCATCATATAACTCGAGATGCCATGCCCATCCATTATCAATACATATTCCATCTGTTGTCATACCATGTTTTTCACTCAAATGTTGTTCTTGTGCATCAGACATCAAAAAGGAAGAGGGTGATTGCCGAACCTGAAGGAGCACCAGCAAAGTCCTTTAAAAACGTGGTGGTGCCGGAGAAATCAGACAGCGCCCCACTTATATTGGTTGTACAACCAGTGACACAAAACATAGGACCGACTCCAGCAGACTGTACCCATACTTCACTGGCCACACCACTAGCCCCACCACACAGGACCTACACTCCAGCAAAAGGTATACCGATTTCATTTGCCATAGCACCAGCCGTACCACAGAAAAATCCCACTCCAGCAAAAGGTACAGCAAGTCCACTGGCCGAAGACCTATCCCAACTGCAGAGACGGCCAATTCCTGCAGATTGGAACCCCATTCCATTTATTCTCAGTTTAAAAGACAATGCTTTCAATGTTGTTAGGGACTACGTGCATATATTCCCATCATGGGAAGATTATAGTGAAGAGAAACACCATTTTCACATCTTCCTGTCCAACTTACATGTAAGTGCTATTATTCATGGTTATTATTTTCCTGTTTTCTGCTGATCGAACACATCAATGATTTACATTACATTGTTTTAACTAGGTGAGGTCAATCTGGATAGTCATGACGAGCAAAGCTTGCTTGTGCTTTTCAAGGAAGCATTCAGCGAGATCGATGTTACGAGGAAATCACACTTTGATGGCAAGTCTATAAGCGAATTTCGGTGAAGTCTCCTGTGCTAAATTTAGAAGACATTGAATGGAAAAACGTTGTTATGCAATGGTCTCATTCCGGGATGAGGTATCGTCTATGAAATCACATGACAATTTGAACTTCTACTTTTCCGCATGTGCCTTACGGATCTTTTTGCGGAAATCTGCTCAAGAAGAATTCGGTTTGAAAAGAACGACATGATATCACAAATATGCTGCCATTGCTTTGCTCTTGTTAGTACTGTTGTCTGTATCTTTGTACTTGCATACATACAGTTCATTATGTGACAGCAGTATGCATGATAGCTTGCTTATCAATTGTTCGCCCAAATTATCGATCTGTATGAATGGTTACATTAGTGTAGAATATATCCAATGCCAATGAATTTTTTTAGCTCTGCATTGTTCTTGTAAGTACATGATGTCCTTTATTAGTGTACTTATATTGACAGGTAGGTGTTCATGTACCATCACTCTGCAACTTATTTTCCTTTGCCCTCCATTTTCTACACATCAGATCTATATTTACTCTTACCATAAGGTTGGTACTGAAGAAGTTTAGCTGTGCATTGCTCTTGGCTGTGCCTTTTGCCTGTATCGCTGCACATACATTTATAGCTACTTGGTTATGTAGCATCACTGTTCCTCTTATCTTAAATATTCTCCATTTTTCGTATATTATCACATCTATATTTACTCTTAACAAAATGTAGAATAAAGGCAATGCTTATGAAGAACATTCTGTGCTAAACTTCTTGAATTGCCCCCCATCGGCATGGACAAGGGCTTTATAGAGCTGTCTTCACCGATAATGTAAGTTTGTCCTTCTCAAGCCTTCGAACTTTGTTGTGTATATTTGGTTAGGCATGACTGCAATAGCTGTTTATTTTTGGTGTTTGCATCAAATTGCATGTTTAAAGTTTATTATGTAGTTCATAAACAAAAGTTTGTCCTTTTCAATTTAAGTTTTCGGTTGTACAACCAAGTTCCTTCTTCATACCATGTAAATTAAACTATCTGAGCAAGTGATCTTCTTTTGCCTTTGCATGTATGCTTCATTCTTCATCCGTAATCGGTGGTGTAGTGAACCTACCCACTACAAAGACTGTATCATATTCTACAATGTCTTAACTATGAACAATGTCATATCACCCATAAAAAATTCTACTACTCCCTCCGTCAGAAAATACTTGTCATTGAAATGGATGTATCTAGATGTATTTTAGTTCTAGACACATCCATTTTGATGACAAGTAATTCGCACGGAGGAGTGTTATATAAACCGTCTCTTTATTTGCCAATCTGAAATGGGATAAATTGAAGACACTAACCATTGAAACTTATGAGTTCTTGATCGTAATCCGTTGGTGTCGTGAAGCTGCCAACTCCTTCACAATGTCATTTCCTGCCATGTCTTGACTTGAACAATACAATATTGTGTTAATGCAATTTTAAACTGTGTCACTTTATTAAATCAAGAAGAAATGTGATGAATTGTCAACCTTGATACTTTTATGTGCAAAACACATCATCATCGCTTGTTTATCTTTGAGTGAGGAAGATATAAGTGTTGAAACAAGCGCTGTCTCATCATCTTGCTCAGCTGCTTGCGCTGCAGCTCCCCAGCAGGGCTAACCTTTCTTGAACTCTATTGAAGTGTTGTCGGTTTTGTATATTATTTTGTTGGCGTGTTAATTTGCACTGGTGGCGATCTTTGATGCCTAGTGTATGTAATCTGCTGTCTGCTTGTGCTTTATTATCATAGTGGCGAACTTTGATGCCCAGTGGATGTAATATGCCGTAATTTCTTTATTGTATAGTCTAGGTTTTTCTTATTCACGATGCTGCAGTTATTTTACTGTATATATATATCCTGTCTTCGCAGTAAACCGGCCAAACCGTAAAATTACGGTACATAATCGGGCCGTCATGCAATCACGATGTATGATCCGCATCATGGGCCCCGTCAAACTCGCCCACTAGTAGATTCGGGCCTTTAATAGGCCGAGTAACCCCCGACCCTCTTTTCGCAAGAAAACTCAATGGGCTTTTAGGAGGCTGAGAAGTAGGCTGGACCTGAAATGTGCCGAATAGCTCACGGGCCGGCAGCAGCCCGAAATGGACCCCGACCCATGATTGTGCGAATCAATTCACGGGCTTTTAACAGGCCAAAGTTGTCTCGGTCCTTGTTTGGCCCAATCAGATATCGGCTGCGAGCAGGCCGGATGCAAACCGGGCCGTAGTTAGGCCCAACTATATGACGGGCTTTTAACAGGCCAAAATTAATATAAGGCCGTAATGTTAAATGGGCCCTTAATAGGCCGAAACTAATACCAGGCCGAATTACTAAATGGGCCTTTAGCAAGTGGGCCCAAAAGCATAGAGTCCAGTCAACGGGCCAAATCTGATATGGGCCATAATTGAGCCCAAAGCCTCTTAAAGGGCTGGACCTGATCTGGGCCGTGATTTGGCCCAGAAAGTGGGAGGCTTTTAACGGGCCGGATCTTATATGGACCATTATTAGGCCCGGAACGTGGCAGGCCATTAATGGCAGCGAGTTTATGGGCCGGCCTACTAGGGTCCTCAAAATCTTGTGGGCCTATAGCTGGGCCGGCCCATTAATGTCGGCGAAATCTCATGGGCCTTTAGCTGGGCCGGCCCATTATGATCCGCAAGAATTTTGTGGGCCTTTACCTGGGCCGGCCCATTATGATCCGCAAGAATTTTGTGGGCCTTTACCTGGGCCGGCCCATTATGGCACACAAAAAATCTTGTGGGCCTTTACTGGGCCAGCCTAATATGGCCCGTGAAATCTTGTGGGCCTTTAGCTGGGCCAGCCCATTACAGTCTGCAAAATCTTGTGGGCCTTTAACTAGGCCGGCCCATTATGGTCCGCAAAATCTTGTGGGCCTTTAGATGGGTCAGCCCATTTAAACTTGATGGGCCGTGCCACGTGTCGACGTATCATAGGCGCCTTCTTTCCAATGAGTGGATGACATCTGTCCCAACAATGAGTCGACACATGTTTCCTCCAGCCAGTGATGATTTACACGTGGAAATTTCCCATTGGTCGGGGCTGTTAACGGGTTATCGGATCCAAAATCCGACCCGATAGCTTAACGGCGTTCCGTTATGGTGGATGCCACGTGTCGGTCACCCTTGACGAAAGCACTTCTGTGACGCGCGATTTATCGTCATGGAAGTGGACACTTCCGTGATGATAATTTTGGTAATGTCATGGAACACTTCTACGACATCACAGGTATGACTATCTTGATTCTGTCATAAATTTGTCATGGATGTACATGCATGACAAAAAATGCGACCTACTGTGACAAACACGTATCATCACGGAAGTGTATTTTTTTGTAGTGACATATCAAGTTCACATGATTACTTGCAACATGATTTCTCCTGTGACCTCAAGAACGAAAGTAACTACTCAAAAATGATAAACATGCTCAAGATCATAGGGGTATTGAATAACATAATGGATCTGAACATATATTCTTCCACCAAATAAACCATACAGTAATCAACTACAAGATGTAATCAACACTACTAGTCACCCCCTAGCACCAATCTATAGTTTCGGTAACAAGATTGAATAAAAGAGATGAACTAGGGTTTGAGATGAGATGGTGCTGGTGAAGATGTTGATGGATATTGCCCTCCCCAAGATGGGAGAGTTGTTGGTGATGATGATGACGATGATTTCCCCCTCCGGGAGGGAAGTTCCCCAGGCAGAATCGTTCCATCGGAGGGCAAAAGTGCTCCTGCCCAAGCTCCGCCTCGAGGCGGCGGCGCATCATCCCGAATGTCTCTCCTTTATTTGTTCTAGGTCAAAAGGACTTATATACCAGAAGATGGGCACCGGAGGTGGGCCGAGGAGGGCACAACCCACCAGGTGGGCCCCCTGGTAGATATTTGCTCTCATATTTCTTAAATATTCCATACTTAAATATTCCATAAAATTCTCCATGAAGGTTCAACTTGTTTGGATTTGTGCAGAATAGGTAGCCTGACGTAGCTTTTTCAGGTCCAGATTTCCAGCTGCCAGAATTCTCCCTCTTGGTGTGTACCTTGCAAATTATGAGAGAAAAGGCATTAGAATTACTCCAAAAAGCATTATTATGGATAGAAATATTATAAATAACAGTAAGAAAACATGATGCAAAATGGATGTATCAGGGTGTAGGTAGAGGTAGGTAGGTTGTTCTGCCTTCCCTGCCGCCACCCCTGCTGAGTCTTCGGACCACCTGAGTGCTCCGTCTCAGGTGGACCCGTCTGACCTGGACCCGTGTTGGACTCCGGTCCACGAGCCTCGGGACGACGAGCCTCTGGTCGCCGAGCCACGGGTTGACGAGCCTCTGGTTGCCGAGCCTCGGGTCCCTGTGTCTTCCTCCCAGGAGATTCGGGTCCCACAGTCTTCCTCCCAGGAGACTAGGGTCCCAGAGTCTTCGTCACACGTGACTCCGAAGACTAGCGACCATGATGATGATGTCGAGGAGACCTTATCTTAGGATAGCTTCAACGAGAGCGAGCGGACTGAGGAGGGAAGGAAGGTCTACTAGCGTGGTGGTACTAAGCTACCGTCCGTGCCGACGATCCGCGACCAGAGGTGGTTGATTCAGCCTAACGAGGAGAAGTAAGTGCATTAATTTACTCTTTTTTAACCTTTTGCCTTCATGTTTGTTCAAATTAATATCTAATGTGTTGGCCTTGTCATACTACAAGGGTTGGATCCACACAGATCGTGTCCGCAGGCCCAACCAAGTCCTTGGTACTCTAGTCCGGCACCACTTCTAGGGGTGGGTCACATTGCCCGGTGAGGGTGAGATTCCACAGCTAGCACTGACCTGGGAGCTGTACAAGGCTGCCCCGGCCCCTGTCCCGCATACTAGCCAAATCATGCATGCAATGTTCGTTTCATTACTAACTAATATGACTGACTCGTGAAAACAAAATGTGCAGTCCGTGTGCGAGAAAACCGGCCAGACCCCTCCGCCGATGCCCCAGATTGCTATAGCGGACACGGTGAGTTTCATTTGAATGGTCATTAGTTACTAGTATTCACATTTCAGTCGCATCATGCTAACTAAACATTGCAAATGATCTTTCGTGTAGCACGCCTCCCATAAAGGATCGACTGATCCTTCTCCGTCTCACGGTGGCGCAACCCCGACCGACCCTTCACCTCCCGGATTATGGTAAGTTTTCCCAAGTGTTTTGCTTAACAAATTCTTTGTTAGCTACAAAATGGCATAACAACCTAAGATAGCTCAATAATGGTCTATAGCTAGCTTAGCTAGTTCATTTATGACATAATTAGCTCACATAGGTACAAAATGGCATAACGACCTAGGATAGCTCAATAATGATCTATAATTAGCTTAGCTACTTCATTTATCACATAATTAGCTCACTTAGGTACGAAAAGGCATAACAACCTAGGATATCTCAATAATGGTCTATAGCTAGCTTAGCTAGTTCATTTATGACATAATTAGCTCACATAGGTACAAAATGGCATAACGACCTAGGATAGCTCAATAATGATCTATAATTAGCTTAGCTACTTCATTTATCACATAATTAGCTCACTTAGGTACGAAAAGGCATAACAACCTAGGATAGCTCAATAATGATCTATAATTAGCTTAGCTAGTTCATTTATGACATAATTATCTCACTTAGGTACGAAAAGGCATAACAACCTAGGATAGCTCAATAATGATCTATAATTAGCTTAGCTACTTCATTTATGACATAATTAGCTCACTTAGGTACAAAATGGCATAACAACCTAGGATATCTCAATAATGATCTATAATTAGCTTAGCTAGTTCATTTATGACATAATTAGCGCACTTAGGTAAAAAATGGCATAATAACCTTGGTTTACTCCAAACTATCATATAATCCATTTATTTTCCTCCAAAATGACAAAATAACCTTACCGAGCTCCAAAATGATCGATTTTAACTAGTATAGCTCTAAAATGACCTACACTTTCCATTTTGTCCTACAAAATGAATAAATATGCTTAGTTAGCTAAAAATGGCATAACTAAATATGTTAGCTCCAAAATGACCTATTTACCCAGCTTACCTCTAAAATGACCTACACACTTAGCATTTTTACCTACCTTAGCATTTTTACCTACCTTAGTTCTTCTTCTTCATCTTCTTCTTCTTCTTCTTCTTCTTCTTCTTCTTCTTCTTCTTTTCTTCGTCTTCTTCTTCTTCTTCTTCTTCTTCTTCTTCCTCTTCCTCTTCTTCCTCTTCTTCTTCTTCCTCTTCTTCTTCTTCCTCTTCTTCTTCTTCCTCTTCTTCTTCCTCTTCTTCTTCTCTTCTTCTTCTTCTTCTTCTTCTTCTTCTTCTTCTTCTTCTTCTTCTTCCTCTTCTTCTTCCTCTTCTTCTTCTTCCTCTTCTTCTTCCTCTTCTTCTTCTTCTTCTTCTTCTTCTTCTTCCTCTTCTTCTTCGTCTTCATCTTCTTCTTCCTCTTCTTCCTCTTCAAACTTGTTGATATGTTGTTGGAAACTTGTATATATTCTTGTTGTTGGAAACATGTATATGTTGTTGGAAACTTATTGTTGGTATGATTGTTGAAATTATTTTGAAATTGTTGTGTGTCTATATATATATATATATATATATATATATATATATATATATATGTATGTATATATATATGTATGTGTGTGTATATATATATATGTATGTATATATATATATGTATGTGTATGTATATATGTATATATATATATATGTGTGTGTGTGTGTGTGTGTGTGTGTGTGTGTGTGTGTGTGAAATTCTGTCAAAATTGAATGAATTTAAGAAAAAACAGAAAAAACATGGGATATATAGACACTTTGCCGTCTGCCAGCGGACAGCAAAGCTGCCATGTGGCAGCTACCTGTGCAACCTGGGAATTAGGGGCTGGCCTATTTGGCAGATTTGCCGTCAGCCAGTAGATGGCAAAGGCCTTTGCATCTTATATATACAGAAACCCCTAGAAATAACCCTGGAACTTCGACTCCTCTGCCACAAGACTCTGTACCTCCACGATCCCAACTAGAGCCCTTTTCCGGCACCCTGCTGGAGGGGAAAATCATCACCGGAGGCCATCTTCATCATCCCAGCGGTCTCCATGCATGATGAGGAGGGATTATTTCACCCTCGGGGCCGAGGGTTTGTACTAGTAGCTATGCATTTGATCTCTCTCTCTCTCTCTCTCTCTCTCTCTCTCGTGTTCTTGATTTGGCATGACCATGATGTACTGCGAGCTTTGTTAACATAGTTGGATTAGTTGGTGTTTCTCCCTCTCTATCTTTTTGTGATGAATTGAGTTTTTACCGTTGAGGTTTCACTTTTATTGGATTGAATACTTTGTTGGATTTGAGAATACTTGATTTATTTCTTGCATATGAATACCTGTGGTGACAATGGGGTATTACATTGATTCACTTGATGTATGTTTTGGCACTCAACTTGCGGATTCATGAAGTGGCATTGGGGTAATCTATGCATAGGGGTTGATGCACATTTTTGTCCTACTTTCTCCGGTACAAATCTTGGGGCACTCTTTGAAGTTCTTTGTGTTGGATTGAATATTATGAATCTGAAGTTGTTTGATGCATATCGTATAATCAACTCACGGATATTTTTGGTGACATTGGAGTATCTAGGTGACATTAGAGTGGGTTGATGTGTATCATATGATGTTATTTTAGTACAAACTCTAGGGTTGTTTCTGACACGTATAGGAATAGCTCAATAGATCAATCGGAAAAGATAACTTTAAGGTGGTTTTGTACCCTACAAACAATTTCATCTTATGTTCTTCGCTAGATAGGAACTTTGGAGTGATTATTTATCACACATTGAGGGATTGTTATATGCTTCAACTATGTTAGCACTGTTGAGATATGGCACTAGTGAAAGTATGAACCCTAGGCCTTGTTTTCAAGCATTGCAATACCGTTTGTGCTCCGTTTTATCACTTACTACATTGCTGTTTTTTAGATTAAAAAACCATTATCTACTATCCATATTACACTTGTATCACCATCTCTTCGTGGAACTAGTGCACATAAACAACACCTGTACACAAAGAACAAATACTTGCAACACGGCGTGTAAGAGGGGTTGTCAATCCCTCCTGGGTAATGGTGCCAGAAATTGGCAAGTTGACAAAAAAAATATTTGTGACAGACTGGGTAAATAGCTCTCGATAAAACACGAAATAAAATGAGTAATAAAATGAGTAATAAAACGATTAGAAATGTATTTTTGGGTTTTTGGAATAATAGATATGAATAAAAGCAAACAAAAATAGATCTTAAAGCAAACATGATAAAGAATAGACCCGGGGCCCGTAGATTTCACTAGTGGCGTCTCTCGAGAAATAGCAGACGGTGGGTAAACAAATTACTGTTGGGAAATTGATAGAAAATCGAATAATTATGACAATATTCAAGGCAATGATCAATATATAGTCATCACGTCCAAGATTTATAGATCGACTCCTGCCTACATCTACTACTATTACTCCACACATCGCTGCTATCTGATAACCCGCAAGTATACGGGATCAATTGTAGCCTGTTTCGATAAGTAAGAGTGTCGAACCCAATGAGGAGCTAAAGGTAGAACAAATATTCTCTCTAGTCCTATCTGCCACTGATACGACTCTACGCATGCTTAGTGTCCGCTTTACCTAGAACAAGTATGAAACTAGAAGTACTTTGTGGGTGTGATAGGATAGGTTTGCAAGATAATAAAGAACGCGTAAATATAAACTAGGGGTTGTTTAGATAAAGAAGCAATAAAGTAAATACAGCGAGTGCGGAAAAGTGGTGGTAGGAGTTGCGGAATTGTCCCTAAGCAATTGACTACTTTACTAGACCGATAATCACTACTGCAATTTTATTTGAGGGAGAGGCATAAGCTAACATACTTTCTCTTCTTGGATCATATGCACTTATGATTGGAACTCTAGCAAGCATCTGCAACTACTAAAGATCATTAAGATAAAAGCCAACCATAGCATTAAAGCATCAAGTCCCCTTTATCCCATACGCAAACAACCTACTTACTCGGGTCTGTGCTTCTGTCACTCACGCCACCCACCACAAGCAAATCATGAACATATTGCAAACCCTACAGCGGGAATCCCTCACGCTTGCGCGACACGGAGGGCACAATAGGACCGCACCAATAATAAAACATGCAATTCAAACCTATCATAGCAATTCATCAATCACCAGTAGGACAACGAAAATCTACTCAGACATCATAGGATGGCAACACATCATTGGATAATAATATGAAGCATAAAGCACCATGTTCAAGTAGATGGTATAGCGGGTTGCGGGAGAGTGGACCGCTGAATATAGATGGGGGAAGGTGATGGAGGTGTTGGTGTAGATCGCGGTGATGATGATGGCCCCCGCGGCGTTCCGGCGCCACCAAAAGCAAGGGGGAGAGAGCCCCCCTTCTTCTTCTTCTTCCTTGACCTTCTCCCTAGATGGGAGAAGGGTTTCCCCTCTGTTCCTTGGCTCCCATGGCGTGGGAGGGGCGAGAGCCCCTCCGAGATTGGATCTATATCTCTGTTTCTGCGCTCACAGATTCTGCCCTGGCACTTTTTATATCCGGAGATCCGTAACTCCGATTGGATTGAAACCTTCGCCCAGATATTTTTCCAAAAAATAGCTTTCGTGCGGCCAAAGTAGAGCATCAACCGCCTTACGAGGGGCCCACGAGGGTCAGGGGTGCGCCTAGTAGGGGCAGACGCGCCCCCCTACCTCGTGGCTACCTCGGGCACCGTTTCGCGTTGATTCTTCCTCCGGAAAATCCCAAATATTCCAAAAATATTCTCCGTCCGTTTTTATCCCGTTTGGATTCCATTTGATATGGGTTTCCTACAAAACATAAAACATGCAACAAACAGGAACTGGCACTAGGCACTGGATCAATATGTTAGTCCCAAAAAATAGTATAAAAAGTTGCCAAAAGTATATGGAAGTTGAATAATGTTGGGATGGAACAATCAAAAATTATAGATACGACAAAGACGTTTTAGCATCCCCAAGCTTAATTCATGCTCGTCCTCGAGTAGGTAAATGATAAAAAGGATAATTTTTGATGTGGAATGCTACCTAGCATAATCTTCATCATATATCTAATCATGGCATGAATATTAAGATATGAGTGATTCAAAGCAATAGTCTATCATTTGACATTAAAACGATAATACTTCGAGCGTACTAATAAAGCAATCACGTCTTTTCAAAACAACATGGCCAAAGCAAGCTTATCCCTACAAAATCATATAGTTTGGCCATGCTTCATTTTCGTCACACAAAATGCTCCCATTATGCACAACATCGATGACAAGCCGAGCTATTGGTTCATACTTTTTAACGCGCTTCAGCCTTTTCAACCCTCATGCAATACATGAGCGCAAGCCATGGGTATAGCACTATAGGTGGAATAGAATATGATGGTGGGGTTTTATGTGGAGAAGACAAAAAGGGAGAAAGTCTCACATCGACGCGGCTAATCAACGGGCTATGGAGATGCCCATCAATTGATGTCAATGCGAGTAGTAGGGATTGCCATGCAACGGATGCACTAAGAGCTATAAGTGTATGAAATCTCAAACTGAAACTAAGTGGGTGTGCATCCAACTTGCTTGCTCATGAAGACCTAGGGCATTTGAGGAAGCCCATCGTTGGAATACACAAGCCAAGTTCTATAATGAAAAATTCCCACTAGTATATGAAAGTGACAATATAGGAGACTATCTATATGAAGAACATGGTGCTACTCTGAAGCACGAGTGTGGTAAAAGGATAGTAACATTGCCCCTTATTTTTTTGGCAGGCTTCTTTGGCCCACTTTTTTTATTTAGCCTTCTTTGGACTCCCCCCCCCACTTTTTTATGGGGCAATGTTCTATGATGATGATCATCACACTTTTATTTACTTACAACCCAATATTACAACTTGATATTAGAACAAAGATATGACTCTATATGAATGCTTCCAACGGTGTATCAGGATGTGCAATGATCTAGCGTAGCAATGACATCAAAAAATGGACAAGCCATGAAAACATCATGCTAGCTATCTTACGATCATGCAAAGCAATATGACAATGAATGCTCAAGTCATGTATATGATGATGATGGAAGTTGCATGGCAATATATCTCGGAATGGCTATGGAAATGCCATGATAGGTAGGTATGGTGGTTGTTTTGCGGAACATATAAGGAGGCTTATGTGTGATAGAGCGTATCGTATCACGGGGTTTGGATGCACCGGCGAAGTTTGCACCAACTCTCAAGGTGAGAAAGGGAAATGCATGGTACCGAAGAGACTAGCAATGATGGAAAGGTAAAAGTGTGTATAATCCATGGACTCACATTAGTCATACAGAACTCATATACTTATTGCAAAAGTTTATTAGCCCTCGAAGCAAAGTACTACTACGCATGCCCCTAGGGGGAATTGGTAGGAAAAAACCATCGCTCGTCCCCGACCGCCACTCATAAGGAAGTCAATCAAAGAAACACCCCATGCTTCAATTTATCACACAACGGTTACCATACGTGCATGCTACGGGACTTGCAAACCTCAACACAAGTGTTTCTACAATCCACAACTACCCACTAGCATGACTCTAATATCACCAACTTTATATCGCAAAAACTATTGCAAGGAATCAAACATATCATATTCAGCGATCTACAAGTTTATGTAGGATTTTATGACTAACCATGTGAATGACCAATTCCTGTCATCTCTCTAAATAGATATAAGTGAAGCAAGAGAGTTTAATTATTTCTACAAAAGATATTCCCATGCTCTAACAAATATAAGTGAAGCAAAAGAGCATTCTACAAATGGTGGTTTTCTATGTGAAGAGAAACAGACAGTCCAGACTTCAAATGATATAAGTGAAGCACATGAAGCATTCTGTAAAGCCATACTCAAAAGATTTAAGTGAAGTGCAATGAGAATTCTATAAATCAACCAAGGACAATCTCATACCAGCATGGTGCATAAAAGAAAAGTGAAAACTAAATGCAAAAGACGCTCCAAGACTTGCAAATATCGCACGAACGAAACGAATCCGAAAACATACCAATACTTGTTGAAGAAAGAGGGGATGCCTTCCGGGGCATCCCCAAGCTTAGACACTTGAGTCTCCTTAAATATTTACTTGGGGTGCCTTGGTAATCCCCAAGCTTGAGCTCTTGCCTCTCTTCCTTTTCCTCATATCGGGACCTCCTCGATCAAACACTTCATCCACACAAAACTTCAACAGAAAACTCGGTAAGATCCGTTAGTATAATAAAGAAAATTACTACTATAAGTACTGTATCAAACCAATTAATATTTTGTTTTTGCATTGTGTCTACTGTATATATAGCTTTTCCATGGCTTAATCCACTAATATAAGTTGATAGATTCATCAAAACAAGTAAACTATGCATCAAAAATAGAATCTGTCAAAAACAGAACAGTCTGTAGCAATCTGAACATTCACCATACTTCTGTACCCCAAACATTCTACCAAAATTAGGAAAAATAAACAATTTGTATATCAAGACAGTGCAAAAAGAGTAAGAACCGTTTGACGTGCCAGTCAAAAATGTAAAATCGTGCACTACAGCCAAAGTTTCTGTCCTGCACCATACAAACCAACAAGCATTGTAAACATCCTAAAGGCAAACCTTAGCACATTATTTTTATAATACAATGGAATTGTACAAGGGGATAATTATTTTTGATGAAAAGTTTCTGTAATTAAGATTCACAAAGTTTCTGTGAGCATGAACAAAGTTCAAGGAGCTCTCCCACTTCAACAATGCTTGCCTCTCTCACTTTCATTTTCCTTTTTGAAAAGTTTTGTGTTCCCCTCTTTATTTTTTTGTTTTTAAACTATATAAAAGCACTCAACATAAATAAATTACTCTCTAAAACTTCCGGGTTATCTCCCTGGCAGCGCTTTCTTTAAAGCCATTAACCTAGGCATATAGTGCTCAAGTAATGGATCCACCCGGATCCCAAGGTATATCAAAGCCAATTTTAATTAACAATGATTTGTGATTTAGTAGTGAGCACAAATTAACATATATCATGCAACAACGAAGTATAACTCTCTTCCTATGCATCAGCATGTCATAAAAGAACAATTCATGCACACATAATAAAGGCCAATGCATAGTATAAACAGTTTCTTGCAATTTTATCATATTGGAAACATAGAGAGGTGGAGATGTAGTTCCTCTCTCATAATAATTGCAAGTTCGAGCAGCAAGCACATGCATATTATATCTATCAAAGCCATCATGTGAAATGGTAAAAGGCAAACCATCAACATAATCCTTAATAAGCACAAACTTCTCCGATATATTGTAGTTGGGAGAATTCAAAAAGATAATAGGACTATCATGCGTGGATGCAATAGCAACAATTTCATGTTTAACATAAGGAACTATAGCAAGTTCATCTCCATAAGCATAATTCATATTGGCATCTTGGACACAAGCATAGCAAGCATCATCAAAAAGGGATATTTCAAGAGAATCAACGTGATCATAACAATCATCCTAGCAATCATCTTTTGGTAAGCACGAAGGGGAATTAAACAATGTATGAGTTGAAGAGTTACTCTCATTAGAAGGTGGGCACGGGTAGCTAATCCGCTCTTCCTCCTTTTGTTCTTCACTCTCCTCATCGTCTTTTTCATCCAATGAGCTCACACTTTCATCAATTCCTTCTTCCATAGACTCCTGCAATAGTCTCTTCTTGGACAGCGGAGACTTACTCAATAATTGCATCAATATTGGAATTGAATTCATAATTCTCATAGCAATATTTAAGTATAGCCAAATTTTCAGGTCTATAAACTGAATCATCAAAATCGTCAAACTCTTTAAACATAGATTCAATCTCTTAAGCACCCATAAAAGCAACAAATTCTTCTATTTGTTCCACATCATAGTAATCATAGATACCATTAACATAAGAAGCCAAGGTTTTATCATCATTAAATTTGCATGGAAAGGGAAGGTGTGGAGCCTTCATCCTAGAGCAACAAGTATAATCATATCTCAAGCATAGTTGCCTAGCATACCAATACAACATATTAATTTGATCCCATAATAGTTTCCTTTTTGTGTCAAGCGATAATCCCTAAAGTATTCACGTTGATCCAACGTGTCTCCCATTACAAAGTTGAATGGGGTTTTCTCAGGATTATCAAAGTAATACGTAATTTCTTTCACATAACGAGCATCGACGGTTTTAGGGGGTTCCCCATCTCCATGAGTAGCAAGTACACCTAATTTTTTTGGTATTTCGTGTTCCTTATCCATAACTAAAGATAGAAAACAACTTAGAACAACAAATAAAAATTACTTAGTGATAAAGCAAGCAAGCACACACGAGAATACTCACCCCACGCTATGACTTCCCGGAAACGGCGCCAGAAAAAGGTCTTGATAACCCGCAAGTATACGGGATCAATTGTAGCCTCTTTCAGAAGTAAGAATGTCGAACCCAACGAGGAGCTAAAGGTAGAACAAATATTCTCTCAAGTCCTATCTGCGACTGATACGACTCTAGGCACGCTTAGTGTTCGCTTTACCTAGAACAAGTATGAAACTAGAAGTACTTTGTAGGTGTGATAGGATAGGTTTGCAAGATAATAAAGAACGTGTAAATATAAACTAGGGGCTGTTTAGATAAAGAAGCAATAAAGTAAATATACCTAGTGTCGAAAAGTTGTGGTAGCAGTTGCGGAATTGTCCCTAAGCAATTGACTACTTTACTAGACCGATAATCACTATTGCAATTTTATTTTAGGGAGAGGCATAAGCTAACATACTTTCTCTTCTTGGATCATATGCTTATGATTGGAAATGTAGCAAGCATCCGCAACTACTAAAGATCATTAAGGTAAAACCCAACCATAGCATTAAAGCATCAAGTCCCCTTTATCCCATACGCAATCAACCTACTTACTCGGGTTTGTGCTTCTATCACTCACGCCACCCACCATAAGCAAATCATGAACATATTGCAAACCCTACAGCGGGAATCCCTCACCCTTGCATGACACGGAGGGCACAATAGGATAGCACCAGTAATAAAACATCCAATTCAAATCAATCATAGCAATTCATCAATCACCGGTAGGACAATGAAAATCTACTCAGACATCATAGGATGGCAACACATCATTGGATAATAATATGAAGCATAAAGCACCATGTTCAAGTAGAAGGTATAGCGGGTTTCGGGAGAGTGGACCGCTGAATATAGATGGGGGAAGGTGATGGAGGTGTTGGTGTAGACCGCGGTGATGATGATGGCCGCCGGCGGTGTTCCGGCGTCACCAGAAGCAAGCGGGAGAGAGCCTCCCTTCTTCTTCTTCTTCCTTGACCTTCTCCCTAGATGGGAGAAGGGTTTCCCCTCTGGTCCTTGGCTCCCATGGCGTGGGAGGGGCGAGAGCCCCTCCGAGATTGGATCTATCTCTCTGTTTTTGCGCTCACAGATTCTGCCCTGTCACCGGTTCTTTTATATCTGGAGATCCGTAACTCCGATTGGATTGAAACCTTCACCCAGATATTTTTCCAAAAAATAGCTTTCTTGCGGCGAAAGTAGAGCATCAACCGCCTTACGAGGGGCCCACAAGGGTCAGGAGCGTGCCCAGTAGGGGCAGGCGCGCCCCCTGCCTCGTGGCTACCTCCGACACCGTTTCGCATTGATTCTTCCTCCGGAAAATCCCAAATATTCCAAAAATATTTTCCGTCCGTTTTTATCCCGTTTGGATTCTGTTTGATATGGGTTTCCTTCGAAACATAAAACATGCAAAAAATAGGAACTGGCACTGGGCACTGCAAAAAATAGTATAAAAAGTTGCCAAAAGTATATGAAAGTTGAATAATATTGGCATGGAACAATCTAAAATTATAGATACGACGAAGACGTATCACTATCCAGCATGCATCTAGTGTATTAAGTTCATGGAGAAACGGAGTAATGCAATCAGAACGATGGCATGATGTATACGAGATCTATTCGTGTAGGAATAGCCCCCATCTTGTTTTCCTTAATAGCAACGATACATGCGTGTCTTGCTGCCCCTTTTGTCACTCGGAAAGAACACCATAAGATTCGAACCCCATCACAAAGCACCTCTTCCCATGGCAAGAAAAATCAATCTAGTTGGCCTAACTAAACCAAAGATTCGAAGAAGAAATATGAGGCTATAAATAATCATGCATATAAGAGATCAAAGATGACTCAAATAATATTCATGGATATAGATCTGATCATAAACTCGAAGTTCATCGGATCCCAACAAACACATTACATCAAATAGATCTCCAAGGGACCATTGTATTGAGAATCAAAAAGAGAGAAGAAGCCATCTAGCTACTACCTATGGACTCGTAGGTCTATGATGAACTACTCACGCATCATGGGAGAGGCACCAATGAGGATGATGAACCCCTCTGTGATGGTGTCTAGATTGGATCTTGTGGTTCTCGAACTTGTGGCGGCTGGAATTGTGTTTCGTCAACTCCCCTAGGGTTTCTAGAATATTTGGAAATTTATAGGGCGAAGAGGCGGTGCGGAAGGTCACCGAGGTGGTCGCAACCCACCTGGGCGCGCTTGGGCCTCCTGGCGCGCCCACGTGTCTTGTGCTCAACTCGGGCCTCCCATCTGGTTCTCCAAAAAGTTTTGCTGCATTTGGACTCCATTTGGTATTGATATTCCGCGAAGTAAAAAAAACAACCAAAAAACAACAAGTGGCACTGGGCACTATGTCAATAGGTTAGTCCCAAAAATGACATAAAGTTGCTATAAAATGATTGTAAAACATCTAAGAATGATAATATAACAGCATGGAACAAGCAAAATAATAGATACGTTGGAGACGTATCAGGTATCCCCTCACCATGAATACCAAGACAAAGCAGGATGTAGGGTATTACTCTTCACAGGCCCGAACATGGGTAAACTGTGTGTGCAGACTTCATTTCGGTACTTGCGGTCTCGTCATGAACCCTATTGATGGATCTGACGGGAATTTGCTCCGTCTGTTGGCGCACCAGGCACTAGCGACGTTGACCGGAGAAGGAACCCCGCTAGAAAAGTCATTAGAGGCCGGCGATCTCTCGCCAGGACACAACCTGACGTTCGGCTCTTTTGAGCTGATCGCTGATGGATCAGGGCAATTCCTTGACATCTCGCCTTCACGCTACATCAAACATGTGTATGAAAGGCCAGGGAAGGCCTAGGAGATCTAAGATCGACCTGATCAGCCCTCGTGGAGGCGCACGATATGACCTCCCTGGTGCCAAGGGGTATCCTGCTGAGACCTCTGTGAACATGATATTCACAACAAAGGTCACACACCGAAGCTAGAAGCTCGCCAGATGCGCAATCTACATAGTAGAGGACATGACTAGCGAACGACTGGCATGCTCCCAAGGGATGATTGGTAACCCACAACTATAGGGGATCGCAACAAATTTTGAGGGTAGAATATTCAACCCAAATTTATAGATTTGACACAAGGGGAGCCAAAAAATATTTGTAAGTATTAGCAGTTGAGTTGTCAATTCAACCACACCTGGAGATTAAATATCTGCAGCAAAATGATCAGTAGCACATTAGTATGATAGTTTTGATAGCAGTGGTAACAATAGTAGTAACGGCAACCGTGATAACGATAATTTTGTAGCAGTTGTAACAGTAGCAGCAACAATAATAACTTAGCAATAACAATATGTGGAAAGCTCGTAGGCATTGGATCGATGATTGATTACGTTAGATAATATTCATCATATAACAGTCACAACCTAGGGAGACACATAACTAGCTCGAGTTCATAAATATAATGTAGGCATGTATTTCGTAAATAGTCATACGTGCTTATGGAAAAAACTTGCATGGCATCTTTTGTCCTACCCTCCCGTGGCAGCAGGGTCCATAACAAAACTAAGGGATATTAAGGCCTCCTTTTAATAGAGAACCGGAACAAAGCATTAACACATAGTCAATACATGAACTCCTCAAACTACGGTAATCACCGAAAAGAATCCAAATTATTGTCACCTTGGGGTATGCGGATCATAGCACGTAGCAGGTGCATATAAGTTGCAAGATCTGATCACGAACATAGATATAATTGTGAAAACATAAATGGTTCAGGTCTAAAATCATGGCACTAGGGCCCTAGTGACAAGCATTAATCGTAGCAAAGTCATAGCAACATCAATCTCAAGGCATAGTGGATATTAGGGATCAAACCATTACCAAACTAACTCGATTACATGATGAATCTCATCCAACCCACCACCGTCCGGCAAGCCTATGAAGGAATTACTCACTCCTAGCGGTGAACATCACGAAATTGGTGATGGAGGATAGTTGATGATGACGAAGACCGAAGATCCCCCTCTCCGGAGCCCCAAACGGGCTCCAGATCTGGCCTCCCGATGAAGAACTAGAGGTGGAGGTGGCCCCGTATCGTAAAACACGATGAAACTTCCTCTCCTATTTTTTCTCCAAAAATAGGAATTTATAGGATCGAGATTAGGCTCAGCGGAGCCTCGTGGGACCTATTTGCACACGAACACGTCACCGTGTACCTCCAACGTCGAGGGTGATGCACCCCAGCTCACGTCGAAGGAGACCCGTCCGAAAGAGCGGTATGCAAGCAATATGGCGGGTGCTTTTTATGACCCGAAACCCCACACGCCCGGGAGGGACCCCGTCTGGGCGCACGACGGCTATGGGTTTCCCTAGGTCAGCCTGACCGTCCCTAGGGCCTCGAGATTCGCCGCCCTGCAATGAAGAAGAACGAATGAAGAACAAGAAGAAAGATACAAGGGGGAAGGATAAAAGTAAAGATAAAAAGTGGTAGATGATTTGTTCAATTGTGTGTTGTTCAATCGCCCGTCACCCCTTAGGTATATAAGAGACGGATGGACTTCCCGTATAAGAAAAGGGCTCCAAATCACGTCCAAATCATTTCAAAATAAACTGAACTCGGATTTAGGTAAGTCTGGAACATCAGTTTTGTTTTTAGATCCCACAGGCCACAAACGACCTCGGATGAAGACGAGACCAAAAGAAAATTTGACTGTTTCGACAAGAAGAACAACTTTCGTGTTGAATGTTTTTCAATTTGGGGCCATCTTCATAGCCGAATCACTCGTGCAAAACAGACTATTACTCGCGCTACCCATCAGACATCGTGTCTGATGGGGCGCGCCACTTTTGCCCCATGACAGGGCCGCACTCAGGTGGCTATAACTATTACATATGATCCCACATTGATACTATTTTTATATCAAATCGATCGTTTTGATGAGACATAGACACTTCATGTAGATCAGTTTTCCATATGACGCCCTCTCAGGGGCGTAATTAGACGAACAGTGTTCTAGACAGAAAACCTCAGTATTTCGAACACAACTTCAGCCTTAGAAATGAGATCGGATAGCTATGGCCCAAATATCAAAGTTTATCCTTTTATCGATACAGAACTTTCTCACTTTGAGCACTTTTCCATTTGAGGCCTTCTTAATTATGTTTTTGACTATGCCAAAAATCGGGTGTCAACACATGCCCCCTGTTTTTCGGCAAAACATGTGTGCCGAAAATAACTTGCACAAAGTTTGTTCTAAGCGCGATGTCAATACTCCATCGTCCATTTTGTACGTGCTTAAGACGATAATTATATATCGGCCATTTATATTAGAACCAAAAGTGAAGCTAATCGAATATATAATGATTTGGTAATACCCTTTCATGATGTAAGAAATTATATTGCATCCATGGATTAAAATAAGCCCATTGAGGGCAACCAATCAAACCTGATGACGAATTCCATAGCATATGCATCATCGACATAGTTGAGGAATATGGGTAATGTGTGGACCGAAGATGTTGAACCCTTCGGCTTGGATCTGCATAGTTTTCACCCTTTTCCACCTTCACCTTTGCCGCACTTCCTGTAATGGAAGCTTGCACATAATTCTTATTTTGTGTGCTTCCTTTGGGAACCCATGCCATGTTCCTTTTTTCAAATTCTTGTGCACTAACTTTTTGTAATTTCTTATTTTGCCAATATAATAAGCCGAGTGAGCATCCCGACTGTGATTTTGTTTGAAGCAATGGCAATTCCTGTTTTACCTTGTGCACTCTCAACTTCTTCTCTTCAGATTTGACACTTGATTGACTTGTCTCATTTCCTTTAGTAGCCAGTGTCAACATTTTAATTGGCTTTTTTCATTTGAGATTGAATCTGAAGTAGCACTCTTACGACCATCTTTTTTAACACGGTAAACTTGCTTGACCACCTCTTTCTTGTTCCTTGAGCTCCGGACTGATTCCTTATGATTGAAATGGTCTTTGACATGTTCTTGTTCAAATGTTGATCTTTGTGGAGCTGCATAATGTTTGTGAGATGGTCCAAAATAAGATGAAGAATGCGCCCTTGTATCATACCTGTCCCATGATGGATATGGATTTACATGATCATAGGAAGGTACACATGGCATTGGCATTGGTGGCACAAAATATGGATACGAATATACTGCATTAGAATTCTCATTTTGCCACCAATCCTCAGGTTTGCGCTTATGGGGTGATCTTGATGCTCTTGCATTCCTTGATCGATAAACGTTGTTCTTCTCACTTATGTTCCGATATTTTTCCAATAGTTGCGTGAAAGTGACTTTCGGCTTTTACCTTTGTGCTTACCTCGGCCTTTGCTTTCTTTGGTTATGCTTGCACCGATATTTTGATTTTCTTGTTGCCCCCCAGTACTTGGCATCTTTTGTGCAACCTTATCATTGTGCTCTTGAACAACTTCCTTAATTGAAAGCTTGATCCCATTATCCTCAGTTTTTACCTTCTCATGTTGAAATGGATCGGCTTGAAGTAGCCGATGCAAAAATCGTTTGCCATCAGGACCAATTGGAATAGACTGGTCATCTTTCGGTGTCTCAACAAATTTCAATCGTCCTCTATGAATGGCCGATTTGACCATTTGACGAAACATGTTGCAATCCTCAAAATTATGCTTGGACGAATCATGCAACTTACAATACATTCGTCCTTTGATTGATGGCATGATATGGTGATCAAGAATTCTAATGTAATTATTTTTCAGCAACAAATTAAATATTTGATCACACTTGCTTGAATTGAAGGTATACTTCTTGTTTTCTAGCCAATCTTGTTGTGTGAACGTCTTTAACGAATGGTTCAAATTAGGAATATCCCCATTCGGCTATTCATTTGTGTTTTGCACCCTATCTCCGATGTATTTGGATAAGAAATTGTATTAGCATCAGATTTCTCAAAAGAATTTGACCTTGGCTTTAAATTTCTGAAAGAAAATAGTTAGTATACACATGTCTTAATTGAGACCAAGTGCAAGCCAAGTATGAAACAAGCAAAGGTACCCAATTAGATATGAATTTTTGATAAAGCAATGGGGAAAACTTTGGCTGCAATAATAGGTCACTATCGGTCTTTATAAATGGCACAATAGGTTGACCGATATGTTCTATAATAGTTTTATTGCTAACAAGTAAAATTTCACTTCTTCATTGGTCTTTTAAAATTACTTACACTACAAAAAAAGACACATCCGTGACAATTTGGGCCGAACGAAATTTTTTCTGTCATACATAAGACACTTCTATGATGATAATGTGACAAAATCCGGTATCATCATAGATGTGGTGGGCTTCTACTTCTATGACAAAAAATCATGACAGAAAATGGGCTTTTCATCCTGGGCGGGCCAGAATGCAGCTGCATGACGGAAAAAACCATGGTAGAAGCGAGGGCGAGGAAAATTTTGGGGAGTTCCCGATTACGGTGAGTAGTCGGGGCCGAGCGATGCGTGTTTCTCTCGTACACGTACACGCATGTGTGCGAGGCGTTGGCTCTAACTGAACCCGAGCGAGGCATTGGGCTCTAACTGAACCCGAGCGATTGCATTGCAGGCTACGCGTTACTGAACCTGAGCGATCGATCGTTGACTGTTAACTGAACCCGATCGAGCGATGCCTTCGCTACTGCTGCTAACTGAAGCCGATCGATGTTGGCTCTCTGGATGAACATTGAGCGTTGGGGGGGTTGGATGAACAGTGAGCAGTGGTGTCGTGGAATTAACACGTCAGATGTCCTAGTGTGAGGACTTAGTCGCGAGGCCAGCGCATCTATGTGGTAGCTTGAGAGGGGTTGAGCGTAATCGAGAAACACAACACACAAGACGAGGATTTAGACAGCTTCGGGCCCCGGGAAACATCATTTGTTAATAACCCTACATGTTGTTTGTGGCTAGGTCTCATTATGATTATGAGGGAGTCACCGTAAACCGGCTCTCCTCTAGTTGTGTCTAGCCCTAGAAATTGTCTCTTCTTCCCTCTCCCTCTTTCGGGAGCCCTGCCCCTCCTTATATATGTTAAAGGGGCGGTTTACATGACTAATCCTAGTTGGATTAGGATTATTCTATTACAAGTGGAGTCCTAGTCTTGCTTCCTTTGTAGGAGAATATTCCTTATGTCTTCCTCTTAAACCGGCCCACCATAACCTGAGCCGACCTTTCATGAACCGCCCGTTGGGCCACCCGGTCTTTGTCGCTCCTCTGACCCGCCTACCAGATCACCAATGAATCGTAAACCGCCAGGTCCAAGCGGGTCGCCAGTGAATCACCAAGCTCTAGCCGTGTTATACTTCTGGCTAGGCGCGGGGTATATCCCCGACATTAGCCCCCAGTTTAATTTGGATTTATCCATGTTAAACTGATCTGCAACATAAACACAAGAAGAAATTTTGCGTCTTGTGCTCCGGGTTAAATATTCTTATAAACCGGCACTTGATCATCCTTAAGTCCTTGTCATTTCTTCCTTCTAGTAAATCCGAGTCAATAGACCAGCTTCGTAATCAATTTGCTTGCAGAAGATATTTTGTAAATAAAGAATCCATTTGAATCGACCTTAAATGCTCTGATATTCAGCCGATTTGAAAATGTAAACGTCCCGGTTTATCATTGCCAAAATTGCAGGGCTATAAAAACTGATGATCCCGGGTCATGACCGTTTATAGACGCCGGGTTATGATTGTTGCCCACGCCGGATCACACAATTGATCTTCCTAATTTGCCAAAAACTGAGAATTTGAAGATGTTCCTCCTTTATATGCATATTACATGTAACCCCCAAGTCTTAAGAGGAGAACATAGTGATAGCTTAAGACTTGTGTCAATATAAATGTTGCAACCTTGAAGAAATCCAGATTGTTCATCTCAGTTACTAGTCACAACTGAATATTCCACATATGTAGCCCCCATGTGCCGGGTTGTTATGCTTGCAGCAACCTAGGACTTGAAATTGTCGGATGCTCTAAAAAACTTGAATTGTTGACAGGAGCAATTGGTAGCCCCCAAGGGTCGGCTCATTATGATGTGATGAGTCGGGTCTTCAATAAGGCCAATAAAAATGACTTTGCATTAGCCCCCAAGTGTCATGGTGCATGCTTGCAGCGACATGAGACTTGCATATTTGATATAATGTCAACTTAAATAATGTTGCCCCCAAGTGCCGGGTCGTAAGCCTGCAGCGACCCGGGACTACTTCCTCCATTGTAGAATAAATTATATCCATTGATAATATAATAGCCATTGCGCTAAAGCGACTTTGAAAACCTTAATCATAATACTGGTTATTGATAACCATAAAATCCAGCCATGTTGGCTATTTGAAGATTTAAATAATATAATCCAATTATTTATGAGCGCATGATTCCGATGGCGCAATCCAAATATATACTGGTGACTTATAGTCCAAAGCCAGGCCGGGTTAACAAACACCGGATAATTTCTCATCATATACTCGCGACTTATCGTCTTAAAGCCAGACCGGGTTAATAAACACCGGATATTATTTTATCTCATATTGGCAACTTATAGTCAAAAAGCCAGGCCGGGTTAATAAACGCCGGTGATTTATAATTATGCTTTATTCAACCTGTTTCTGCATACAACAAGTTTAAAGTGTCCTGGCAGTTTACCGCCGGACGGGTCATAATGCCCAACATATAACCCGGGTTTGTAACCAAGGCTGCACTTAAGAATAATCAAATATGAAATATATCATACGTGTGACATTGAATCACATTGTTGGTTTACCAACTATTTGTAGTCAAGGTGATAACCCAAATCTTGAGTGTTTGAAAACGCCCACCGCATTGTGCTGGTGCGTAATAAGCCATGCCGGGTTATGATAAACACTGGATGATCATCCTGGCGACTTATAGTCAATGCCAGACCGGATTAAGAGATGCCGGTTCATAATTGATTATGTGCTATCAGCTGATAACTGTAAGCCACGTCGGGTTAAGAAACACCGGGTTGATGTAATGACATATAGTCTGGCCAGATCAAGAGATGCCGGTTTACCTTAAAAGTTGATCAATAAGGGATCAAACTTGCAAAAACGAAAGCGAACAAAAACTTGTAGTCGAGGCTTTTCGAGGGCTGCCAGGCCCAAATTCGAGGCTTTTTGTGGGTTGCCAGGCCGCTGAGTTAAACCATTTGACAAAGCCTTTTAAGATGGGCCTCCAACTAACCAATAGTCATTTTAACTTTGACAAGTTCAGGGTCTCAATGAGAGTAACTTGTCAAACGTTCGGCGGGTCGTGCCAGGATTACCTGGATAGGTGTGGCTTACTTGATGAAGGCAGGTTAACCCGGGATTTTAGGTGAATACACCAGGCTTCCATGTCGTGGGTCGATACCCAATTACAAGGGTCCTTTCAAACTCTTTGTTACTTTACAAGTAATTTTGTGAGCTGTGCTCAATGGGTGCCTATGTTTGAGTTGTGCTTTTAGCAACAATACTCTCTTTGGCCCCTTGGATGTGAAGCTCCCGAGCTTTATTGTGGCATGATAGCCGGATTAATGGACATGACTCCACTTTGTCAGCTGAAGCCCCCATTTGCTATATTTTTGAGCTATGCTTGCTGGGTGCCTATGTTTGAGTTGTGCTGTACGACAAACTCTCTTTGGCCCCTTATGACAATATTGGCTTGATAGCTGCACCAAGAGGGTAGTAATACTATGTTCTCTTTGGTGAACGCACCTATGTTTGAACAGGAAGCCCCCAAGTGATCATATGAAGATGAGCCCATAAGGCAGGATACCCATGTTTGAACTGCGCGTCAGGGCAGCAGGTCCTCTTCGGCAACCTTTAACTTTTTGCAAGAGATAAATTCTTCTTGAACCGGGATTTTGAACCGGATATTGAGAGCTTCAAAGCTTTGTGGGAGACATCTTCCCTTGAACCAGATTTTAAACCGGAATCTTCATTTTCAGCCGGAAATTTGCGGACGACATTTAAACTTGAACTTGCGAGAAGTTAATTCATTTTTAACCAGACATTTTTGAACCGGATTTGAGAGCTTCAGAGCTTTGTGGAAAGAACATATTTCCCTTTGAACTGGATTGTAAACCGGATATTTGCGAGCTTCAGTGAGACTGACTTCCCTTAAGCCAGATTTTAAACCGGAATCCTTTCTGCTGACCCGGAACTTCTTCATTGAGCAGGGATTTTCTAACTGTAATATACTTTCAAAGCCGACAATTTTCTGACGGCCTTTAAATTCTCATCAATATAGCAGTAGCCTCCGGGACCGGGTTATCTTTCCCTCCATCGTCCTGGGGTTCTTAAACTTTGCTGAAACTCGCAAGATTTGCTGAGTCATGTCATTGTAGCCCCCAAGTCTTAAGACGACTCGAGGAGTTGGCTTGAGATTCTTCATAGTTCGCCCTAATGTTGATAGCATGATGTGAATCCACAGAAGGTTGAGGTGACTGCGGCGGGTTATAAATGATCCCGTATGAGCCGTGTCACCAACTCGGCCAATGGTTCCTTCCAACTGACTATTTGAAGTTAACCAAACTGTAGTGGCGGCGACTTGTGCGCCTGCCCATTAGGCCACCCAGTGCAGACGGCGGTTGATAGTATATGATAATTTGCCTCCATTTTGTTGAAAGAAAACCGGCCTACCCAAGCTGTGACTTGCTCATGCTCAATAAAATAGCTCATGCAGATAGGTGCGGCCCGGTATGTTGATGTAGACCAGGCCGCAAGAGACGGTCAGCAAAGACGACTGCATCATCAGAGACAGCTCGGACAGATGAGTCGGCCGTGGCATTGTAAGCCGGTGCGGACGGGGAAAATCAGCACCGGTTTCGTAAACAGACACGGACGGGCGATTTAATCACGGGCGTGGTCCCGGCAAGCTGATGTAAACCGGGCCGTAAGGGCGACGTCTTGCACGCGTCCATTCTTCGTGTAATGTGACATGGACGAACACCGGGCATGATGTTGCCAGCACGTGCCCATGGTATAAACCACGTTTTACAATGAATAATTGTCCTGCATATCAAAATATACGGTCCAAAGTAATTGTTCTTTTGACAAAAAACAATATGTGTCAAAAATAGACTTAGATAGATGTCACCTGATATGTCAGGCCGGAAATTATCCACCATGGAGTTGATGGTCACCACGGTGAAGCTAAAATCAACCATGGATGAGTCATCCGTAGGAGCAAACGGATGCGTCGGCCGTAGTGTTGTAAACCAGTGTGGACGAGCAAATTGTTCTCTGTGTTGTAAACCGGCGTGGACGCGTGAACCGGCCGCGAGGGCGGACGGGCGATTCGTCCGTGGCGTTGTAAGGCGGTGTGGACGGGCGAGTCGGCCGATGCGTTGATGTAAACCGGACTGCGATACGCGTGTCCATGAAGCTGCGCGGCATAGCCGATCGTGCCTCCATGGTATAATACAATCCCCCTTTTTTGAATAGTCGTCCTGCATAAAAATATTACAGGCAAGAGTAACTGTTGCCGGATGAATTAACATGTATTTAACAAAATATATAGGATAAATATCACCTGATATTTTTTATCCAATGAATACGGACGCTTGGTATTAGAAAATGTTGAACAGCATCAGACGACCGCAGGTTGTCATTTGATTTTTGATGTGATGGCTTGTCCCTTGTGATCACGTGAGAGCTTCCTTGGAGGTCTCATTCCAGTAGATGAATTCTTTTCTTGGATAATCGCTCGCGTAGACGGAAAAATTCCGAGGCGGCTCATAGGCCCCACATCTGGCAGTTTAGGAGTAGAAAAAGCAGCAGCGCTCCGTCATGTCGTGACAGTAGCCGGTCAATTTATGGCAGCTGGGGCCGGCTCATGGAGGTGCAGCGACGTGGTGCGTAACATGACAGAGAAAAAACCGTGCGTGTGCGCACGAGACGGAGGCCACGATGGCGGCCTGTGGCGCCGCCGGCGAGACCGAAAGTGGTGGCTTGAGGCCGTAAAGATAGCAGTAGCAGCTGTGTTGGTGGCGACTTGGTTTGCTGATCGGTCGGGCCTCCTACCCACTGATTTGCTATCTTCACGTGTGTGTGTATGTGGTAGTGCTAGCTGAACTTCAGATCAATCGGACTTCTATCCTTGTGCAAATTTTAGTGGCACTCTGGGATTTCATGTGGAGTAGTCTTCAAATAGCATTATGGAGTGCTAGTGAAACGTCCCAAAAGCAATCGATCGATAAGTTGCGTTGCCGCTTGTCGTAGTACTACAATTCCGATTTGATGTCTGATGTCAATAGTTCCAGCGGCACCTGCCTCAGGATTTGCTTGATGTATACGGCGGTTTGCATGATCTGTGCGTACGGCGGCTGCAGCACAACTCTTGTCGGTCTCGGCGACACGGTATTGCAGCCAAGAAAATATTGGTCTTCGATTCGGATTAGACGGATCGTGTTGCCTCCGCAATACACAGAAGAACGCAAAAGCCCTAAATTCCCTTGAACTCAATATCCATCACCGCTGGATACTTTTTCCATCACCGCTGGATACTTTTTCAATCTCCCTTGATGAACTCATAGTTAATCAACTACGAGCTTCTCGATCCCTGAGAGATATCCCTTCAAGAACTCAACACCATCGTGCGCGGGCCCCACGGTGGGTGCCAACTGTCGTGGAATTAACACGTCAGATGTCCTAGTGTGAGGACTTAGTCGTGAGGCTAGCGCATCTATGTGGTAGCTTGAGAGGAGTTGAGCGGAATCGAGAAACACAACACACAAGACGAGGATTTAGACAGCTTCGGGCCCCGGGAAACATCATCCCGTAATAACCCTACATGCTGTTTGTGGCTAGATCTCATTATGATTATGAGGGAGTCGCCGTAAAACGGCTCTCCTCTAGTTGTGTCTAGCCCTAGAAATTGTCTCTTCTTCCCTCTCCCTCTTTCGGGAGCCCTGCCCCTCCTTATATATGTTGAAGGGGCGGTTTACATAACTAATCCTAGTTGGATTAGGATATTTCTATTACAAGTAGAGTCTTAGTCTTGCTTCCTTTGTATGAGAATATTCCTTATGTCTTCCTCTTAAACCGGCCCACCATAACCTGAGCCGACCTTTCATGAACCTCCCGTTGGGCCACCGGGTCTTTGTCTCTCCTCTGACCCGCCTGCCGGATCACCAATGAATCATAAACCGCCAGGTCCAAGCGGGTCGCTAGTGAACTGCCAAGCTCCAGCCGGGTTATACTTTTGGCCGGGTTACACCGCGGGGTATATCCCCGACAGGTGGCTTTGCCTCCGGATGAACAAGACCCCGTGGTGTGGAGGGCTGGATGAACAGGACGACCCCGTGGAGGGCTGGATGAACAGTAGACGGTGGAGGGGTGCCCGTGGAGGGGTAGTTGAACAGTAGCCAGTGGAGTAGCGCGCGGTGGAGGCTAGATGAACAGGACCCTGTGGAGGCTGGAGGAGGTCGACGGTAGCCCGTGGAGGCTGGAGGAGGTCGACGGTGGCGATGAAATGTATCCCGTGGAGTCCCATTTTGCGGTACGCCACACCCCTCGCGATGAACACGACCCCCGTTTCGACTGTAGCGCTCCAACACAAGTCCGTTTCGTCCGTTTTGCGGTACGCCACACCCCTCTCGATCAACAAGACCCCCGTTTCGACTGTAGGAGGTCCGTTTCCTCCGTTTTGCGGTACGCCAGACCCGTCCCGATGAACAGGATCCCGTTTCAAACGTGGCCGGTCGAACACAAGGCCATTTCCTCCATTCTGCGGTACGCCAGGCCTCGTTTCCATTGCATGTTCCATCGAAGCCCTCCCGATGAACATGACGATGCATTCCGTTCCGACCCATCCGGTTGGCTCCCATGCGTTCTGTTGCCTCTCGATGAACAAGACGCATTCCGTTGCCTCCCCATGAACACGACGATGACGTTGATTCTCCGTTCTGACCCAGCCATGTACATGAGCCCTGGCTATACGTATGCGCGAGTAGGCGTTCAAGACCCCGCCCGTATGTACGTACATGGCCGTATTTTCTTTCTTGTACCCTGGCTGTTGTACGTACGTGTACATGCTACATGCGCGCCTCTACTACGACACGTGCGCGCCTCTACATCCACCAGTATGTACGTACACGTTCGCGACCAGAATGACAACGCTACGTATGCTTCGACCAGGTGGGTCCCGACTGTCAGGCACTTCCTTGTGTGCGAGGATGTAGCTGGTGGGTCCCAGTAGTCAGGGGGCGAATCACTTTCTTTTCTTTTGCCCAGACGCACTTCCTTGCGTGCGAAGGTGTAGCTAGTGGGTCCCAGCAGTCAGGGGGAAATGTTTTTTCACGAAATACAGTGGCCCGTCCGGTGGGTCCCTGCTGTCAAGTGGAGGAATCATTATTTTCCGCGTAATAAGGAGGCACTTCCTTGCTGCGGCCGTGGACCCAGCTGTCAGCCTCTCCACGTACAGTCCACGTCTGATGGAAGTCGTTACTTGACCACGTTGACCACGCCACGCCGTGAGCACCAGGGCGGCAGACGACAGCGAGGCTAGGAAAGGGACGACGCGGAGCCGGGGAAGACGCGGCAGTGGATGCCCACACGTACAGGACTATGAGGGTTCACTCGTTCGGCTGCGGTGTGAGGCTGCCGTCGCCGCAGAATAACAGGGGGTGTGGGTGCATAGAGGGATGGCCTAGCCAGCGGTGGGAGTAGTAGGGGCGGTGAGGCCTCCATGATAACCTGCAAGTATACGGGATAGTTGTAGCCTCTTTCGATAAGTAAGAGTGTCGAACCCAACGAGGAGCTAAAGGTAGAACAAATACTCTCTCAAGTCCTCTCGGCCACTGATACGACTCTACGCACGCTTGATGTTCGCTTTACCTAGAACAAGTATGAAACTAGAAGTACTTTGTAGGTGTGATAGGACAGGTTTGCAAGATAATAAAGAACACGTAAATATAAACTAGGGGCTGTTTAGATAAAGAAGAAATAAAGTAAATATAGCGAGTGTGGAAAAGAGGTGGTAGGAGTTGTGAAATTGTCCCTAAGCAATTGACTATGTTACTAGACCGGTAATCACTACTGCAATTCTATTTGAGGGAGAGGCATAAGGTAACATACTTTCTCTTCTTGGATCATATGCACTTATGATTAGAATTCTAGCAAGCATCCGCAACTACAAAAGATTCATTAAGGTAAAACCCAACCATAGCATTAAAGTATCAAGTCCCCTTTATCCCATACGCAAACAACCTACTTACTCGCGGTATGCGTGCTTCATCACTCACGCCACCCACCATAAGCAAATCATAAACATATTGCAAACCCTACAGCGGGAATCCTCATGCTTATGCCGACACGGAGAGCACCATAGGACAGCACCAATAATAAAACATGCAACTCAAACCAATCATAGCAATTCATCAATCACCGATAGGACAACGAAAATCTACTCAGTCATCATAGGATGGCAACACATCATTGGATAATAATATGAAGCATAAAGCACCATGTTCAAGTAGAGGGTACAGCGGGTTGCGGGAGAGTGGACCGCTGAATATAGATGGGGGAAGGTGATGGAGATGTTGGTGAAGATGATGGAGGTCTTGGTGAAGATCGCGGTGATGATGATGGCCCCTGGCAGCGTTCCCGCGCCACCGGAAGCAAGGGGGAGAGAGCCCCCCTTCTTCTTCTTATTCTTCCTTGACCACCTCCCTAGATGGGAGAAGGGTTTCCCCTCTGGTCCTTGGCTCCCATGGCGTGGGAGGGGCAAGAGCCCTTCCGAGATTGGATCTGTCTCTCTGTCTCTCTTTGTTTCTGCGTTCCCTGATTCTGCCCCTTCACCGTTTCTTTTATATCAGGAGATCTGTAACTCCGATTGGGGTGAATCTTTCACCTAGATATTTCTCATAAATTAGCTTTCTTGCGGCAAAAGAAGAGCGTAAACCGCCTTACGGGTGGCCCAGGAGAGTGCCAGGCGCGCCCATGGGGGAGGGCGCTATTGGAAATATGCCCTAGAGGCAATAATAAAATGGTTATTATTATATTTCTTTGTTCATGATAATTGTCTATTGTTCATGCTATAATTGTATTATTCGGAAATCGTAATACATGTGTGAATACAAAGACCCCAACAAGTCCCTAGTGAGCCTCTAGTTGACTAGCTCGTTGATCAACGGATAGTCATGGTTTCCTGACTATAGACATTGGACGTCATTGATAACGGGATCACATCATTAGGAGAATGATGTGATGGACAAGACCCAATCCTAAGCATAGCACAAAGATCGTGTAGTTCGTTTCGCTAGAGCTTTTCCAAATGTCAAGTATCATTTCCTTGGACAATGAGATTGTGCAACTCCCGGATACCGTAGGAGTTCTTTGGGTGTGCCAAACGTCACAACATAACTGGGTGACTATAAAGGTGCACTACGGGTATCTCCGAAAGTGTCTGTTGGGTTGGCACGAATCGAGACTGTGATTTGTCACTCCGTATGACGGAGAGGTATCTCTGGGCCCACTCGGTAATGCATCATCATAATGAGCTCAAGGTGACCAAGTGTCTAGTCACGGGATCATGCATTACGGTACGAGTAAAGTGACTTGCCGGTAACGAGATTGAACGAGGTATTGGGATACCGACGATCGAGTCTCGGGCAAGTAACGTACCGATTGACAAAGGGAATTGTATACGGGATTGATTGAATTCTCGACATCATGGTTCATCTAATGAGATCATCGAGAGCATGTGGGAGCCAAAATGGGTATCCAGATCCCGCTGTTGGTTATTAACCGGAGAGGCGTCTCGGTCATTTCTGCATGTCTCCCGAACCCGTTGGGTCTACACACTTAAGGTTCGGTGATGCTAGGGTTGTAGAGATATTAGTATGCAGTAACCCGAAAGTTTTTCGGAGTCTCGGATGAGATCCCGGACGTCACGAGGAGTTCCGGAATGGTCCGTAGGTGAAGAATTATATATAGGAAGTCAGGTTTCGGCCATCGAGAAAGTTTCGGGGGTCACCGGTATTGTACCGGAACCACCGGAAGGGTCCTGGGGGTCCACCAGGTGGGGCCACCTATCCTGGAGGTCCCCATGGGCTGAAGTGGGAGGGGAACCAGCCCCTGGTGGGCTGGTGCGCCCCCCTTGGGCCCCCCTGCACCTAGGGTTGGAAACCCTAGGGGTGGGGGCGCCTCCACCTGGCTTGGGGGGCAAGTTTCCCCCCTGGCCGCCGCCCCCCCCTTGGAGATTGCATCTCCTAGGGCCGGCGCCCCCCCTAGGGGGCCTATATAAAGGGGGGAGGGAGGGCAGCCATACCCATGCTCTTGGCGCCTCCGTCTCCCCTTGCTATACCTCTCTCTCTCGTAGAAGCTTGGCGAAGCTCTGCTGAGATATCTGCTGCATCCACCACCACGCCGTCGTGCTGCTGGATCTCCGTCAACCTCTCCTTCCCACTTGCTAGATCAAGAAGGTGGATATGTCTTCCTCAACCGTACGTGTGTTGAACGCGGAGGTGTTGTCCGTTCAGCACTATGATCATCGGTGATTTGGATCACGACGAGTATGACTCCCTCAACCCCGTTCTCTTGAACGCTTCCGCACGCGATCTACAAGGGTATGTAGATGCACTCCCCTCTCTCGTTTCTAGATGACTCCATAGATTGATCTTGGTGAACGTAAGAAAATTTTATTTTATGCAACATTCCCCAATAGTGGCATCATGAGCTAGGTCTATGCGTAGTTACTATGCATGAGTGGAACACAAAGCAGTTGTGGGCGTAGATGTTGCTAATTTTCTTGCCACTACTAGTCTTATCTTGCTTTGGTGGCATCGTGGGATGAAGCGGCCTGGACCAACCTTACACGTACGCTTACGTGAGACAGGTTCCACCGACTGACATGCACTAGTTGCATAAGGTGGCTAGCGGGTGTCTGTCTCTCCCACTTTAGTTGGAGCGGATTCGATGAAAAGGGTCCTTATGAAGGGTAAATAGAAATTGGCATATCACATTGTGGTTTTACATAGGTAAGAAACGTTCTTGCTAGAACACCTATAGAAGCCACGTAAAAACTTGCAACAACAATTAGAGGACGTCTAACTTGTTTTTGCAGCAAGTGTTTTGTGATGTGATATGGCCGAAGGATGTGATGAATGTTATATGTGATGTATGAGATGATCATGTTCCTGTAATAGTAATCACGACTTGCATGTCGATGAGTATGACAGCCGGCAGGAGCCATAGGAGTTGTCTTTATTTTTTGTATGACCTGCGTGTCATTGAAGAACGCCATGTAAGTTACTTTACTTTATTGCTAAACACGTTAGCCATAGAAGTAGAAGTAGTCGTTGGCGTGACAACTTCATGAAGACACGATGATGGAGATCATGATGATGGAGATCATGGTGTCATGCCGGTGACGAAGATGATCATGGCGCCCCGAAGATGGAGATCAAAGGAGCAATATGATATTGGACATATCATGTCACTATTTGATTGCATGTGATGTTTATCATGTTTTACATCTTATTTTCTTAGAACGACGGTAGCTTAAATAAGATGATCCCTCAAAATAATTTCAGGAATAGTGTTCCCCCTAACTGTGCACCGTTGCGAAGGTTCATTGTTTTGAAGCACCACGTGATGATCGGGTGTGATAGATCCTGACGTTCGAATACAACGGGTGTAAGCCAGATTTAGACACGCAATACACCTAGGTTGACTTGACGAGCCTAGCATGTACAGACATGGCCTCGGAACACGGAAGACCGAAAGGTCGAGCATGAGTCGTATAGTAGATACGATCAACATGAAGATGTTCACCGATGTTAACTAGTCCGTATCACGTGATGATCGAACACGGCCTAGTTGACTCGGATCATGTTTCACTTAGATGACTAGAGGGATGTCTGTCTAAGTGGGAGTTCATTGAATAATTTGATTAGATGAACTTAATTATCATGAACTTAGTCTAAAAACCTTTGCAAAATGTCTTGTAGATCAAATGGCCAACGCTCATGTCCACCTCAACTTCAACACATTCCTAGAGAAAACCAAGCTGAAAGATGATGGCAGCAACTATACAGACTGGGTACGGAACCTGAGGATCATCCTCATAGCTGCCAAGAAACATTATGTCCTAGAAGCACCGCTAGGTGAAGCACCAATCCCAGAGAACCAAGTCGTTATGCACGCTTGGCAGTCTCATGCTGATGATTACTCCCTCGTTCAGTGCGTCATGATTTACAGCTTAGAACCGGGGCTCCAAAAGCGTTTTGAGCAACACGGAGCATACGAGATGTTCGAAGAGCTGAAAATGGTTTTCCAAGCTCATGCCCGAGTCGAGAGATATGAAGTCTCCGACAAGTTCTTCAGCTGTAAGATGGAGGAAAATAGTTCTGTTAGTGAGCACATACTCAAGATGTCCGGGTTGCACAACCGCTGACTCACCTGGGAGTTAATCTCTGGATGACGCGGTAATTGAGAATCCTCCGATCGCTCCCACCAAGCTACAAGAGCTTTGTGATGAACTTCAATATGCAGGGATGCAAAAGACCATTCCTGAGGTATATTCAATGCTGAAATCAGTAGAGGTAGAGATCAAAAAGGAACATCAAGTGTTGATGGTGAATAAAACCACTAAGTTCAAGAAAGGCAAGGGTAAGAAGAACTTCAAGAAGGACGGTAAGGGAGTTGCCGCGCCCGCTAAGCCAGTTGCCGGGAAGAAGTCAAACAATGCACCAAGCCTGAGACTGAGTGCTTTTATTGCAAGGGAAGTGGTCACTGGAAGCGGAACTGCCCCAAGTACTTAGCAGACAAGAAGGCCGGCAAAACAAAAGGTATATGTGATATACATGTAATTGATGTGTACCTTACCAGTGCTCGTAGTAGCTCCTGGGTATTTCATACCGGTGCGGTTGCTCATATTTGTAACTCAAAGCAGGAGCTGCGGAATAAGCAGAGACTGGCGAAGGACGAGGTGACGATGCGCGTCGGGAATGGTTACAAGGTCGATGTGATCGCCGTCGGCACTCTACCTCTACATTTACCTACGGGATTAGTTTTAAACCTCAATAATTGTTATTTAGTACCAGCTTTGAGAATGAACATTGTATCAGGATCTCGTTTAATTCGAGATGGCTACTCATTTAAATCTGAGAATAATGGTTGTTCTATTTATATGAGTGATATATTTTATGGTCATGCCCCGCTGGTGAATGGTTTATTCTTAATGAATCTCGAGCGTAATGTTACACATATTCATAGTGTGAATACCAAAAGATGTAAAGTTGATAACGATAGTCCCACATACTTGTGGCACTGCCGCCTTGGTCACATTGGTGTCAAGCGCATGAAGAAGCTCCATGCTGATGGACTTTTAGAGTCTCTAGATTATGAATCGTTTGACACATGCGAACCATGCCTCATGGGCAAAATGACCAAGACTCCGTTCTCCGGAACAATGGAGCGAGCAACCAACTTATTGGAAATCATACATACTGATGTGTGCGGTCCAATGAGCGTTGAGGCTCGCGGAGGATATCGGTATGTTATCACTCTCACTGATGACTTGAGTAGATATGTGTATGTCTACTTGATGAAACACAAGTCTGAGACCTTTGAAAAGTTCAAGGAATTTCAGAATGAGGTAGAGAATCAAAGTGACCGAAAGATAAAGTTCTTACGATCAGATCGTGGGGGTGAATATTTAAGTCACGAATTTGGTACGCACTTAAGAAAATGTGGAATCATTTCACAACTCTTGCCGCCTGGAACACCTCAGCGAAATGGTGTGTCCAAACGTCGTAATCGCACTCTATTGGATATGGTATGATCTATGATGTCACTTACAGATTTACCACTATCTTTTTGGGGATACGCTCTAGAGACAGCTACATTCACTTTAAATAGGGCACCGTATAAATCCGTTGAGACGACACCATATGAATTATGGTTTGGGAAGAAACATAAGCTGTCGTTTCTAAAAGTTTGGGGATGTGATGCTTATGTCAAGAAACTTCAACCTGAGAAGCTCGAACCCAAGTCGGAAAAATGCGTCTTCATAGGATACCCTAAGGAAACCATTGGGTATACCTTCTACTTAAGATCTGAGGGCAAGATCTTTGTTGCCAAAAATGGGTCCTTTCTGGAGAAAGAGTTTCTCTCAAAAGAATTAAGTGGGAGGAAAGTAGAGCTTGATGAAGTACTACCTCTTGAAACGGTAAGTAGCGCAACTCAGGAAGATGTTCCTGTGGTGCCTGCACCGACAAGAGAGGAGGTTAATGATGATGATCAAGATACTTCAGATCAAGCTCCTACTGAACTTCGAAGGTCCACAAGAACACGTTCCGCACCAGAGTGGTACGGCAACCCTATCTTGGAAATCATGTTGTTAGACAACGGTGAACCTTCGAACTATGAAGAAGCGATGGCGGGCCCAGATTCCAACAAATGGCTTGAAGCCATGCAATCCAAGATAGGATCCATGTATGAAAACAAAGTATGGACTTTGACAGACTTGCCCGATGATCGGCGAGCAATATGAAACAAATGGATCTTTAAGAAGAAGACGGATGCGGATGGTAATGTTACCATATATAAAGCTCGACTTGTCGCTAAGGGTTATCGACAAGTTCAAGGGATTGACTACGATGAGACATTCTCTCCCGTAGCGAAGCTGAAGTCCGTCTGAATCATGTTAGCAATTGCTGCATACTATGATTATGAGATATGGCAAATGGGCGTCAAAACGGCATTCCTTAACGGTCACCTTAAGGAAGAACTGTATATGATGCAGCCGGAAGGTTTTGTCAACCCTAAGAATGCTAACAAGGTATGCAAACTCCAGCGCTCCATCTATGGGCTGGTGCAAGCATCTCGGAGTTGGAACATTCGCTTTAATGAGCTGATCAAAGCGTTTGGGTTTATGCAAACTTATGGAGAAGCCTGCGTTTACAAGAGTGAGTGGGGGCTCTGTAGCATTTCTCATATTATATGTGGATGACATACTTTTGATGGGAAATGATATAGAACTTTTGGACAGCATTAAGGCCTACTTGAATAAGTGTTTTTCAATGAACGACCCTGGAGAAGCTGCTTACATATTAGGCATCAAGATCAACAGAGATAGATCAAGACGCCTCATAGGTCTTTCACAAAGCACATACCTTGATAAGATATTGAAGAAGTTCAATATGGATCAGTCCAAGAAGGGGTTCTTGCCTGTGTTGCAAGGTGTGAAATTGAGCTCGGCTCAATGCCCGACCACGGCCGAAGATAGCGAAAAGATGAGTGTCGTCCCCTATGCCTCAGCCATAGGGTCTATCATGTATGCCATGACCTGTACCAGACCTAATATAAACCTTGCCATAAGTTTGGTAGGAAGGTACCAAAGTAATCCCGGCATGGAACACTAGATAGCGGTCAAGAACATCCTTAAGTACCTGAAAAGGACTAAGGATATGTTTCTCGTATATGGAGGTGACGAAGAGCTCATCGTAAAGGGTTACGTCGACGCTAGCTTCGACACAGATCTGGATGACTCTAAGTCACAAACCGGATACGTGTATACTTTGAATGGTGGGGCAGTAAGCTGGTGTAGTTGCAAGCAGAGCGTCATGGCGGGATCTACATGTGAAGCGGAGTACATGGCAGCCTCGGAGGCAGTGCATGAAGCTATCTGGGTGAAGGAGTTCATCACCGACCTAGATGTCATACCCAATGCGTCGGGGCCAATCACACTCTTCTGTGACAACACTGGAGCTATTGCACTTGCCAAAGAGCCCAGGTTTCACAAGAAGACCAGGCACATCAAGCATCGCTTCAACTCCATCCATGAAAATGATCAAGATGGAGACATAGATATTTATAAAGTACGTACGGACCTGAATGTAGCAGATCCGTTGACTAAACCTCTCCCTAGAGCAAAACATGATCAACACCAGAACGCAATGGGTGTTCGATACATCACAATGTAACTAGATTATTGACTCTAGTGCAAGTGGGAGACTGTTGGAAATATGCCCTAGAGGCAATAATAAAATGGTTATTATTATATTTCTTTGTTCATGATAATTTTCTATTGTTCATGCTATAATTGTATTATCCGGAAATCGTAATATGTGTGTGAATACATAGACCACAACAAGTCCCTAGTGAGCCTCTAGTTGACTAGCTCGTTGATCAACGGATAGTCATGGTTTCCTGACTATAGACATTGGATTTCATTGATAACGGGATCACATCATTAGGAGAATGATGTGATGGACAAGACCCAATCCTAAGCATAGCACAAAGATCGTGTAGTTCGTTTCGCTAGAGCTTTTCCAAATGTCAAGTATCATTTCCTTAGAACATGAGATTGTGCAACTCCCGGATATCGTAGGAGTGCTTTGGGTGTGCCAAATGTCACAACGTAACTGGGTGACTATAAAGGTGCACTACGGGTATCTCCGAAAGTGTCTGTTGGGTTGGCACGAATCGAGACTGGGATTTGTCACTCCATATGACGGAGAGGTATCTCTGGGCCCACTCGGTAATGTATCATCATAATGAGCTCAAGGTGACCAAGTGTCTGGTCACGGGATCATGCATTACGGTACAACTAAGGTGACTTGCCGGTAACGAGATTGAACGAGGTATTGGGATACCGACGATCGAGTCTCGGGCAAGTAACATACCGATTGACAAAGGGAATTGTATACGGGATTGATTGAATCCTCGACATCGTGGTTCATCCGATGAGATCATCAAGGAGCATGTGGGATCCAACATGGGTATCCAGATCCCGCTGTTGGTTATTGATCGGAGAGGCATCTCGGTCATGCCTGCATGTCTCCCGAACCCGTAGGGTCTACACACTTAAGGTTCGGTGACGCTAGGGTTGTAGAGATATTAGCATGCAGTAACCCGAAAGTTGTTCGGAGTCCCGGATGAGATCCCGGACGTCACGAGGAGTTCCGGAATGGTCCGGAGGTGAAGAATTATATATAGGAAGTCAGGTTTCGGCCATCGGGAAAGTTTGGGGTCACAAGATTGTCTGGGACATCCGGAAGGGTCCCAAGTGTCCATCGGGTGGGGCCACCTATCCGGAGGGCCCCATGGGCTGAAGTGGGAGGAACCAGCCTGGTGGGCTGGTGCACCCCCCCTTGGGCCCCCCTGCGCCTAGGGTTGGAAACCCTAGGGGTGGGGGCGCATCCAACTGGCTTGGGGGGCAAGTTTCCCCCTTGGCCGCCGCCCCCCTTGGAGATTGCATCTCCTAGGGCCGGCGCCCCCCTAGGGGGCCTATATAAAGGGGGGAGGGAGGGCAGACGCACCCATGCTCTTGGCGCCTCCCTCTCCCCTTGCTACACCTCTCCCTCTCATAGAAGCTCGGCGAAGATCTGCTGAGATCTCTGCTGCATCCACCACCACGCCGACGTGCTGCTGGATCTCCGTCAACCTCTCCTTCCCCCTTGTTGGATCAAGAAGGAGGAGACGTCTTCCTCAACCGTACGTGTGTTGAACGCGGAGGTGCTGTCTGTTCAGCACTAGGATCATCGGTGATTTGGATCACGACGAGTACGACTCCCTCAACCCCGTTCTCTTGAACGCTTCCGCACGCGATCTACAAGGGTATGTAGATGCACTCCCCTCTCTCGTTGCTTGATGACTCCATAGATTGATCATGGTGAACGTAAGAAAATTTTATTTTATGCAACGTTCCCCAACAGGCGCGCCCCCCTATCTCCTGGCCACCTCGGGCACCATTTCACGTTGATTCTTCCTCCGGAAAATCCCAAATATTCCTAAATAATTCTCCGTCCGTTTTTATCCCGTTTGGATTCCGTTTGATATTGGGTTTCTGCGAAACATAAAATATGCAACAAACAGGAACTGGCACTAGGCACTGGATCAATATGTTAGTTCCAAAAAATAGTATAAAAAGTTGCCAAAAATATATGAAAGTTGAATAATATTGGCATGGAACAATCAAAAATTATAGATACGATGGAGACGTATTAGCATCCCCAAGCTTAATTCCTACTCGTCCTCGAGTAGGTAAATGATAAAAAAGATAATTGTTGATGTGGAATGCTACCTAGCATAATCTTGATCATAAGCCTAATCATGGCATGAATATTAAGACACGAGTGATTCAAAGCAATAGTCTATCATTTTACATAAAAACAATAATACTTAGGGCATCCCAACAAACAATCATGTCTTTCAAAATATCAATGCTTCAGAAAGTTATTCCTACAAAACCATATAGTCTTTTATGCTCCCTTTTCTTAACGCAAGGTACCCCTCATGCCTATCCCGGTGTCAGCCAAGCAATTGTTTCATACTTTAGTATTCTCAAACTTTTTCAACCTTCACGCAATACATGAGGGTGAGCCATGGATATAGCACTATGGGTGGAATAGAATATGATGGTGGAGGTTATGTGGAGAAGATAAAGAGGGAGAAAGTCTCACATCGACGCGGCTAATCAACGGGCTATGGAGATGCCCAGCAATTGATGCCAATGCGAGGAGTAGGGTTTGCCATGCAACGGATGCACTAAGATCTATAAGTTATGAAAGCTCAAACTGAAAACTAAGTGGGTGTGCATCCAACTTGCTTGCTCATGAAGACCTAGGGCATTTGAGGAAGCCCATCGTTGGAATACACAAGCCAAGTTCTATAATGAAAATTCCCACCAGTATACGAAAGTGACAATATAAGAGACTCTCTATATGAAGAACATGGTGCTACTTTGAAGCACAAGTGTGGAAAAAGGATAGTAACATTGCCCCTTTTCTTTTCTTATTATTTTTTTCTTTTTTTGGGTGGGCTTCTTTGGCCCCTCTTTTTATTTAGGCTTCTTTGGCCTTTCCTTTTTTTTCTTTTTTTTCTTGGGGCAATGCTCTATAATGATGATCATCACACTTTTATTTACTTACAACTCAATATTACAACTTGATACTAGAACAAATATATGACTCTATATGAATGCTTCCGGCAGTGTACCGGGATGTGCATTGATCTAGCGTAGCAATGACATCAAAAAACGGACAAGCCATGAAAACATCATGCTAGCTATATTACGATCATGCAAAGCAATATGACAATAAATGCTCAAGTCATGTATATGATGATGATGGAAGTTGCATGTCAATATATCTCGGAATGCCTATGGAAATGCCATGATAGGTAGGTATGGTGGCTATTTTGAGGAAGATATAAGGAGGCTTATGTGTGATAGAGCGTATCGTATCACGGGGTTTGGATGCACCGGCGAAGTTTGCACCAACTCTTGAGGTGAGAAAGGGCAATGCATGGTACCGAAGAAGCTAGCAATGATGGAAAGGTAAAAGTGTGTATAATCCATGGACTCAACATTAGTCATAAAGAACTCACATACTTATTGCAAAAATTTATTAGCCATCGAAACAAAGTACTACGCGCATGCTCCTAGGGGGGAGGTTGGTAGGAGTTAACCATCGCGCGTCCCTGACCTTCACGCAAAGATAAACAACCAAAATACAATGCGCGCCAATTTGGTTACATAGTTAGTAGACCATACGGGCATGCTTCGGGAATCACAAACCTTAACACCAACATCCTTACTAAACACAGCCATCTACTAGTACCTCCCACATATTTTCACCTCTATATCGCAAAACTATTGCAAGGAAAAATATCATATTCAGTGATCCACAAGTTTAAGTAGGATTTTATGACTAACCATGTGAATGACCAGTTCCTGTCATCTCTCTAAATAGATATAAGTGAAGCAAGAGAGTTTAATTCCTTCTACAAAAGATGTGCCCACGCTCTAACGATTATAAGTGAAGCAAAAGAGCATTCTACAAATGGCGGTTTTCTAAGTAAAGAGAAACAGGCAATCCAAACTTCAAATGATATAAGTGAAGCACGTGAAGCATTCTATAAAGCCATACTCAAAAGATATAAGTAAGGTGCAATGAGCATTCTATAAATCAACCAAGGACTATCTCATACCAGCATGGTGCATAAAAGAAATGTGAAAACTAAATGCAAAAGACGCTCCAAGACTTGCACATATCGCATGAACGAAACGAATACGAAAACATACTGATACTTGTTGAAGAAAGAGGGGATGCCTTCTGGGGCATCCCCAAGCTTAGATGCTTGAGTTTCCTTGAATATTTACTTGGGGTGCCTTGAATATTTACTTGAAGCTTTGACACATCCTCGTCTAGACACTTCACCCACACAAAATTCAACAGAAAACTTGGTAAGATCCGTTAGTATAATAAAGCAAATCACTACTCTAAGTACTGTTTCAAAACAATTCATATTTTGTTTTTGCATTGTGTCTACTGTAATATAGCTTTTACATGGCTTAATCCACTGATATAAATTGATAGATTCATCAAAACAAGCAAACTATGCATCAAAAACAGAATCTGTCAAAAACAGAATAGTCTGTAGCAATCTGAAAATTCACCATACTTATGATACCCCAAAAATTCTACCAAAATTAGGAATACTAAACAAGTTGTACAGAAAGACAGTGCAACAGGAATCAGAACCATTTGACTTTCCAGTTAAATATGTAAAATCGCGCACTACAGCCAAAGTTTCTGTCCTGCACCATACAAACCAACAAGCATTGTAAACATCCTAAAGGCAAACCTTAGCACATTATTTTTATAATACAAAGGAATTATATATGGGGATAATTATTTTTATTGAAAAGTTTCTGTAATCAAGATTCACAAAGTTTCCGTGAGCATGAACAAAGTTCAAGGAGCTCACCCACTTCAACAATGCTTGTCTTTCTCACTTTCACTTTCCTTTTTGAAAAGTTTTTAGGTTCCCCTCTTTATTTTTTTGTTTTTAAACTATATAAAAGCACTCAACAGAAATAAATGACTCTCTAAAACTTTCGGGTTTTCTCCCTGGCAGCACTTTCTTTAAAGCCATTAAGCTAGGCATATAGTGCTCAAGTAATGGATCCACCCGGATCCCAAGGTATATCAAAGCCAATTTTAATTAACAATGATTTGTAATTTAGTAGTGAGAACAAAGTAACATATATCATGCAACAACGAAGTCTAACTCTTTTCCTATGCATCGGCATGTCATAAAAGAACAATTCATGCACACATAGTAAAGGCCTATGCATAGTATAAGCAGATTCTTGCAATTCTATCGTGTTGGAAACATAAAGAGGCGGAGATGTAGTTCCTCTCTCATAATAATTGCAAGTAGGACCAGCAAGCACAACCATATTATATCTGTCAAAATTATCATGTGCAACAATAAAAGGCAACCCATCAATATAATCCTTGCTAAGCGCAAACTTCTCTGTTATAGTGTAGTCGGGAGAATTCAGAAAGATAATAGGACTGACATGCGTGGGTGCAATAGCAACAATTTCATGTTTAACATAAGGAACTATAGCAAGTTCATCTCCATAAGAATAATTCATATTGGCATCTTGGCCACAAGCATAGCAAGAATCATCAAAAAGGGATATTTCAAGAGAATCAACGGGATCGTAACAATCATCATAGCAATCATCCTTCGGTAAGTATGAAGGGGAATTAAACAATGTATGAGTTGAAGAGTTACTCTCATTAGAAGGTGGGCACGGGTGATCAATCCGCTCTTCCTCCTTTTGTTCTTCGCTCTCATCATCTTTTTCATCCAATGAGCTCACAGTTTCATCAATTTCTTCTTCCATAGCTTCCTGCAAAATATTAGTCTCCTCATGGATAGCGGAGACTTTCTCAATAATTGCGTTAATATTGTAATTGTATTAATAATTGTCATAGAAATATTTCAATATAGCAAAATTTCCAGGCCTATAAACATAATCATCTAAAGCTTCATACTTTTCAAACAAAGATTCAATTTCATATGCAGCCTTAAAAGCAACAAATTCTTCAATTCGTTCAACATCGTAGTAATCATATATACCATTAGCATAAGAAGCTAAGGTTTCATTATCATTAAATTTGCATGAAAAGGGAAGGTGTGGAGCCTTCATCCTAGAGCAACAATAATAATCATATCTCAAGCATAGATCCCGAGCATACCAACGCAACATATTAATCTGATCCCATAATAGTTTCCCTTTTTGTGTCAAGCGATAATCCCTAAAGTATCCACGTTGATCCAACGTGACTCCCATAACATAGTTGAATGGGGTTTTCTCAGGATTATTAAAGTAGTACATAATATTGTTCTCATAACGATCATCAAGGGTTTTAGGAGGTTCCCCATCTCCATGAGCAGCAAGTACACCTAATTTTTTTGGTATTTCGTGTTCCATATCCATAACTAAAGATAGAGAACAACTTAGAACAGAAAATAAAAATTACTTAGTGATAAAGAAAACAAGCACACACAAGAATATTCGCCCCACGCTATGACTCCCTGGCAACGACGCCAGAAAAAGGTCTTGATAACCCGCAAGTATACGGGATAGTTGTAGCCTCTTTCGATAAGTAAGAGTGTCGAACCCAACGAGGAGCTAAAGGTAGAACAAATACTCTCTCAAGTCCTATCGGCCACTGATACGACTCTACGCACGCTTGACGTTCGCTTTACCTAGAACAAGTATGAAACTAGAAGTACTTTGTAGGTGTGATAGGATAGGTTTGCAAGATAATAAAGAACATGTAAATATAAAATAGGGGCTGTTTAGATAAAGAAGCAATAAAGTAAATATAGCCAGTGTGGAAAAGTCGTGGTAGGAGTTGCGAAATTGTCCCTAAGCAATTGACTACGTTACTAGACCGGTAATCACTACTGCAATTCTATTTGAGGGAGAGGCATAAGCTAACATACTTTCTCTTCTTGGATCATATGCACTTATGATTGGAACTCTAGCAAGCATCCGCAACTACTAAAGATTTATGAAGGTAAAACCAAACCATAGCATTAAAGTATCAAGTCCCCTTTATCCCATACGCAAACAACCTACTTACTCAGGTGTGTGCTTCTGTCACTCACGCCACCCACCATAAGCAAATCATAAACATATTGCAAACCCTATAGCAGGAATCCCTCATGCTTGCGTGACACAGAGGGCACCATAGGACAGCACCAATAATAAAACATGCAACTCAAACCAATCATAGCAATTCATCAATCATCGATAGGATAATGAAAATCTACGCAGACATCATAGGATGGCAACACATCATTGGATAATAATATGAAGCATAAAGCACCATGTCCAAGTAGAGGGTACAACGGGTTGCAGGAGAGTGGACCGCTGAATATAGATGGGGGAAGGTGATAGACATGTTGGTGAAGATGATGGAGGTGTTGGTGAAGATCGCGGTGATGATGATGGCCCCCGGCAGCGTTCCGGTGCCACCGGAAGCAAGGGGGAGAGAGCCCCCTTCTTATTCTTCTTCCTTGACCTCCTCCCTAGTAGGGAGAAGGGTTTCCCCTCTGGTCCTTGGCTCCCATGGCGTGGGAGGGGCGAGAGCCCCTCCGAGATTGGATCTGTCTCTCTATCTCTCTCTGTTTCTGCGTTCCCTGATTCTGCCCCTTCACCGTTTCTTTTATATCCGGAGATCCGTAACTCGGATTGGGTTGAATCTTTCGCCCAGATTTTTCACATAAAATTAGCTTTCTTGTGGAAAAATAAGAGCGTCAACCACCTTACGGTTGGCCTAGGAGAGTGCCAGGCGCGCCCGGGGGGGGGGGGGGGGGGCGCGCCCCCTATCTCCTGGCCACCTCAGGCACCGTTTCGCGTTGATTCTTCCTCTAGAAAATCCCAAATATTCCAAAATAATTCTTCGTCCGTTTTTATCCCATTTGGATTCCGTTTGATATTGGGTTTCTGCAAAACATAAAACATGCAACAAACAGGAACTGGCACTGGGCACTGGATCAATATGTTAGTCCCAAAAAATAGTATAAAAAGTTGCCAAAAATATATGAAAGTTGAATAATATTTGCATGGAACAATCAAAAATTATAGATACGACGGAGATGTATCACTCTGCGGCATCACAGCCGGCCACGGGCGGCAGGAGTAGGCGGCACGACCGGCGCTGCTTTGGGCAGCTGGAGCAATAAGACCAGATGTTGAAGAAGCACTACGGCCGTTGGATGGACATCGTACAGTCACTGGAGCTAGAATCGTTCATATATTGACTAAAGTTGACAAAGGCCTCCGTCCCAATCAACTTAGTAGGCCCACAAGTCAGCCTCCCACCAAGGTGGGTCCCAGCTAGCAGGGGGTATTCATTTTTTTGTGCGTAATAAGGAGGCACTTCTGGTGGGTCCGAGCTGACAGCGGGGGGGGGGGACGTCTTTTCGCGAAATACGGTGGCCCATCTGGTGGGTCCCAGCAGTCAGGGGGAAACGTTTTTTCACAAAATACTGGTGGCCCGTCCGGTGGGTCCCTGCTGTCAGGTGGAGGAATAATTATTTTTCGTGTAATAAGGAGGCACTTCCTTGCGGCTGCCGTGGACCCAGCTGTCAGCCTCTCCACGTACAGTACTCTTCCGTTGGAAGTCGGTAGTTGACCACATTTACCATGCCGTGCCAAGAGCACCACAGCGGTGGACGACGGCGAGGCCTAGGAAGGGGACGACGCGGAGCCGGGGAAGACGTGGCAGTGGAAGCCCGCGCAGAGAGGAGTACGAGGGTTCACCGGTTTGGCTGCGGTATGAGGCTGCCGTCGCCATAGAATAACAGGGGGTGTGCGTGACTAGAGGATGCCCAGTCGTGGTGGGAGTAGTAGGGGAACCTTGAGGCTGCTGCAGACAACCGCCATGGGAGGCGGAGCGGCGGTCTGTCGGTAGCTGCTTTGGCGGGTGGAGCAAGAAGATCGAGATTGAAGAAACCGATACCGTTGGATTGACATCCAACAGTTTCGTCTGCTAGAATCGTTTGTTGGCGTATATAATAACTAAAAATCTTGCATATCGTCAACTAAACAGGCCCACAAGTCAGACCACTCCCTCTTTTTTTAATAATTTATATATAGCTCATGGCAACTTCTTATGCAATTTATTGCAGTCGTTTTTTTTGGTTGGCCAGGGCTAATTTCGCATATTTCTGTGGGTTCCAAACTATTTTTAATACCAAAATGTCGAACCAAATTTAAAGTACTTTGAAGATATATTTACATTAGGTCAATGCCCGGTGAAATAGGAATCTGAAAATGTGAAAAAATTCAGAAATTATAAAGTAATTGTCAATTTGTCATCTATTTTTATATTTACAACCCATTTCATATTACTTTCAAGATTTGCAAGCGTCTTGAAAGAGTTGCAGCCCATCAGGGCGTAGAAAAATAAGTAGGCCTGGATTGGGTATTCTTCAGAAAAAATAAACTGGGCTCATTTTCACAAAGAAAAAATAGCTGGGCTGGTCACATGGTGAACATAAAATATAAGCCTGGGCTAGACGGGCCACAGCCCAGTTCAAACCCCGCTCCGTCTCAACAATAACAAAAAAAATACTGCTCAAGTAGCTACGTCCCAGGTGTCAGCCGATCTTGTGTTGTTCTCTTGTCTATTGACTATATGCGCTCACAATGTCGTGGGTCCCAAATGTCAGGAAAACACTAGGAGGAAGCATTTTATTTTTCCATACGCTGACGTGGTAGCCCCCTACTGTCATCCTCTCCACGTACTTTTGCTGATTCCCGTTGTTTGTTGACCATGTTGACAACGCGAGAGGGCAGCGCTGCGGCGAGCGCACCAAAGCGCGCTGAGGACGTCAGCGTTAACGATTTAGGAGACGGTGGGGCGGTGATGCGTGCGCTGAGGCGTAGCTAGCCGTGGGAGACGGAAGCTGGCAGCCCTGCCGGTGCTGGTTTGGTTTTGGCGGTTGGAGGAAGACATGACTAAATAAACACGACAGACTATAAAAGCAGTAGGAGTACTTAACAACCTTTACTAAAACCAGCAGGGGCACTTAACAACCAAAGCTGAAAGCAGTATGAGTACTTATACAGGTTCAACCGTACAAAGCACGCCTCGAATTGTGCTACTTTGACTACAGTTAACCAAGGGTGAGGCCGCCAAGCCCCAGGACAAGGCCCAGGCGCCACCCCGCGCATCCACAACCTTCTGAAAGCGGCTTCATCTCGCAATGTGGTCAATAAACAGGATATTCGCTTTAGAGCCATGGAAAAGCATGAACATAATCTTCTGTCCTATTCTCCAAGATGGACGGGCCTTCATTATTTGAGACCACCCATGAATAAGTATCTTTTCACCTCCAAGGGGAATTGAGTAGGTCGACATAAACATCATGTTGTGAGCAAGCGCAAGTTTGACCCGACCATGGTCAGGCATCTGTATAGGAACAATAGAACTGGGCAGTTTCTGTTTCAAGAAGATCACAACTGTAAAACTGTGTATAAGCAATAGTTTATGAACAACATATATAACAGAAAACAGCTTGTACCATAAGTTTCTCGACACAGTGGGACCTGTTCAACGAGTGCAGCAGTGGCACACATATCCCACGTGGGCTTCCACCATTGAAACGCCCCACAAGGACCTCAAGACAATCAATAAAGTGTAGGAACTTGTGGATGTCGATCCAGTCAACTTCAGTGCCATCAGTAACAGCCGAGTTATTACAGAGTAACAAATGAGCAGACTGCTTAACTCTGAAAAAACCTACACATGCCACAAATTATAAGAAAATATTACTTAGAAGTAGCATCTTCGTGAGAGATTTGTTGCTACTTCTAAAGTTAAATTGAGATTAGTTAGACAGAATAGGTGGATTAAGAAGTATTCGAGGCAACAAGCAAGAACCAGATACAAAACTAACATGGATGAACAATTGGAACAACGTCGGGGTGGAAGATCGCAGTGAAGATGAGACCAGGTTCTGCTATTTCCATCAACATTCGTGCGCCAACTTTCAGTCCGTAACACTTGAGAAAGTTTATCCAAGTTCGGCCATAAAAAAGCAGCGATCTTCTTGGTTCATGGACCCAACTCAGAACTTATATCCATGGCTTGTCTTCACTGTGACCATTAAACTAGTGTATTCAGTTATGGCAAGGCCGAGCATCTTGAGTACATGTGTTCTGGCAGAGCAAATAATACACTGCAGGAAAAATTATACGAGAACACACCATGTTCAAGAAACCCCCACCCTCCCGGATAGAAAAGAGGATTCTAGGAACATACTGTGCGTGTTTCAAAATGCTGTGTTAGGATGAGAAGGAACAGGTGTGGCATCTCGCCGAGGGCACAGAAACCTGTAGGGTACTCGCACTTTGGGCACTGCAAATGAAACACACTAGATTCAGTAGGAAGAAAAAAGCATCAACGGCGGCGGCTGCCATCCTAGGATTACCTGCGACCAAGGGACTTGGATTTATCGGGGATAGATGAAGAATTTGTACCTGGTTTTTCATGAGAAAACCCTATGCAATCGCCTAGAGGGGGTTTTCTCTGAATAAGCAGACGAGGGAGAAGGGGATTCAGGCCCAGTGAAATATTGCCGCTTTGTCCGTCCAGCTTACTGCTAAAGCTGGAAAGGGGGGGTTGTGATTTGATGGCTCATTGGGCATTACTGCAGCGCTACGACCGGGGTGTGTCTTTCGTGAAGTTGTGCACTCTTATTTGTGCATATGGCACGTGGACCCCATTGTCGGATAACCCACATATCAGCAAAAGGAAGTAGAAAGACAGGAGTAACTAGTTACACATAAATATATATTTTGACAGAGAGATACTCCCTTTGTAAAGAAATATACAAATCTTTTATATCACAGATAGGCTCACCTTGCCGAGAAATATACTCCCTCTGCAATGCACGGGCATTATGGGGGTTCAACTTTTTTTATGGGGGTTCAGCTGAGAATATAATACTCAGATATGCTCACGGTTACGATACGGTGGGCATGAGCTGACCTGCATGTTTGGGGGCCCATGTGTTCTACCTCAGCGCTTTTCATATTGCAAGTGATCGGTGCGGCGCTGGTTTTAGATGCTGTCGCAAGGCGAATACACAAAATTGAATAAAGCACGGCAGCTGTTGGAATGAAATCGAATGACAGTTCCTAACCAGCAATCAGAGTTGCATTTCTATCAACGATATACAATGTGATAAATAATACTGTCGTACAACTTATACACACATGACACTTGTTTCACCATGCCAGATTATTACATCGAAATCTCTCGGAGGATAGATCAGTTCAGCAGTTGCGTGCTGCTATTGAAGAATTTCAAAGTTGATTTGGACCAGCTCTCCTTGACAAGAAAGTATGATTTTGACATCATCCCCTACTTCAAGATATGATTTAGATTTGAACCTTGACCATCCTTTAGCATCAATCATCATGCGACCATCCTTTGTACTTACGGTATATTGAGCAGGTTCATTCACTCCAAGGCTGCATGCTAAGAGAAACTTGGCCGCGGTCGCCCGGATTGTTGAACGACTCCCTTGTTGCTCTAGGAATTCTCTGTTTGCAAAAAAGAAGACATACCCAAACAGTTAGATCAACACAGTGAATCATGTGAAACAACCTGGAAAGAAAAAAGAATGAAGCACTTGGGCGGCCAATGCTTACCAAGAAGGTGGACATGTAGGTTTTTGTAAGGACTTTGGTATATGAAGTCTGACGCAGCCCGATCATTGCGGTGCAAGCTGCGGGCGGATCGGATCTGCAAGTGCAAGTGTTGGTGCAGGTGCCGAAGCCGCTGCAGCTGCCGGAGATGGTCCTCCTTGTAGAGCTAGTGCCGGTGTCGGAGCAGGTGTTGGTGTCGATGCCCGATCCTCCGGTAGATCGGTCGATCCACCGGCGTGGTCGATGCCCAATCCTTATTTGGATCGGTGATCGAGCTGCTGCTGTTGTCGGTGCTAGAGCAACTGTCGGTGCTCGATCCGTTGCTGAAGGTGGTACCGATGTGCGAGACAGCGGCGATCGTGTCTGGTCAGCTATGATCAGCTTTCTCACTTTACTAGGATCCGTGACCGTGATCCAGTTTTTTCTTCATTTCTTTTAAACGCGAGAAGGACTAATCGTGGCGTTTTTGTTAAACCAAACTACAGTTCATCATAGGGATTCAGCTTGTACTCAGACAACGGTGATCCAATTTTTCGATAATATAAGTGATGGGCGATTGCCTTCATTACTGACACGACACAAGAAGTGAAACCTGCAAAAATAGCCATCGTAGAGCAAACCAAACGGTTTATTCTGTGATGAATGTCACATGGCAAAACCTGCATCCTAAAATTGCAGGAAAAGAAAGAAAACATGACATTAAATCAATAAGATTTAGAAAGTAAATCAATAAGATTTACTTGATGTGACACGAGTGAATCCTTACCAGGAAATCACTATGTTGAAGTACTAAACAGAAGATTGGTGTTTCCAACTACGGGTGGCATACAGGGGCCCCTCCTACTCCCACAAGCAGGACAGTCCAAAGGTCGTGACAAATCGTATGGACCGAACATCCATGGGACTGGAAATCCTGGTGGGTGCGATAAACCCTGCAATGCATACAGATATTGGAGTGTAACCATAATTGATAAACCATCCTCACAAAAATATGATCTGGATACTTCAAAATATACAGACTGAATTGAGTGGACAGACATTAACATAGAGCGTTCTCAGGACTGACCACACACCAAAAGCGACAGTACTAATAAACAATACAGGGTTCACAAACACAAATCAAGTACTAAACAATAGTACTTACTACAGACAAGCAAAGTTGCACTAACTAAACTTTGCAGACTATTTCTTGCCACCGACCTACGGGATGAACCCCGCATAACTGACTAGGCCATGGACTTCGTGTGAGATGTCTACATGCACCATCACTATCTTGTCAACCTTGGAGAACCTAACAGAGTGGTCTTTCCACTCATAAACATGATGATGAAGACAGGCCGCATCAGATTTGTTGGGAAGCTTTACAAGAACCACAAACTTTGTAATCGAAGGCACAGCCAGGAAATTGTTGTGGTCAAGTACAGCCTCGAGAACACGCCTGACAACAAAGCTACAGGAAAACACTAGTTCAGGACACGTGGTGACAAGGACACATCAGCTGGATAGTTTAGTAGTAGAACTCATCATCAGGTCTTCCAGTTCACATGGCATGACTTTGAAAACTTCATATCCAACGCGGACCTAGTTCTAATTCAAATAGAAACCATATTTTATTGCTACCTACATTCAGAAATATAAGATGATTTTCGATATTATACTCCATATATGACTACATATACGCACAGAAATGAGTGAACAAAGACACTAGAACATGTCTTCAAAGGCATGAGAGCAGAGGGATTACTTGCAATATCCATAACACAAGTTACTGAGGCAAATATACCCTCTTCAAAGGTAGCATTGATGTTCATAAAGTACTCCCTCCGTCCCAAAATTCTTGTCTTAGATTTGTCTAGATACGGATGTATCAAGTCACATTTTAGTATTAGATACATCCGTATCTAGACAAATCTAAGACAAGAAATATGGGACAGAGGGAGTAGTTGATATTAATCTATAAGAAATCAGTGTCAACCTCTCGCATGTTTTGGTCAAAAGAGGAATTTAGAACCGTCATTTGGCACACTAAAATCACATGCAAGATCACCCAGAAAGTTGTACTACCAGTACTAGTACTGCGTGTTAGATGAAAAAACACGATCAAGATCGAGAAAAAGATTGTCAACAAGAGACATTACCTGGACCTGCTTAACGAGGGATCCCGGAGAGGGGGGCTTGGATAGGGCGATGGCTTTGAGCTTGTCTGCGGTAGTCTCGACGGGGTGCTTGCGCTTCTTCGTACCATGAGCCTCGACAGTTTTGGCCAGAGCCATAGACATCACATCGGCCGGTGCTCCAGCGTCCATCCAAGAGAGGAAGCTGAGAGAGAAGAGTGAAAGGAGGAACGAGATGAGGGAGAAGCGAAGCGAGTGGGGGTTTTCTTCAAGAGAGGAAGCTGAGAGAGAAGAGTGAAATGATGGTTGCTTCATCCGTCCAACTTACTGCTGGAAAGGAGGGGGTTTTGTGATTTGACAGATTAATTGGCATTACTGCGGCGCTTTGATCGGGGTAGTCTACCGTCACTCTACTACGGAGTAATTTAGTGCATGGCTGGTGGACCCAGGTGCTGGCTGTCCCACACGTCGGCGAAAGTGAGTAATTTAGTGCATGACTGGAGGAGGATCCGCACGGTAGAGCGTGTCCACTATTTTTCTGAAGAAAAATATGATTACATCAAGCGTTTCCACTCTTACGACGGAGGTGTGCGAAACACGGCAGCCACTTGAACATACACAGTGCTCCTACTACTAGGCATGTGCAGTGGTTCATACATCAGTACTACACAATCTTGTTGCTAGTGTAGTAAGATATGACGATAAAAAATGATGTTGTGCGCATGTCAACTACTCCTATATGTAACATAGTACCGCTTTTTCGACTGTCCGATCAAGAATGAACTGTGAGATCAATGTTAACAGAAGTAGGTCCACAGCGCACGAAGAGTACAATGCTACAGTACTCCACGAAACATGAACCATATGAAGCACGATAGTGTTAGGCAGGGTGTATGAAGGGTGCATGGGATGGGAGCAAAACTTCCCTTCTTCACCCACTTTTGGGTGTTTGGCAGAGTGCATGAAGGGTGCATGAGTCCACACTAGTAGGTTGACAAAAATACATGAAGAGGACACAACTATATTGAGATAAGAATGCAACCAAACACACCCACACGCTTTGTGCTACAGTGACTGATCTGCACTGTCTGAGTTTGATCCAACGGTCATGTTGTGCTGAGACATGGACATGCACATGCAGAGGGCGCCTAAACACCACAGAAGTCCCTCTGCTTCTCGAGGCGCATGACGTTGGTGATGTACGGTGCAACCGCCCGCAGAGCCCGTTCCCGGTCAACGGGAGCCAGCTCGTCAAAGACGGCATCCAATGGCACGAATGGATTCCGGTGACGGAGCCCTGAAAGGATTCGCCCGGCAACGACGACGGCAGCCCGCAACCCCTCCTTGTCCAGCTCAGCCCCCACCATCGCGCGGAGATGGCTCAGCTCCTCGGAGATATAGGTGAAGAAGGAGACCAGGTCAGGAAGCCACAGCTCGTTGAAGTCGACCGGGTGGTTGAATGGGTTTCGCCCGACGGCCAGCATCGTCGCGCTGGCACGACGGTAGGCATCGCACAGCCGCAACACGTGCGTGGCAACTTGGTTCACCAAGTGGCTGAGGCGATCCTGGACCTCGCCACGATCAGCCCGCTCGCGCTCCAGCCGGCTCCCCTGATGGCCTATCATATCTCCCGCTTTCTGCAGCAACACCGCCGACGCCTCGAGCATCTTTGTGGTGGACGCCTGCCGCGTTTGAAGCTCCGTGAACTCCTGCACATAACGGAGGAGCATGGCACTCCTCTCCTCCTTGAGCTCACAGAGCTCCACGTGCTTGGCCCTGAGCTCCGCATCCTTGGCATGGAGCTCCTGTGTCAGGTGCCTCACCTCGGACTCCGTGATCTGCTGCGCCGCCATGGCACCAGGTAGAAGCAATGGGGAGAGGAAGCAAAGGGGGCGAAACGGCTGAAAGGCAATGCAATCTACGGGAAGGTGGAGGGAGCCAACCGAGGAGCAGGGAATCTTTTGGTTTTCACCACTGTAAAACACCAGTCGACGACTTCTCACATCAGGGAGTAGTGGGTTTTACAGGCGGAGTCATCGTGATTAATTGCTGTCGCGCCTGCTCCCATTAATCAAAAAATTAAAAATCCTGTTGCGCCTGCTCCCGTCAATCAAAAAAATTAACAATCCTGCCGCACCCAAACACCAGAGCAACGCCGCGGTGGATATTTAAATTTACCTACCGGCAAGTAGATAAAAAAGGGGTGAAAAAACAAATGTGGCGGTGACCTAGCTAATCGGTCGAACTAGCCCAACTAGCTAGCCACTGTGCTTCACTGATGTACTCGGCGGGAAAGGTGGTCTTTTGTGATTTGATGACTCATTTACTTGCCTCAGCGCTACGACCGAGGAGGACCCAGAATACACGCGGTAGGGCGTACCACGTCAGGAAAAATATATGCGTGCACCACCCGAGAGGACCCCGAAACCGCGCGGTAGGCTATGCCACGTCTCGGCACGGAGGAAAAATGTGCGTGTAAAAATATACTGTATCAGACGTAGTACCTATGGTTCGACCTCGGGACCCAGCCAGTCGGTCGAAAACACCCCACTAGCCACACAACTTCATCATGCAAACGTGGCACGGAGAATAGATGTGGTTAGCTCCGTCTCGACCAGCCACAACGTCTCTTGTTCTAGGAGATTCTTCTATTTTCCAAGCTTTTTTTAGCTGTAATAACACCACGGCAAGCTAGCGCCGCTCTTCGTGTGTGCCCGTGCAAAGGTTAGACGATGGAGAGAAGAGAGATTGAGATCGCAGACCTAGGACCCACCAGTAAGTGAGACAACGGTCATGCACATGTTGACGAGGCACTCCCTCTACTCTACTCAACGCAAGTACTGTATAAAATCAAGTTATGGGACAAAGCCAACAACCGTTGTTGTTTCAGGCTATTGGCTTACGCTTTGTAGTCCAGGTTGCCAGTTCGAATCTCGTCTTTCAGATTTGTTAGTTTTAGGCCGAAATTTGATTAATGACAAGTGGGACCCCTGTGTGTTGTTCCGATATTTCAGTGTAGGATGGCTTTTTTGAACAAACACTTTGCACGGTTAGACAAGTAACGGCACGAGTTACACGTATTTTGCAAGTTTATGAACAAAAATGACAGCGGCATAGAATATCACATCCACCCCGCAGCTTAGATACTATGGTGATACGAGTTTTTACACCGTTGGAAGTGAGATCCAATGGCTTGGGAGTAGTCTTTGTAATTATGCGCAATTTCCAAACTCTCCAAAGGTTTTTTTGCAAATAAAACATTCAGGCCTCGTGTGTGCCGCTGCATCTTTGATCCAACGGCTCCCCGTTTCTCATATTAGGTGCTCCCCGTTTCTCATATTAGGTGCTCCCCGTAGCTTAATTACCCGCTACGGTGATATGAGCATCTAGGTCGTATGATCAGTGATCAGATGGCACATGCGTAGTACTTGTACTTTCTGTGCATTTCCCAAACTCTATCAGCCATATATTGCAAAAACATTCAAACCTCCTACCGTGGGCCATTAGATCTCAGCGAACTCGTATCACCATAGAATCTACGATGCGGGAGCACCTCATATTCGCTCGTGCGAGAAAACATAAGGTGCTATCGTAGCTTGGATGCTACAGTGATACGAGCTTGGAGGTCGTTTGATCTGAGATCCAATGGCATCTGAGCAGTCTTTGCGCTTGTAAGCAGTGGCCGAACTCTTTTGGGGCTTTTCTGCAAAAAACCATTCAAACCACCGAGGAGGTGTTGGGCCACAAATCCAACGGCTCCGAAAAGCTTGTATCACCAAAGCATCTATATAAGGTGTGGTAGCACATGATATTCTTACATACAGGAGAATATGATGTCCTCCTTCATCTTAGATGCTACGGTGATAAGAGCTTCAAGGTCGTTGGATATGGGATCCAAGGGCATTTGAGTAGTTTTTGTACAATTGTGTGCAATTCTCAAACTGATCAAGGTTTCCTGCAAAAATATTAAGATACATCATGTGAGCTGCTATATCTCAGATCTACAAGCTCCAAGCAACTCGTATGGACATATAGCATCTAAGGTATGGGGGCACATGATATTCTCCCGGGGAGGAGGGGTGGGGTGCACAACCAATCGGTGGTTGGGAGGGTGGGGACAAATATAATCTAAACAACCCTAAACAGAGCTCCACAATTTTATCTAAGGTCGAGGGGTTGACCCCCGACAATCATAGCTCCGCCTAAACACAACATTTGCATGTACTGTAGTACTAGACTTAATACTCATGTTTCAGTTTCATGTTTATTTTAAATATTGAACTGAGGATCATGGATGTCTTACATTTTACTCCCTTCATTCCTAAATATTAGTCTTTTTAGAGGTTTCGAATGGACTGGCACATACGGATGTATATAGACATATTTTAGAGTCTAGATTCACTCATTTTGCTCCATGTGTAGTCACTTGTTGATCTCTCTAGAAGACTAATATTTAGGAAGAAGGAGTATTTTTGAATTCGTGTCATACATGCATGGTTTGGAAAAATAGATGCACTATACTTATTGGATTGTTGTTGTGTTCGTGCGTGTGTGTCTTTGTGTGTGTGTGTGTGTGTGGTCATATGCTTGATACATACAAAGTTTTCTCACCTCCATATTGTTCATCTTTTAATCTTGAATTTGCATTGGAAAACTGACTAGGGATACCATGAAATGTGAAATCCACGTTGAGATCACTATATCACAAACTCACTCTAATTCAACAACTCGTCATAAATCAATTACCATGTTGAGATTAGTATTTGTAAGGAAAATACAGGTATTGTAATACACATAGATTCGTTCGACAATTTAAAAGGTTCCTTTCGTATTCTAGAATGGTACGACCCAACGGCGTACCAGCCAGACCTTGGATTGTGTTGATCCTAAAAAAAGGGCTGGTGTCCTTCGGTGGCGTGCGTGGTACGCACATTAGGCAACCCCAACCAGTCGAGCCTCAGCGTTTCAAGTCGAAATATCTGGAGGCCAGAATTCCAGCCCTAGGAAATTCCCCTCATGTCCCCTATCCATAATGACTACTGATGAACAATGGAGGGATGCTTTAGTAACTAAACAACGTTACCTACCGTGCCGAGCACGGTTCAATTCCCTCGGTCGCCGCTTGTCAAGGTCACCCGTCATTTGCATTGCCTAGTACTACTACTACTACAACAGGATGAGCACAGAATTGAGCCTGTTTGTTCGTGCCTAGTACTTGAGTTAATATATCAGGCAATGCACTAGTGCGGAGGGATTATCCTTTTACTCTGCATATATAACTTGTCTGAAGTCTAACTAAGCAAACTGTTTGACCAAATCCTTTCTTAAGAAATACAACATGATAGATGTACGGCTTGAAAATTTATTGCATGATGCAGGTTATGATATTGTTTCGAATCCTGGATCTTAAATTTCAGAAAATCCAAAAGTGAGCATGAATTCCTGAAACTGAGCATGGTCACGTGATATGGCACAAATATTACTTCGTGTGTTTTTTCTTCAATTTGAGACAAGATGCTTATGACAAGTTGCACAAATGAAGAGCCAAGGTATTTTTGAATAAAGACATGTCACGTTAAGGCGAACGCTTTCACTATTGAAACTGTGGGTGTTTACGTGCCGCCACGAGTCCCGGCTTCTCATCGGTAGGTGCCATCTGAGCAAGCGTGTGAGTCGGCGGAGGCGTCTTGATCGCCGCTTGCGCCCGGCTGTCGAGGCGGCGAGCATACCATGCTGCACGCTCACCGGGAGGCGAGCCCTTTGACCAGGCTCTGCCGCCCACCATCGTCCCAACTGCTCCCACTTTTAATGTCGACGGCGCCGTAGTTTAAAATCAACCCTGCACTACCCGGTATTGCTACAATCTTCTCTCTTCCTCTCCGATTCTCCTGTCATCTACCTCCAACTAGCCTGACCTAAACGTACGCCATGCCGCATCACGATGGTCTGCCCTTAGTGTTCCAGTTTCCTGAGGAAGACACCCAGCCGGAGTCTTAAGAACATAAGGCGCTTTGGGACGACCTTGAACTGGCCTTGCGGGAAGACGTCGCGCCTGTCCCCGCTCCCATTCCGGCTCCCGTCGCCTCGACTGCGCCAGCGCCCATCCCCGTGGCATTGATGGGCTGGGAGCCGCACATTGTCGCCGAGCTTGATCCCATGGGGTTCCACGAGGTCCCGTCGACCGCGCCCGCGCTTGCTTGCATGCGCGCTGCGTCTGCAGCGACGCCGACGCCCATGCGGTGCCGTGCACTGCCGGTGCATGCGCTGCTGGCGTGCTGCAGCGTACCGCCCGTGCCGGTGCCCGTTCACACAAATGTCTCCGTCACGCCGTTGACAGCGCCTGTCCCCGCGCGAGGGCCAGTGCCCGCCTCAGCGGCATGGATGGCCGCCGTCGACCGCTTCCTTGCACCAACACCAGTCGCCTCCTCCCGCCAGTTGACGCGCTCCTGATACGTCTTCAACGTATCTATAATTTTTGATTGTTCCATGCTATTATATTACCACTTTTGGATGTTTATGAGCTTTATTTTACACATTTATATCATTTTTGGGACTAACCTACTAACCGGAGGCCCAGCCCATATTGCTGTTTTTTTGCCTATTTCAGTATTTTGAAGAAAAGGAATATCAAATGGAGTCCAAACGGAATAAAACCTTCGGGAGCGTGATTTTTGGAACGAACGTGATCCAGAGGACTTGGAGTGCAAGCCAAGAAGCTGCCGAGGCTCCCACGAGATAGGAGGGCGCGCCTCCCACCCTATAGGGTGTGCCCCCTGTCTCGTGGGCCCCTCGGGCGGCCACTGACATACTTCTCCTCCTATATATACCTACGTACCCCGAAAACATCCAGGAGTAGGACGAAACACAATTTCCACCACCGTAACCTTCTGTATCCGGAAGATCTCATCTTGGAACCTTCGCCGGCACTCTGCCGGAGGGGGAATCGACCATGGAGGGCTTATACATCAACATCCTTGCCCCTCCGATGAGTTGTGAGTAGTTTACCACAGACCTACGGGTCCATAGATATTAGCTAGATGGCTTCTTCTCTCTTTTTGGATCTCAATACAATGTTCTCCCCCTCTCTTGTGGAGATCTATTCGATGTAAACTCTTTTTGTGGTGTGTTTGTCGAGATCCAATGAATTGTGGGTTTATGATCAAGTTTATCTATGAATAATATTTGAATCTTCTCTGAATTCTTTTATGTATGATTGAGTTATCTTTGCAAGTCTCTTTGAATTATCAGTTTGGTTTGGCCTACTAGATTGATCTTTCTTGCCATGGGAGAACTGCTTAGCTTTGGGTTCAATCTTGCGGTGTCCTTACCCAGTGACAGAAAGGGTTGCAAGGCATGTATTGTATTGTTGCCATTGACGATAACAAGATGGGGTTTATATCATATTGCTTGAGTTTATCCCTCTACATCATGTCATCTTGCTTAAAGCGTTACTCCGTTCTTATGAACTTAATACTCTAGATGCAGGCAGGAGTCGGTCGATGTGTGGAGTAATAGTAGTAGATGCAGGCAAGAGTCGGTCTACTTGTTATGGACGTGATGCCTATATACATGATCATACCTTGATAATCTCATAATTATTCTCTTTTCTATCAATTGCTCGATAGTAATTTGTTCACCCACCGTAATTCCTATGCTATCTTGAGAGAAGCCACTAGTGAAACCTATGGCCCCCGGGTCTATCTCTTATCATATCTGCTTCCAATCTACTTTTATTTGCATCTTTACTTTTTGCACCTATATTTTAAAAAACCAAAAATATATTTATCTTATCTTACTATCTTTATTAGATCTCACTTTCGCAAGTAGCCGTGAAGGGATTGACAACCCCTTTATTGTGTTGGTTGCCAGTTCTCAGTTTGTTTGTGTAGGTGCATGGGACTTTTGAGGAGCCTCCTACTGGATTGATACCTTGGTTCTCAAAAACTGAGGGAAATACTTACGCTACTATTGCTGCATCACCCTTTCCTCTTCAAGGAAAACCAAAGAAAGCTCATGACGTAGCAAGAAGGATTTCTGGCACCGTTGCTGGGGAGGTCTTCGCTCAAGTCAAGACATACCAAGTACCCATCACAAACTCATCTCCCTCGCATTTACATTATTTTCCATTTGCCTCTCGTTTTCCTCTCCCCCACTTCACCCTTGCCGTTTTATTCGCCCTCTCTTTCCCAATCTTCTCCTCTCTTTTTCGCTTGCCTTTTTCTGTTTGCTTGTGTGTTGGATTACTTGTTGCCATGGCGCAATATAATACCAAATTTTGTGATTTCTCGAATACCAATAATAATGATTTCCTTAGTACTCCGATTGCTCCTCTTAATGATGTTGAGTCTTGTGATATCAATACTGCTTTACTGAATCTTGTTATGAAAGATCAATTTGCCGGCCTTCCTGGTGAAGATGCCACTAGTCATCTAAACAATTTTGTTGATTTGTGTGATATGCTAAAGAAGAAAGATACGGATAACAATATTGTCAAATTGAAGTTATTTCCGTTTTCACTTAGAGATCATGCTAAAGTTTGGTTTTCGTCTTTGCCTAAAAATAGTATTGATTCTTGGAACAAGTGCAAAGATGCTTTTATCTCTAAGTATTTTCCTCTCGCTAAGTTCATCACTCTTAGGAACGATATTATGAATTTTAAACAACTTGATCATGAGCATGTTGCCCAATCTTTGGAAAGAATGAAATTGATGCTTCGTAATTGCCCTACTCATGGTTTGATGATCATACAAAAATTTTATGCCGGTTTGAACTTTGCTTCTAGAAATCTCTTAGATTCGGCCACGGGAGGCACGTTTATGGAAATCACGTTAGGAGATGCTACAAAACTTCTTGATTATATTATGGCTAATTATTCTCAATGGCAAACCCAAAGATCTTCTAGTAAAAAAGTGCATGCTATAGAAGAAATCAATGTTTTGAGTGGAAAGATAGATGAACTTATGAAATTGTTTGCTACTAAAAATACTCCTCTTGATCCCAATGATATGGCTTTGTCTTCTTTGATTGAGAATAATAATGAATCTATGGATGTGAATTTTGTTGGTAGGAATAGTTTTGGAAACAATGCTTATAGAGGAAACTTTAATGCTAGACCGTTCCCTAGTAATTCCTCTAATAATTATGGAAATTCCTACAATAATTCTTATGGTAATTTCAATAAGATGCCCTCTGATTTTGAGAATAGTGTGAAAGAATTTATGATTTATCAAAAGAATTTTAATGCCTTGCTTGAAGAAAAATTGCTCAAAGTTGATGATTTGGCTAGGAACGTTGATAGACTTTCGCTTGATGTTGATTCTCTTAAAATTAGATCTTCTCGTCCTAAGCATGATATCAATGAGTGTCTCAAAGCAATGAGAATTTCCATTGACGAGTGCAAGGAAAGAACCGCTAGATTGCATGCTAAAAAAGATAGCTTTATAAAGGCATGTTCTTCTAGTTTCCATGAAAATAATGGTGAGGATCTTAAAGTTATTGATGCGTCTCCTATTAGAGAGGATCTTAAAGTTTTGCAATATGAATTTTGATGATTATGGGACTAATGATGAATCAACTTTGCCTAGAAGGCGTCCCAAGAATTCGTTGTCTTTAGATCTTGATGCTAAATTTGGTAAAAGTGGGATTGGAGAGGTCACGACTTTAAATAGCGTTAAACCTACTATCTCGGATTTCAAGGAATTTGATTATGATAATTGTTCTTTAAAAGGTTGTATTTCCTTGTTGCAATCTGTTGTTAATTCTCCTCATGCTTATAGTCAAAATAAAGCTTTTACCAAACATATTGTTGATGCCTTGATGCAGTCTTATGATGAAAAACTTAATTTGGAAGTTTCTATACCTAGAAAACTTAATGATAAGTGGGAACCTACTATAAAGATTAGAATTAAAGATCATGAGTGTTTTGCTTTGTGTGATTTGGGTGCTAGTGTTTCCACAATTCCGAAAGCTTTATGTGATATTATAGGTTTCCATGATCTTCATGATTGCTCTTTAAATTGGCACCTTGCGGATTCCACCATTAAAAAGCCTATGGGAAGGATCAATGATGTTCTTATTGTTGCAAATAGAAATTTGGTGCCCGTATATTTTATCGTTCTTGATATAGATTGCAATCTCTCTTGCCCTATTATTCTTGGTAGACCTTTCCTTAGAATGATTGGCGCGATTATTGATATTAAGGAAGGGAATATTAGATTCCGATTTCCATTAAAGAAAGGCATGGAGCACTTTCCAAGAAAGAAAGTCAAATTACCTTATGAATCTATCATGCGGGCTACTTATGAATTTAGTGCCAAAGATGGCACTCGTTAGATCTATCTTCGCTTTTATGACTAGCTAGGGGCGTTAAACGATAGCGCTAGTTGGGAGGCAACCCAATTTTCTTTATGTTTTTTTTTTTGCTCCAGTTTAGTAATAAATCTTGCATCTACCTTCTGTTTAGATGTGTTTTTATCTTTTAATTAGTGTTTGTGCCAAGTAGAACCTATAGGATAACCTATGATGATAGTTGATTTGATTCTGCTGAAAAACAGAAACTTTGCGCGCACGAATATAATTTTTTTTAAATCACAGGAACGTGCTTTTGCGTTTATTCTTTTTGCTTCTGATCAATAAACAAATTGTCCAGGACTTCCAATTTTTGTAGAATTTTTAGAGTTCCAGAAGTTTGCGTTAGTTACAGATTGCTACAGACTGTTCTGTTTTTGACAGATTCTGTTTTTCGTGTGTTGTTTGCTTATTTCAATACACCTATGGCTAGTAAACTAGTTTATAAACCATAAGGAAGTTGGAATACAGTAGGTTTAACACCAAAATAAATAAAGAATGAGTTCATTACAGTAGCTTATGTGGTGGTTTTGTTTTCTTTCACTAACGGAGCTTATAAGATTTTCTGTTGAGTTTTGTGTTGTGAAGTTTTCAAGTTTTGGGTAAAGCTTTTATGGACTATGGAATAAAGGGTGGTGTCGGTGTCAAAACCGGCGGATCTCGGGTAGGGGGTCCCAAGCAGTGCGTCTTAGGATCAATGGTAACAGGAGGCAAGGGACACAATGCTTACCTAGGTTCGGGCTCTCTCGATGGAGGTAAAACCCTACTCCTGCTTGATTGATATTGATGATATGGGTAGTACAAGAGTGGATCTACCACGAGATCAAGGAGGCTAAACCCTATAAGCTAGCCTATGGTATGATTGTTGTAATGGTTGTGTATCGACTAGCCTGGCCCCGGTTTATATAATGCACCAGAGGCCTAGGATAACAAGAGTCCTAGCCGAATACCACTACAAGAAATATGTCAACTTATGACCTTCTGTCAGTGACCCTGGAAGAATTGGTCATAGATTTATGACCATTTGATACCAATTGGTCAAAAGCTATTCGAGGGGCTCCAAACCCTAAACCATTGCGACCATTTTGGTCAGAAAGGTCATAATTTCCTTACACGAAATGGTCATAAAGCAAACAGTGCTAGTCCGCTGCCTTATTTCTAGTTGTTAATGACCAATATAGATGGTCATAACCCTGTAGATTGTGGTGGGTTGTGATGACTAGGCGCCATCTCATCAGTTTTGCCTATGTGTCATGTCCATGTGGCAGTTTTTGCCCTAAGTTGTGAAGCAACGTATATTTCTATCATTCCCAAAATTCCCAAAAAAATCTCATAAATTCTTTGGGTCATATCTTCATCAAATATGTAAAAATCCTTCCTTGCCTAGTTCAAAACTAATTCAACAATATTCATTTTCCTATTATGTTCACAATAACAGTTTATGAAGGAAGTGCTATTTATATATTCTTGATTGCCCTACGAATTTTTGGACACTCTTTCCTATCCAAATCATTACCGCATGACAAAATTCAGCTCCATTTGCCTAGCAAATCTTCCTCGGCAAATTTCCAGAGTTTTTGTCCACCTAGAAGCATTGTGAAGGAAGTACCTTTTTTATATCTCTAAATGACATGAAATTTATACAGTTTCTTCATATGCCCAAATTATCACCCTCCTCCAAAATGCAGCTCAGTCAAATCATCTATGTGAGCCCAGGTTCAATTTATATTTTATGGCCAAATTGGCACGTTGCAAAGCAAGTGTTATATAGACCCCTCCTATTACCCTCAAACTTTTCGGTCACTCTTCCATACCCAAATCTTTGCCACATGATAATATTTAGCTCAATTTTCCTAGTAAATCTTTCTCAGGAAATTTCCAAAGTTTCTACCTCGAGAGAAGCTTTGTGAAGTAAGTACTAGCTAGGCTTACCCAAATGATCTGAAAATTGACCAGCGCATGACCATACCTAATTAACATACCTACACCAATTTTGAGCTCATTTCATTCATCCAATCTCTCTCACTAGTTTTCCCAAGTTTTTGTCCATAGAAGAGCATTGTGAAGGAAGTACTACTTTGGCATGTCCAAATGGTATCAATTTTCTACAATGCTTTCCTATGCCCAAATAACCGTCCTCCACAAAATTTCAGCTCAATCTATTCATTATTTTGAGGCCAGCTTCAACATTCATATTTTTGTCCAGCGTGGTACTTTGCAAAGCAAGTACCACCTAGGATCCTCCTTTTGAGCTAAAAATTTGTGAAGACATTCTCCTTAGTAGATGATCATCCTCAGCCAAAACTCACGCCCATTGGCCATGTGCATTTCCCGTACCGCTAATCAAACACTTGGCTGCTAATTCATGTTTGAGCATCGATCGGTATTCTCGTGAGTATCTTATCTTGTAATTTTATTCCTAGCACCAACCTAGGGAGTGCCCAACCCACTAGACATGCCTAAGCCGCCCATAACACATGGCAACATTACGGTCACGCGGTGACCACGCTTGACGAGCATCTTGAGTTCTGGCAGCTCTAGAGTTGAGGCCCTCGGCCACCGCCCAAACCTCGACGTATCACCACCAAACCATGTATTTATGATTAAATAGGTCCTTATGTAACTAGAAATGATTTTTGGAAAAAATAAATAGCAAACTATGAGGCAGCTGCAGTTCAAATTTGACCCGCTTCTAGCTGAATCGGCGGAAATTTGCCGTTTTCACGAGAGGTGGATCAAAATTTTTTACACCCAACCATTTTGTCAATTGTGCATTAAATATGGCCTAGTATTTTATAAAAATGATTCGGTCCAATTTTGCAACAATTATTTGGTAGTTCCTTCACCAAAAAAACCTCCTTTCGGGCACTCGGAAAATGGAAAATGGTTTTTTCGTCCAACAAAAATGAAAACTTCCTTAGGCAACATTGTTTGCCATTCCAATATGCACCCTTGTGCACAATATGAGATCATTTTAACAAACTATGCCATGAATGTGGCCATGAGATTGATCATTTGGCTTGAAAACCATTGATCTCCACACATGATATCTCATTTCTGAGAACACTTTTTTAAAATAGTTGCTGTATTACAAGTTTGTTATTTTTCCTAGGAACTTGGCCACATATGATGACACAATGCGAAGGTTTCCCAATTTTTTGATTTTTTTTGAATTTTTTATACCCGTTTCAAAATGCGGTCAAAACGGCGGGAATGACCGTTCCTAGCTAGTGGTTGAATCTTGGAATTTTTTTGGTGTTTCTCTGATTAAATAGATACTTATGTACCTAGAAATGATTTTTGAACAAAATAAATAGTAAACTATGAGGCAGCTGCAGTTCAAATTTGACCCGCTTCCAACTGAATCGGCGGAAATTTGCCTTTTCCACGAGAGGTGGATCAAATTTTTTTACACCCAACCATTTTGTCAATTGTGCATTAAATCTGGCCTAGTATTTTATAAAAATGATTCGGTCCAATTTTGCAACAATTATTTGGTAGTTCCTTCACAAAAAAAACCTCCTTTCGGGTACTTGGAAAATGGAAAATGGTTTTTTCGTCCAACGAAAATGAAAACTTCCTTAGGCAACATTGTTTTCCATTCCAATATGCACCCTTGTGCACAATATGAGATCATTTGAACAAACTATGCCATGAATGTGGCAATAAGATTGATCATTTGGCTTGAAAGCCACTGATCTCCACACATGATAGTTCGTTTCTGAGAACACTTTTTTAAAATAATTGCCATATTACAAGTTTGTTATTTTTCCTAGGAACTTGGCCACATATGATGACACAATGCGAAGGTTTCCCAATTTTTTGATTTTGTTGAAATTTTTATACTCGTTTCAAAATGCGGTCAAAACGGCGGGAATGATCGTTCCTAGCTAGTGGTTGAATCTTGGAATTTTTTTGGTGTTTCTCTGATTAAATAGATACTTATGTACCTAGAAATGATTTTTGAAAAAAATAAATAGCAAACTATGAGGGAGCTGCAGTTCAAATTTGACCCGCTTCCAACTGAATCGGCGGAAATTTTCCTTTTTCACGAGAGGTGGATCAAAAATTTTTACACCCAACCATTTTGTCAATTGTGCATTAAATATGGCCAAGTATTTTATAAAAATGATTCGGTCCAATTTTGCAACAATTATTTGGTAGTTCCTTCACAAAAAAACCTCCTTTCGGGCACTCGAAAAATGGAAAATGGTTTATTCGTCCAACGAAAATGAAAACTTCCTTAGGAAACATTGTTTGCCATTCCAATATGCACCCTTGTGCACAATATGAGATCATTTGAACAAACTATGCCATGAATGTGGCCATAAGATTGATCATTTGGCTTGAAAGCCATTGATCTCCACACATGATAGCTCGTTTCTGAGAACACTTTTTTAAAATAATTGCCGTATTACAAGTTTGTTATTTTTCCTAGGAACTTGGCCACATATGATGACACAATGCGAAGGTTTCCCAATTTTTTGATTTTTTTGAATTTTTTATACCCGTTTCAAAATGTGGTCAAAACGGCGGGAATGACCATTCCTAGCTAGTGGTTGAATCTTGGAATTTTTTGGTGTTTCTCTGATTAAATAGATACTTATGTACCTAGAAATGATTTTGGAAAAAAATAAATAGCAAACTATGAGGTAGCTGCAGTTCAAATTTGACCCGCTTCCAGCTGAATCGGCGGAAATTTGCCTTTTTCACGAGAGGTGGATCAAATTTTTTTACACCCAACCATTTTGTCAATTGTGCATTAAATATGGCCTAGTATTTTATAAAAATGATTCGGTCCAATTTTGCAACAATTATTTGGTAGTTCCTTCACAAAAAAACCTCCTTTCGGGCACTCAAAAAGTGATTAAAAATAGCTAGAAATATGAAAAATGCATACAAATTGGTCCTAATCCATAAAATGTGGTCTTACTCTAGTGAAAGCTTGTGTGGTGCCCTTTTGCATAATATTTTTGATAGCTACTTCATAAAATCCCTCTATTTTTAGTATTTGAAAACTATTTTACATCACTGATTTTCTGAACCAATCATAACTCTGTCCACGTATCGATGACATGGCGTCCATCCATCCATCCATCCATCTCTCCATCCCACATCCATCCATCCATCTATCTACAAAAAAGAAGAAAAAAAGAAAGAAAAGGAGATACCCCCCACCCGCAGCCCAAACCCTAGCTCAGATCCCCTCCTCCGTCGCCCCCTTCCTCCCTCGTCCCCATCTCCTCCTCCCTTCCAGATCGCCGCCGCCACCTCCTCCTTTCCAGATCGCCGCCTCCACCTCCCTCTGTCCGAGCTCCCCGACGGCCATGGCCTCCCCACGCCCTCCCCATGCCCTCCTCCTCTCTCACATCCCCTTCCCTCACCGCGAGCCCTTCACCCCCGCGAGCCCTCTCTCTCTCCCTCCCGCGACTCCTCTGCTCCACTCGATTCCGGCGAGTTGAGGCGGCTCTCGCCGGCGCGTAGCACACCCCGAGCTCCCCTCGTGCAGCTCTTCCCCCCTCCCGTCAGATCCGTCTCTTGCACCCTCTAGTGCAAGCCCGCAACCTCACCCGTGGCTAGGGTTTTGGCCGCCACTTTAACTTCGTCGGGATCTGCCACATGCGACGATGGCGAGGCCAGAGGTGGCTGGACCTGGAGCTCATCTACTCCATGGCGTCGGCTTCCAGATCCGCCTGGTGCTCCATCTTCCAAGGTCATTTGCTTCTTCTCTGGTTCTTGTTTCTAGTTCATGTTCCCCTGCTTGCGATCTGACTGTCGTTGTTGTTCATGTTGTTGTTGCAGCCATCTGGGGGGCTTCTTCCTGTTCCTGGGCCTCGCCGTCGCCGGCCAGACGGAGTGGCGGCCGGCCGGAGCAGCCGCGGTGCCGGGGTTCATGGCGATGGTGATGATGTCCGCCAACGCGTTGTCGCTGGCGACCAACAGTTCGGTAAGAAAACAAAAACTCCTTCCTCACTCGACAACTAATCCTCCCGCATCTTCACTAGTTTTTGTTCTTCTCTGAGATCACATCTTACTAGTTGGGTCAGAACAGACTACTAGCAATGCACACAGTTGGGCATTGGACACCTTAGCTGGACACCTTAGCTACACACAGTTGGGCATGCTCTGGATAGACAATGAAACTAACTTAGGTGAGCAGACAATAATTAGCAGGTGTGATTTTTGCAGGCCTTGGACAAGATCAGGTTCGAGAGCTTCACGGACAAGAGTAAGCTCGATGCTCAGCCTGAGCTCTTCATCCACATCATGCAATCGTACTGACAATTGGCAGTAACCAAAATCATATAAAGGCAGTCTGCTCTCCTTTAAATTATATTTCATAAACTTTATTGAACGATTGCAGCTGCTATAGATTTGAGATTCACATCTTTTTACATTGCCTGCTCTAGGAAGTTACTAGGAAGTTGCTGTTGCGTAGTTTGTCTTTTTGCATTGCATTTGTACAATTGTATATTCTTGCCACTACTAGGTGATTCCTTGAATTACTCAGTTCGTTGTAGCATACCAGTTTGATGGAATGCCTAAGGTCTAAGGAGATAAACATTGGTATCCAGAATAGATCTACCTAAACCAACAGGCACAAAACATGCATATCCCTTTAATCTGCATTAGTGCGTCTAAGTGGTTAGTGTATTGTAAGCTCCATCCATGGAGCAGTGAAATAAGCTGACGTTGTAGAACGTGCAGCTAGCTTGCTGTTTAGACATTTTCCCATTTTTAAGTATTACTTTTCTCTATATCTATGAACTGGATTATCGGTCTTTCCTGGAGTTGATTTTGCGCTAGAGCTTCTAAAAGTAACCAGTCCAGGGAAGAACTTCTCTCTTATCTTAATGTTTGGTAGAACCCCAGATTGACCATATATATTGCATGCTATCATTCACGATCGATGGTCTGTCCATTGTTTTCAGTAATCAAGATGTAATAATTGAATCCCAAAAAATCTTTGGTTTCTTTCCTATCATTTGTTCCGAGGGTTCAATCCACAAGAAAACCCATCAGACCTGTACATGTCATCTGATTTAGATCACTTAATTTCACAACATCACCATGGATTTACGAGGTTTTTGATCTTGCGGTGTGGCGACCACCAAGAAGACACACAACTCCGCATCCCGAACTACGAGCTCTTTGTCATTTTCTTGTGTCAAGTCCACAACATCACCATGCATGTAGGTGTACTTGGTTCATCTTGATTTGGTGGAGGGTTAGTGGCCTATAAGCATTAACCATTTATCTTGATGAATGCTGCTTGTTTTGCACAGTGACAAGGACACCGATGAGGTCTATGCAGATGACTCGCAACCGATGAACTGTGTAAATCTTGTCGGAAGCGGAGCTTGGTGAAGATATTGAACATGGTGAACTGCGTTTTCTCTACATGTGCTTTTATAGGTTTGCATGCTGCAAGTTTGATGTTTTACTGAGTGGGGACGAAATGGTACCGAATGCGAAACTAATATTACAAGTGTTTAGTTTAAGTGTACATTTTGAGATCAGTGCTAGTGTTTATAAGCGCTCAAAATCTATCGTATTTCTTAGATTAACGAGTGCCATTGCATAATTTAGGGAAGTTTTAATAATACTACGATAGATGCTAATTAAATCAGAAGTAAAGCACTACCAAGCGCACCGTATACAATGTTGAGTTCAAGTTTAATTTTCAGTTTAGTGCGAGTTTATCGATTTTCACATTGACGAGTACTCTCGCTTACTTCTCCCATTACTTGGCTGAAGACTCTGTTTTGAACCGAGCCTTGCACAAGGAGGAATGGCTGCGTCTGTTTTGTCTGTTGTAGTTTACTTTGTTGTAGTTTACATTGTTACTCCTTTGTAAAACTATAATATACTAGTGTAATTCTCTTGATTTACTCTGCTGCCCATTTTTGTTTTCTTCTGGACATTTCTTGGTTCAAGTGTCTTTGCTGCTATTTACTACTCCGCTACAAAGGAATATAAGGGCATCTAGATCGAGTACTTTAGTGATCTTAACGCTCTTATATTTCTTCTGAAGGTTGTCTGTTGCATTCAAGTTATTGGAAGTTTTGTTATGCCATGCTTAGTGTTTCTTGAGCTGGGGCATTTGGTCTCTTGAAAGATTATTATTTACTTCGGTGTATTTCACTAATAGTTTATCTAGATCAAGATCTAATGTAAATCGGGGCTCTTCTTTCTTTGTGTAGGGCTCTTCTTCTTTGTGATGAAGATGAAGAAGCTTGGAGATGTGCGCCACAGTTTTAGTTGACGTATCTCTACTCATGTACTTGTTTAATTGTATGTGCACTTGTATAAGTTGCTTGAAGATGAACAACATCAGTAGTGCTTGTGTATCTCTGTTTTTGATTGTATGTGCATTTGTTGGACGTGTAGACGTGTATGTTCTCTTGTGAGTATTTGGCTGGATGATTTCTGGATTTAATCAGTTAGTTGAGATATTTATTGATTTTTGCTGTTCAAATGTGTAAATTTAAATCTGTGAATGAAATAGCCCAAATGTTCTATTTGACAAAATAACATTTGGGCTCTAAAAAGGCTGCGGCCCGAACTATAGCAGATCAGAATATTGTGCATTTCGGAAAACCAGAAAAATAGGCAATGAAATGATCGCAAAAGGCCAAATTGTGGGTCAGGCCCATATTACTAGAAAATTAATGAGAAAAAATATAGTAAAAGGTTGAATTAATGGGCTCGGCCCATGTAGAAAACCGAATTGGACGGGCTGAATCTTGTGCCACATCACTTGCTACATTTGGATGCCTCGTGGCACAGGGAGGTTGCTAGTGACCAAAACGCCACAGTAGGAATATTTTGGTCGTAAACGTCTTTGACCATTCCAGAAGAAAGGTCGCTATAGTTAGTTTACGACGGCCAGCTTTTGACCTTCTGCTTTTTGTCACAAAAAGGTCGTAAATGGAAATTTATGACCTTTCAGTGACCAATAGTAGTGGTCACAAGTTGACATATTTCTTGTAGTGTACGCCGGTGGGGGGAGGAGTCCTTGTCTTGATCGCCAAGCCTTGTTGATTCTTACTTGTATGCGGCAACTGTCCGGACTGGCCCATGAGTATACGGCCATGGGGGTCCTCGGCCCAATCTAACAGATCGGGAGATGACGTGTTAAGTACCCCCTAGTCCAGGACACCGTCAGTAGCCCCCTGAACCGGTCTTCAAGTTAGGGACGCTCCTCGATTCTTCCGAACTGTTCTTCATCTTCGGTTGCCGGTCTTGAAAACTGGTTCAACAAATCTTCTCATCTTCTATCTTGAGGATCGCTGAAATGCAATCGACGAGTTTATACGTCGGGTATCCGAGGAGCCCCTTTAAGTTTCCGACCTTTATCAATGCCTTATTATTTTTATGCCACACCTTGGGTTCGAAGTTGTTCCCGGGAGGTAGTGTCCTCTTGCGTCCGAGCTCTAACGCCGGACTGCATTCAAGGTATCTCCTGCAGCCGAGCTTCAATGCCGGACTGCTTTCGAGCTCCAACGCCGAAATGTATCCGAACTCCAATGCCGGACTGTGTCCAAGCTCCAACGCCGGACTATATCCAAGATGTCATAGATCATCTTGGTCCAAAAAAGTTGAAGGAGTTTAGCCGAGCTTAATGCCGGAAATGCTCTCTAAGGAGCCAGCCACTTGCATCCGAGCTATATGCCGAACTGCTTCCCAGGTGGTTCAGCACCTCGGTCATGGGCTGATTTTTGGTCAATATTTTTTATTGATGCAATTTATTCTCTGACGAGATATATAGCCAGTAGCCCTCAAGGTGTGTATCGGTCTAAAACCCGAGATGCACCTGAAGGATGACATAAGACCGCTGATCCCGAAGAATCGCAGAGACTCGGGTTGATTAGCAAAATCGGCCGAGGATCAAGTCTAACAGCGAGAATACTTGGGACACAAAAGCGGCGTGCTCGATCCTCGAGACTCGGGTTGGGTGCGGCCGACCAACACGAGGATCAAAATCTCCTCGAAACTTTATTGCACTTAAAATTTTACGCATAGAACGGCAATCAAGTAGCCCCGAGACACTAGTCGGGTGGCAACACCGCATCGAGGATCGATGTGCCCCTTTAATATTTGTAAATAATAAGCCCAAAGCCCAAGTAGCCCCCGAGCCTTAATGCGGGCACGGGAGGCCGAATTAAGGATCGATATCCATAGTAAAATCACAAATTATGTGTAATGACTCTATGTGTCCAAGTACTTTACGTCATTAATGCTCGGATCCTCATTGTACAAAACTTTGTTGACCGACCATCGGCTTCCACCTCCTCGGCCAATAGCCGAGGAGTGTTTGTCCTACTTTATAAAGCCTTTATGAGGGCAAAGATTTACAACAAACAAGGCAATCTGGCCATATGGTTTTTATAAACAAAGGTACACAGAGAGACATGTTATATTACTATTTAATAGAAGAAATGTCTTCCAAAGAAAATAGTCCCGCTATCGGTTCCTTTCTTTGGGTTGTCATGCTAAGCATGATCATGAAACCTCAACTCCAATATAAGAGCAAAATATCGAGGATTTAGTTTGGGAGGCCAGTTAATAGCCCCCGGTAGTGTTCGGCGACAGTCGAGGTCAAGCCGGAAACACTTCGGCCAATGTTATGAATGGCCCTTCATTTAATATAGTCATCGGATCGCTGACCAGTTTACACCTATTGTGACAGTCAGTTTTCGGCTTTCTCCACAGAGGTGCTTGACCATGCGAGCTGGAAGAACAATCGTGATGGTTCTCCTTTGCACACCTAGCGAAAAAAGCGGGCGTAGGAGCCAAGCCTGGGCAGGCAACCCAACTATTGACCGAAGACACAATTGAAACCGATGCATATATAGCAATATCCGAGAATGTTTTTGCGAATCTCTAAAGGTGTCGGCGTTGCAGATCTGCGAGACTTGTCTTGACACACAAATAGTTTAAAAGTGCCAAAAGCTTGGAAAACCAAAAAGCGTCGGTAAAAACATGGCGTCCGAACAAGATCAAGTGTTGGTGCCAATCCAAAATTGGACTTTAGAAAAAAAAGTGCTTACATGGTGCTTTAACATGACACATCCTATCTCAAGACTTCAAGCTGGTCACCTCGACTTGGTCTTCCATCCCAAGGCGGAGTACTTCTCATTAGGCCAGTTTAGAAAACTAAACTCTAGCGGTTTTGAGAGAGAAATTAGGCTCCCCGGCTAGTGACCGCACACTCGTGTCGAGAAAAGGAGTGATAAATAATAATAAAAACTGCAAAGACTAAGAAGAAAAATACTTATTATAAAACGGCTCAAATAAACATAAGAGCCCCCAAGTGACTTGGGTAAAAGAATGATTGTATGTACCGAAGTACGTATATCATATCTATGTTCAACCGAACTTTAAACGCGTCTTAACCGACCGTCGGCTTCTCCCTCTTTGGTCAAGGACCGAAAAGTGGTATGTACTCCATCTGTCGAGAATATCGACGGTGTTTCCAATAACCAGGCAATCAGGCCATAAGGCTGTAACAGACAAAGCACGCTCAGGGAACTTATGCTATATTACTGCGAAGAGTAAGAAGCATCTTCGAAGAAAATAGTACCCCCCCGATACCTTTCTTGGTGCTCATTGTTATTATGAGACTTGTGCAATAGATTTTCTGTACTCATGAGTTCCGTTGTGTGCCGACCATGATTGAAAACAATAAGGCGCTAGCTTCGGCTTCACCAGTCGAAGTGCGGCTCGGGTGACCCGATCGTGACAATCGCAGAGGTGCTCCTTTACTCCCTAGCCGAACAATCGGGAGCGAGGGGTAAGCACAGAGCCAGCAACCCAGCTTGCAAATCGCTTAAGTCAATATGGTGCATATTGTGGCGTAATACACTAACAAGGAGCGAAGCCGTACAAGTATAACCATATGCAAGAGGAAAAAGCTTCATGAAGGAAGCCCCAAGTAATTGGGGTATTTGAATTTTGGCGTCACAAACAAAGTTTGGACAAGGAAATTTTACAAACAACTTTTCCAAAAAGTATAATGCTTGGCTGAGCGAACTCAAGTTAAAATTTAAAACTTTGAGCATGAAGACAACTTAGCTGGTTAATGTGTTCGGTATTGATGGCGTGGTTCGAGCTTGATGCGGGACAAGGTTCCATCCCGAGCGGTCGAGGTGGCGAACAAACAGCTCGGCATTCGAAGTGGTGACATAGCACGGTCAATGCAGACGGCAGGTGATGCGAAGTCCCGACATGGGGTAATGAAGTGTTGACGAAGGCCCCCGTCCAGCCGAGGTGACGCCAAAGGATATAGTCCGGCTGGATCATTTTCCTGTGCACAAAAAATAGTGCAAACCGGAGATAATAGTAATAATAATAAAAAAATCGTTGCATAACAAATAATTTATGAAAAGTGAGTAATAAAAGAAATATGGCCTGGCGCCAAAGTCGATGTCGATGCAGGGCGGCAGCGTGATGCGGTAAAGGCATGGCAAGGCCTGAATTCACAGGTCGGTTCGAGTTCCGGATGCGGCATTCGCCGGACTATGTACGGAAACTGATCGAACCACCATGCGACCGTCGTTAATGCGGCCACCATTTGATAGACCTGCGTACATATGACGGACAAATCAGAGTAATAATTCATTGGGAAAAATGAACCCTAACAAGCAAAAAATACTAGGATTAATAGCACCTGGCTTATTTGTTGTAGCAATCCGAAGAAAGGTGATTCCCAAAATTGGGACTCAATCCGCACACCTATCGCCTGATGGGCGATAAAGCAACGGCATGGCGATGCTGGCAAAGGTTGGCTCGCCGGGGCAAAGCCCTCGGTCCAGCTAACCTGACGGAGCTGGTCGACCAGTGACGCCGAAGTCTCCGGAGTAGGTTGATGAAGAGATGATGAAGCCCCCGGTCCAGCGATGCAGGTCGTGACGTGGTCGATGCCGGCTTGATGAAGTGACCATGTGGCGATGCAGGTGTGCCCGCCCCGTGTAATCCGCGGGGCGGCGATGTTGGTGACGATTTATCCTTCGCGACGCCGAACTATTGTTCGGCTGGCCGAGATGACGACCGAAGAAATTGAGCTCGGCTCAACAAAGCGACGACGTGTCTAATGCAGGTCGGCAGCCGTGGAGTGATGTTGTTGGGCTGGTTTGACACCGGCGCGACGGTGAAGTTCGTATTGCAAGAATACTTTTAATACTACTGGGATGTGTTTGAGAATAAAACACAACACCCCATACGAAAACTTTCTTCAAAAAGGATGTCCGAGATCCCATTCATAAAGAAGATGAATTCGGGTCGGATTCGTTCTCGCGCAGAAAATAGATCCAAAAAGAGATGCACTAATCGGAAGTTTTCCGGAGTTTGGACGGTCGGATCGAGCTGAATTTTTGGCAGGTGGTAGATATTGGAATTCCGAAGCAAATCAACGGTTGGATCCTCCAAAGGACATCCGAGCTAGATGCTGGATACCACGTCCTAAACTCTTCCGGATTCTCGTCCAGATTCAACAGGGCTCCGGTATATCGGAGATTGCCGGAGATTCCTCCATCGGAACTCGACAAATTTTTTTGCAGGGTTGTTGTAGAATTTAATTCCGCATAATTCCACCAAAGTAATCGTTTAAGCGACACTCGAGGAGGCTGTGGCGGCGGATACAAGTTTGCTGTCCAGAAAAACAGCACGGTCGCCTGAGGGCAATGTTGACGTTGAGCCCCCGAGCTCCATGGATGACTCCTCCATGATCTTGATAGAGATCGGAGTTGGTGTTGATGAAGGCCTTCATCCAAACATCACGATCGGAGGTAGGGCGCAGTCCTCGGTCAAGCCAAGGTGACCAGTCGAGCTGGTGATGAAGAAGCGGACGTCGCAGTTGACCTGCAGTTGAGCCATTGATCCTTTCGCCGATCACACAGTGGAACTCTCAATGAAAGCACCAATATCGGTGTCAAAACCGGCGGATCTTGGGTAGGGGGTCCCAAGCAGTGCATCTTAGGATCAATGGTAACAGGAGGCAAGGGACACAATGTTTACCCAGCTTCGGGCCCTCTCGATGGAGGTAAAACCCTACTCCTGCTTGATTGATATTGATGATATGGGTAGTACAAGAGTGGATCTACCACGAGATCAAAGAGGCTAAACCCTAGAAGCTAGACTATGGTATGATAGTTGTAATGGTTGTGTATCGACTAGTCTGACCCCGGTTTATATAATGCACCAGAGGCCTAGGATAACAAGAGTCCTAGCCGAATACGCCGGTGGGGGGAGGAGTCCTTGTCTTGATCGCCAAGTCTTGTTGATTCTTACTTGTATGCGGCAACTGTCCGGACTGGCCCATGAGTATACGGCCATGGGGGTCCTCGACCCAATCTAACAGATCGGGAGATGACGTGTTAAGTACCCCCTAGTCTAGGACACCGTCAGGTGGCAAGAGCCTGAGCTTGGGGATGCCCATGGCACCCTAAGATATTCAAGAATAGCCAAAAGCCTAAGCTTGGGGATGCCCCGGGAAGGCATCCCCTCTTTCGTCTTTGTTCATTGGTAACTTTACTTGGAGCTATATTTTTATTCGCCACATGATATATGTTTTGCTTGGAGCGTCGTGTATTATATTAGTCTTTGATTTTTAGTTTACCACAATCATCCTTGTTGTACACACCTTTTTGGAGAAGCCTATTTATTTGAATTTGCTAGAATACTCTATGTGCTTCACTTATATCTTTTGAGTTTGATAGTTTTTGCTCTAGTGCTTCACTTATATCTTTTAGAGCACGGTGGTGTCTTAATTTTGAAGAAATTACTAGTCTCTCATGCTTCACTTATATTATTTTGAGAGTCTTTTCGAACATCATGGTATTTGCTATGGTTATAAAATTGGTCCTAGAATGGTTGGCATCCAAGTTGGGTATAATAAAAACTATCATAGGAAGTGAATTGGATGCTATGATCAATTTGATACTTGATAATTGTTTTAAGATATGGAGGTAGTGATATTAAATTCATGCTAGTTGGTGATTATGAATTTAAAGAATGCTTGTGTTGAAGTTAGCAAATCCCGTATTATGCACGTATGGTTAAAGTTGTGTAACAAATTTGAAACCTGAAGTGTACCTGGCTTGTGCATCCTTATGAGTGGCGGTCGGGGACGAGCGATAGTCTTTTCCTACCAATCTATCCCCCTAGGAGCATGCGCGTAGTACTTGATTTTTGATGACTTCTAAATTTTTGCAATAAGTATATGAGTTCTTTTGACTAATGTTGAGTCCATGGATTATACACACTTTTACCTTTCCGCCTTTGCTAGCCTCTTGATGCCGTGCATTGCCCTTGCTCACATTGAGAGTTGGTGCAAACTTAGCGGTGCATCAAACCCGTGATACGATCGCTCTATCACACATAAACCTCCTTATATCTTCCTCAAAACAGCCACCATACCTACCTATTATGGCATTTCCATAGCCATTCCGAGATATATTGCCACGCAACTTTTCACCGTTCCGTTCTTCATCATCATGACATAATTTACTTTTGTCATATTGCCATTGCATGATCATGTAGTTGACATTGTATTTGTGGCAAAGCCACCATGCATTATTTTTCATAGATGTCACTCTAGATTCATTGCACCATCCCGGTACACAGCCGGAGGCATTCATATAGAGTCATATCTTGTTCTAGTTTCGAGTTGTAATTCATATGTTGTAATCAATAGAAGTGTGATGATCATCATTATTAGAGCATTGCCCAAAGAAAAAAATAGAAAGGCCAAAAGAAAAAAAGGCCCAAAAAAAGAAAAAGAAAAAAAAAGAAAAAAAGAAAATAAATAAAAAGGGCAATGTTACTATCTCTTTTTCCACACTTGTGCTTCAAAGTAGCACCTTGTTCTTCATGTAGTGAGTCTCATATATTGTGCTTTAAAGTAGCACCATGTTTTTCATATAGTGAGTCTCATAAGTTGTCTTTTTCATACTAGTGGGAATTTTTCATTATAGAACTTGGCTTGTATATTCCTACGATGGGCTTCCTCAAATGCCCTAGGTCTTCGTGAGCAAGCAAGTTGGATGCACACCCACTAGTTTTCTTTTGTTGAGCATTCATTTATAGCTCTAGTGCATCCGTTGCATGGCAATCCCTACTCCTCATGTTGACATCAATTGATGGGCATCTCCATAAGCCCGTTGATTATCCTTGTTAATGTGAGACTTTCTCCTTTTTTGTCTTCTCCACACAATCCCCATCATCATATTCTATTCCACCCATAGTGCTATATCCATGGCTCACACTCATGTATTGGGTGAAGGTTGAAAAAGTTTGAGATTATTTAAGTATGAAACAATTGCTTGGCTTGTCATCGGGGGTATAGAAGTTGGGAACATCTTTGTGTGACGAAAATGAAGCATAGCCTAACTATATGATTTTGTAGGGATGAACTTTCTTTTGCCTTGCTATTGAGAAGACATGATTACTTTGATTAGTATGCTTGAAGCGTTACTATTTCTTTTATCAATATGAACTTTTATTTTGAATCATTTGGATCTGAACATTCATGCCACAATAAAGAAAATTACATTGAGAATTATGCTAGGTAGCATTCCACATCAAAAATTTCTTTTTTATCATTTACCTACTCGAGGACGAGCAGGAATTAAGCTTGGGGATGCTTGATACGTCTCCAACGTATCTATAATTTTTTATTGTTCCATGCTATTATATTACCCCTTCTGGATGTTTATGGGCTTTATTTTACACATTTATATCATTTTTGGGACTAACCTACTAACCGGAGGCCCAGCCCATATTGCTATTTTTTTGCCTATTTCAGTATTTCAAAGAAAAGGAATATCAAACGGAGTCCAAACGGAATGAAACCTTCGGGAGCGTGATTTTTGGAACGAACGTGATCCAGAGGACTTGGAGTGCAAGCCAAGAAGCTGCCAAGGCTCCAACGAGATAGGAGCCCCCCCTATAGGGCGTGCACCCTATCTCGTGGGCCCCTCGGGCAGCCACCGACGTACTTCTTCCTCCTATATATACCTACATACCCCGAAAACATCCAGGAGCAGGACGAAACACAATTTCCACCACCGTAACCTTCTGTATCCGTGAGATCTCATCTTGGAGCCTTCATCGGCACTCTGTCGGAGGGGGAATCGACCATGGAGGGCTTCTACATCAACATCCTTGCCCCTCCGATGAGTTGTGAGTAGTTTACCACAGACCTACGGGTCCATAGTTATTAGCTAGATGGCTTCTTCTCTCTTTTTGGATCTCAATACAATGTTCTCTCCCTCTCTTGTGGAGATCTATTCGATGTAAACTCTTTTTGCAGTATGTTTGTCGAGATCCGATGAATTGTGGGTTTATGATCAAGTTTATCTATGAATAATATTTGAATCTTATCTGAATTCTTTTATGTATTATTGAGTTACCTTTGCAAGTCTCTTCAAATTATTAGTTTGGCTTGGCCTACTAGATTGATCTTTCTTGCCATGGGAGAAGTGCTTAGCTTTGGGTTCAATCTTGCGGTGTCCTTACCTAGAGACAGAAAGGGTTGGAAGGCACGTATTGTATTGTTGCCATCGAGGATAACAAGATGGGGTTTATATCATATTGCTTGAGTTTATGCCTATACATCATGTCATCTTGCTTAAAGTGTTACTGTGTTCATATGAACTTAATACTCTAGATGCAGCCAGGAGTCAGTCGATGTGTGGAGTAATAGTAGTAGATGCTGGCAGGAGTCGGTCTACTTGTTATGGATGTGATGCCTATATACATGATCATGCCTAGAAAATCTCATAATTATTCGCTTTTCTATCAATTGCTCGACAATAATTTGTTCACCCACCGTAATTCCTATGCTATCTTGAGAGAAACCACTAGTGAAACCTATGGCCCCCGGGTCTATCTCTTATCATATTTGCTTCCAATCTACTTTTATTTGCATCTTTACTTTTTGCATCTATATTGTAAAATACCAAAAATATATTTATCTTATCTTACGATCTTTATTAGATCTCACTTTCGCAAGTGGCCGTGAAGGGATTGACAACCCCTTTATTGCGTTGGTTGCGAGTTCTCAGTTTGTTTGTGTAGGTGCATGGGACTTCTGAGGAGCCTCCTTCTGGATTGATACCTTGGTTCTCAAAAACTGAGTGAAATACTTACGCTACTATTGCTGCATCACCCTCTCCTCTTCGAGGAAAACCAACGCAAGCTCAAGACGTAGCAGCTCCGAAGTCTAGAACATTTTGGCCTTCCTTGAAGCTAGGGCAACGTCCAGGAGTACGCCAACAACGGCGCAAGACGCCTCCGTCGCCGTCAGTCAGTGGCTCGATGACACATAGGGCACGACAGAGGAGCCGCTTCCCACCGCAAGACGCCCCCGCCTCCGCCGCGTGATCTAAATTTGCCATGAAAAACGTTCGGATTGCCATGCTTAAAATCTGAATGTTTATCATTTCCGTTTATTTTATATCGAACGTCGTATAATTTAGAGTTGGAGTATGACTGAACGAAATCTATGGTTTGATCGATCGAATGTTCTGCTAGATTCGTATCAAATTAAATATAAAACGTCATCAAGCCACATGTATTCCTTGTCATCCAACGACCTAGACTGCTTCAATGTCGAGTGCTCAACACGCTTAGCGTGCAGTTAATTTCATGCCAAAAATAGTGTTAATCACATAATAACACACAAATAATATCCTAGTACTTAATATCCGCATGCACTTAATATACTTCCAAATTAACGTGCATTGCTCGTACACACTAACTAGTGCTGCTAGTACGTGAAACTGGTGCCGTGACTTGTGAACGTGTCCAGATATGGTCAACAGCAATATCGTCCGCGAGTTCTTCGTGTTTGCCCGTGCGTCTAAACGCAGAAGGGGAGGAGAGAGAGAGAGCACACATGGAACCCACTAGTAAGTGAAGGCGAATAGTACTAAAAATAATATTACATGTTATCCATTAATTAGGCTGTGGTAATATAAAAACATTATGTGAACAAAGGGGGGTACAACAAACATTGTTGTTCTACGTATGTTGCCTATTGACGTGCGGCTTGAAGGTCCAGTCACATGTTCGATCCTCGTCCTTTATTTTTTAATTTGTATATGGGTCCAAATTTGTTTCATGACATGTGGGCCCCTCGGTGTGTAGTTTGTAGCACTTTAATTTGTGGGTCGAAATTTGTTCCATTCCAAGTGGACTATCGGTGTGTAGTTTTGTAGCTTATTTATAATAATTAAAGAGAACAACATAGTTTTTTCAATAATACCATGGTGCGACGTTGAAGGCGAGAAAGGATGTGCGAGAGAGCGATGACCGAGCCAGAGGGAAATCAACTAGGGGAGTTGCGGGGGTTGCAACAGTGTTTCGAGTAGTTGTGGGCTGAATGCTACGAAAATATAATCTAAGCCGGCCAGAATAAATGCCTACACAAATTAATCCAAGGTTGGAGTGCCCCTTGCAATGTAAATAGCTCCTGCTTTGTGAGGGATGGAGAGGTCGTAGCTTCAATGTGTGCAAGATACGGTGTGAGAAAGCAAGGTCAATCGAGCGACATATAGATAGAGAGACAAAGTGAGTGTGGTCCGACATTCATTGAACAAATATATATGCTCTGGAGACATATTGTCCGATTGAGCTTTTGGCAAGGGTGAGGGCCGTAAGATAGAGGTTGAGAGATGATCCAGTCACAGATGTGTAGATATATTTTGTGCGTGGGAGGAAGCAAGGTCAACCGATCACATAGGGTCGCCGTGCGGTTGAAAGAGTGAGACGGGTTGGAGAGAGTGACCTAGATAGACAATGTGCATGAGAGAGTATACAATGTGAATAGGTCGAATTGGGCTCAAACATGGTGATATATCGTTTTTGTCCGAGAAATAGCGAGGTCAATCGAGACATACAGAGAGAGAGAGAGAGAGAGAGAGAGAGAGAGAGAGAGAGAGATTGAGTGAGCGTGGCCCACCCTAAGGTCGAAAGAGTGGCGGCGGCTTGGATGGACTGACCTAGATAGACAATCTGCGTGAGAGAGAATAGAGTGTGTCGATCGAGGCTCGAATAGGGAGATATATCATTTGTGTGTGAAAGAAAATGAGGTTAAACGAGACTCAGATAAGGAGGCGAGATTGAGCGAGTGTGGCCCGCCGTCTTGGAAGAAAGAGTGAGACAGTCTCGAGGAGTGACCTAGATATACATCGTGCGTGCGTCATACGAGAGGTTGAGGGCTAGATAGGCAATGCATGTATTTAGCGCGAGAGGGTGAGAGGGAGAGTGGAGAGAGAGAGCTCGGCATGGGGTGCAATGGTGGGTGTGTGAGGTAAATACATTTGGTAACAGAGTGGAAAAAGGGGTTGTGTAGTTGAGAGACTTAGAGATCGAAACATGGAGAGAAAGAATGAATGTGTGTTGGAAACCGATAGCTTCCTAAGGTGGTTAGGAGAGGAAGATTGACCGATACAGGAAGTATGTACCGTTTGTGCGGGGGGGGCTAAAAACAACATTTGAATGTACATAGTACGAGACTTAATATCGATGTTTCAATTCGGTGTACATTGTAAGATTTGAACCGAGGACCATGCATACGGGTAATTATTTCGAATTCGTGCCATACTAAGTTTCAAAAAGTTGACATTGACTCAATTTGTTGTGCTTTTTTGTAGGTCATATGTTTGAATCCATCTAAAAGTTTTCTCACTACCATGGTGTTCATCATATACATATGAATTTGTATTAAAAAAGTAGTGTGGATACAGTGAAATGCGAAATCCACGTTAGAATTGGAGATCTCTACGTGACACACACTCTAATTCAAATAACTAATTATGTGACACACACTCTAATCCACGTTAGCGTGGATACCGTTTCAATTTTTTTTCAAATAACTCCTCATTAATTAATTTATAGTACTCCCTCTGTTCACTTTTATAAGACCTTGAAGACATTTCAGACAATGTGCAAAATAGTTCATTTTAAGTTGTCTGAAACGACTTACAAAAGTGAACGGAGGGAGTATCTCATTTCGAATGACTAATTATTGCAAGGAAAACACGGGCATGGTAATACATACAGATTTGTTTGTAAATGAAAGAAGATCCGTTTGCATTCTCAAATGTAGGCGCACCAGGCAGACCAGGGTCGTGCGGGGTGGACGCTGCTTCGGTGCCTTAAAGGCACCTGCCTTTGGGTCACTGACATGTGGGCCAGCCACCTGTTGGGCCCACATGTCATGGACACAAAGGCAGTGCCTTAAGGCACCAAGCATAATCTATTGGGGTGGTCGCGTGTGTCGGAGGGACGCGTAGCACCCAGCCACCCACCCCCCCCTCCCTCCTCCTCTCCCCCACCCCAGACACCCCAAAAGGGCGGCGACAAAATAAATTCGCTTCCACGTTTCGGATTGAAATATCCGGCGGCCCCAATTCCAGCCCTGCAAAATCTCTCTTCTCCACCGTCCCCTTCCGCGCCCAGATTGCTCAAATCCCTAATTCGCCGCCAACCCAAGCAAAGTTCGAATCGCCCCTTGTCTCGTATCTTTCCCCACCTCTGTGCCGGACAACGACGACGAAGACGACGGTTGCGCTTCACCACCGCAGCAGAGCTACCTCATCTACTCCCTCGTCCACCGCACTGGGTGGTCCACCGACAACGTCGGCTGCTGCAACCGACGTGCCTCACAGACACCGAGTTCCACTGCATCAGGTGTGCTTCACCGACGCTGTATCCCAGCTCACCGGGGCTACTTCACCGAGCACATTGTCGCACCTCCGCCCCCCCCCCCGAGGCCGTTGGGGCTTCACCAACGGTCTCGTTCACCGCATTGTAGCACTCCGCTGTCACTCAAGATCTACATCCGTGCGCCGCGAGCCAACGCCAGTGCATCACCCTCAACGGCTCTGAAGTGACCCGTACTCTAGCTAGGCGAGCATGCCCAAACGCCAGCCCGAACTAGGTATCCACACATCACTCCCCTGTGCACTATTCCGACGATGTTTGGATATCCTTTCACTGCTCTCTTAGCTTTCACGCCTATGCAACTCTGACTTTAACTCTTATTTCTTCTGGAGATATCATCTGAAACAAGCAAATCCGTTTTTAGCGAAGCATGACGGCGCTATAGGATCTGGTACACATCCTGCACACCCGTATAACCTTGTAAGTATCTGTCCTCCGGTACAACATCAAGGTCGATTCCTCTTATTTGATCAACCATTAGCCGTGTCAAAATGCGAGAGGGGATGCAAGGAGCACAAGGCCTGCACATCCAAGCAAGTGGTAACATGGACTTGTACATGGAACATCCCAAGCACAAGCAGAGCTGCAGTGAGCCTGTACAATGAGCTAGCGTAAGTCCCTGCATTTCATTTAATTCGTACTGGCATTCGTGTATGATTTGTGTGCAGTGGCGGATCCATGAATTCAAGTTACCAGGGGCGAACATTTAACTTAAAAAATACGAAGGCACTTGCACTCCGTAAATCAACATAACTTGAGAAATGTGAAGCTACATGCACTTTGAAAACAAGCTAATGATCCAAACTTATAAACACTAAATGATGCAAGCACCAAAACATACGAAATGCAACATGGTGTACAAGGACTACAAACATGGTATGTACCTGCTTGAATTATTCGTTCTCTGGCTGAAAATATGGAAGTGTAATATCACCTATAGCCAGTGCGCAAACTGCATATCAATATATCTATCCTGCACAAGTATGCCAATAGTTTCAAACAACATATTAGAAAAGTATTTATGCTATGTTGTCATGATATGGGTACTTTCTGGTAGATGGCCTCGACGTTTCCTCAAGCTATGAAAATGCACTATAATTTGCTTGTCATCAATGCCTGCAAATCTTGGTCTCTCTCAACATAGTAGATCATCATTAGACACTAAATCCTTCAATGAGCTTGCAAAATGCTTGCATTAGATCCCTCATTAGACACTATATGTTCATCACCAGGAGCATGTAAAATGTTTGCATCAAATCCTTCATTAGCAGTCTGTTCATTAGACACTTTAGGCTCAAGAACAACATGAGCTTGTATGTTTGCACCGGAAACTTGATTAGATACATCAGATTCACTTAGTTCAGTATTGATTGGGGGAGTTATAACATAAGTAGAACTTGGTTTCATTTTCTCATAGATTCCCTACATACGAGCAGTTTTACAACACCGTCAGGTTTAACTATTGGCCAGAAATTGAAGAGTTGAATTATATATAATCAGGGATGTGATGTACCTACTCGTTGCGCATGCTACTCTTGCAAGCTGCGACTGTCCGTTTGCGCAAGCTTGATGTCATGCCCGTGCTTCCGCTGCTGACTCCCGCGCAGGCTAGACCCAGGGTTGGATCTTCATCTTCTTGTCCTTCCATTCGCTTGAAGGCTGGCAACCGCCCTCCAACGAGGGTGTGAGGAAGTGTTGTGTCAGTCTGTCCAACAGCGGCTAGGTTAGGAGCAAACCAGACTGGAGGCTGGAGCGAATGCATTGGGATTTTTCCTGCTGTCGATCGATATGGGAGGCGCTCGTTTGGGCTGCGAGCCTGCTATAGGGCCTGCCTTGCACTTATGTCATTGGCCCATCCAAATTGAAACATTTTTCTTCATTTTTTACATTGCCTGCTCATGCGTTGGGACGAACAAAACTAGCCTGGGCCAACCTGGACGACTCAAACTAGGTGCACAATTTCCATCCACCTGAGGGGCCGCCCATACCAGCCCCTATGGTGGCGTCGCCCATTTTTGCGTGTATGATTGGATAGTGAAAATATTCCAGTGGCGCTTTTGATTTACCCACAGAATGGTTGAATTGCTTGTTTCTATGAACTGAGTTCGCCAATAATGTGAAGGATGCCAGTCTTTTCATCCTATTGTAGATTGCTTAGATCTCGATATGCCAAAAGTAATCGCTTGAAATATTCAATAAAAGCCAGTGTGATGTGTGTGGCTACAACTAGTCTGACTACACGTCCTCATATAACATATCAAGGACGCACCATCTTACCAGATTAACCATTCGACTTACCAATGCAGTGTGGGAAGAAAGAAGTATTGGGACTGCGTATCCAAGCAACTGATGACATGGACTCCTTCGTACAACCTTGCAAGCGAAAAAGAAGTTGTAGTGTGCCTGTACAAAGAACTAGCGTAAGTTCAGTTACCTGCTTCTCGGAATTTTAGTTAGCCACTTATTGCAAAATTGTTCAATTGCGTTGCTTGGCTTAATAGTTTGCTGCTGATTACATAATGCCACAGCCTTTTAATCATATTGTAGACTGCTCCTATCTATGTGTTTGATACTTACTATTAAGAATTACCTGTTTGCCTTAACTTAAATATCTACTTGTTTGTTTAACTGCTTTGCTGCTGCAACAATGGGTTACAATGATGTTAATAACTACTTTTCAGCATCCAATTGAAACTCTTTAATTCCTTGTTTGTTTAACTGGTTTACTGTTATAACTCCCTGTTGAGATGTTTTGCTAACTTCAACTTTTGTAAATCCAATCGGAACTTTAATGGCAAAACAGGTTAGCCCAAGATCAAAGAGCGAGGTCCCCATGGACGTTGCATCATCCCACAGCGATGGCACCGCCCAATCTGCATTATGAATTGCCAGCTGCGATGCTCTAGAGGCTAAACTAGTGGTAGAAAGAGATTACTTACGCACTTAGAGATGAAGTTGACATGTTGAGGAAGCAAACAACACAATCACAAGCAGTACTCAAGACAACCATTAAATATTTGGTGGATTTCAAAACGAAGCAAGCTGAGGCTGACCAGATTGTTAAGGTCCTGAAGTAAAAAAGGAAATCAAATTCCTACTTGGTAAATCATAGGTGAAATGTTCTTTCCATCGTTGAATAACCTTTGTGTTGTCTGTTCATGTAATCACTCAAACCATTTGTTTTAGAGATCATGTAATAATTGTTTTTTTTTGTTTTTTGATTTGTAATTTTATTTGAGCACAAGTCTGTATTAATTGATAAGACTCGGAGACATTTCATTTGGATTGCTGTGCTAGACCTACAAATATGTCAATCGGGCTGAATGTGCATTTAGCAATAGTAGTAGTATAGATGGACCATAAGTGGCACGCATCGGAAAGGGCCAAGATGCTGGCTAAAAAAGGATGTTGTTGTAGCCAAAAAAAAGTACAGTGGCCTGGCTTATGTATGTTAGTTGATATCATTGATCCGTATACTTTATATGTGTTTATATGTCTGTTAGTTCTGTACATTCTTGGTTGATTGACTCGGTGTTTGAATCTTGATACATCGCTTGTGTACATATCTAAATTGGAGTACACATTATGCTGCGTGTGACATTTGAGTTGGACATAAAGTGTTCCAAATATCCGAATTCACCTTAAACTGGATTCTAGCTTCTGAATTTAGGATCGGCATTTGTAAACCATATTCATATATGACAGTGGAATACATCTTTGTCGTCCTTTTGAAGATATATGAAAACACATAGAATGATTTATAAAGATTCATATAGGAATACAAAATGGATTCGAATTTAGTTGTCAGGGTAAACGTGGATGCTTATTGTCCCAAAATTCGAAAGAAGCGGCAAAATGTCCACTCCCATGTCTGCTGTCCGAAGCCAAGTGTTTCGGAGTTGGAAATTACTGTCTACCCATTACACAGAAAATCCATCAGCCCGATTTCCACTGCTCTAAATAGGTGTAGGTTAGTAACTTCAATTAGACATGACACGACCGCCTCTGAGCCCATTCCGACACGGTGGGCGTCAAACATGGGCGGCAAAACACATTTGATTGAAGCTCGTCCGAAAGACCTCTGTTTCTCCCTCCATTCCCCATTCATACATGGTGGGCAGCAAAACAAAATTGACTCGGCCGAAATCAATGTAGGCAAATATTTTCAATAGGGGCAGGTTTGTAACTTCACTCAGACATGACATAACCGCCCTACCTATCAGCCCCGTTCATACACCATGGGCGCCAACCACCCTCTCCTCGCTCGAAATCAATCTGGGCAAATATTGGCGAGATGCGAGATTACCGTCCTATCCCCAACCGACGAGACTTTCCCATATTTCAGACAGGCGCGTCCCAAAAACTTTGTTCCCGTACCTCTCCCTCCATTTTCCCATTCATACACCGTCCGCACTAGAACACCCCATCCCCACACCAGCCTCCGTCCGCCACCCCATCCATCGCCGCCGTCCTCCACCACATCCATCGCCACCGTCCTCCACCATGCCGGAGCGCCTACCAAGACCGCGTCGTCCACTGCTAGAGATGGACGTTTCTCATCCACTGTGACAGACCAATAGCCTTGCATCGCGTCCTCTCGCTTCATCGGCGCCGTCGTCCTCTTTGTCAGGGCCGCTTACACGACCTTATCTTCCACCGCAATGGGACTTATCCCCCGATGCACCCGTCTACCGTCGCAGATCTGTTTCAATGCCACCAAGAGCCATCGCACCCCCGATGCCTACACGGCGCCGCAAGAGAGGTGGTACTTCATATCTCCTCAACCTTTTGATCTCAACCAGAAAATAGATCTTAACTTGGTTACTCTACTTTGTTTTCAGCTCTTAGAATTTAGTTCTTAGTTCGAAGCAAACAATGGATGCTAAATATCATTTCTCCGGTTTGCAGCTTCAAATCTGCCATGGCACAGCCATAATACGGTTTAATTGATCATGCTTAGGGTTTAATTGATCATGTTCGTTCCGTGGTGGTTTCTTTAATAGAAATCGGAGGGGAATCCCTCTTTTGCTAAACAAATATGCTTAGAGTTTCCCCCTTTTATGATCGCTATACGATCAGAATACGTGCTTCATGTCATAATAACACTGCTCCACGCATCAAGCTAAACAAGCTTAGATGTTCAAATACGAATATGATATTATTAAAAACAGAGTTGTTTAATTGGTCAGCTAAATGTTCCTAAATTAGTTTCGAAAATGCATGTTCGACGCTCAGGTGTGTATCTCTACAGGGTGCCCACGGTGGGCCGGCCCACCCTAGGATTTTGGGTGGTCCCAGGCCCCGATTCCCCTCTGTTCTACTGCACGCTTCCGATCTCTACTCGCCACCAGCCGCCTGCCTCGCCGGTGACTTGCCGTCCCTGGACGGCATGCCTCTAGGAGGAGACGCCGGACTAACAGGACGCCAGGAGCCGCTCGCCCAACAGCGTCACCGCTGCTCGGGCACGCCGCCGTGCCTACCTTCCCAGTCCGTTCAGGGCTCAGGCGTGCAACACCCACCAAGCCAACCCGATTTATCCTGAGATACGTCCTCAACACTCAGCAGCCACTCCTCATCACCCATTTTCTAATTGATTCATTACTCATTAGGCAGGACTGTCATTAGGGTTTGTTGTGTGCTCAGTGCTACCTACACTTAATGGTTCAGATGTATTTCAGTAATCTTTAGTACCTCTAAAGTTCACAGGGTTTTCAAAATTCCGGCCCTTGGAACAGAAACTAGTCATTCTGGATTGTTAGTCGTAGTGACATTGACCCAGACTACTACTGCAAGCCAGGTTTGTTGACAATTTTACTTGTCTTTCTTACTCATTCGATATAATATCCAATTATTCGCGTCGATTAGTTGCAAACAATAAGTGCTAGACAAATTCTTCATTCAGATTTTGGACGGTCTCTTACTGCAGTTACAATTCTGCATACTTGTCCTAATAAGCTCACAAGTAAATGATTGATTCACTACATCTATGCTTGCCTTGTCATATTTGTTGTCAATATTCTTTTAGGGTGGACCACCCTGTTTCTAAATACTGGAACCGTAGACCTGAGTGAATAGTATTTCTCTATGTGATCTCTTCCATCATTTGTGGGTAACGAACACTGCATTGTATAGAAAGAAAGTGTCATTTCCAGCTTTTACATAGGTTTCGATCTTTTACATGGAATACAATCTGCGTACTTGCTTTGTGTCGCACTACCGACACTCCATCCTTGAAGCTAAACATTACGCCACTCATAATTGCTTAGTTTATTTGTTCAAATACGAATTTCATATGATTCTAATGTTCCTACTTCAGTTTTGAAATGTGTGCCTGCCTATTATAGAGACATAAGGGGTTTGTATTTACGTGTGTGAGTGCAGTCAAGACGGTTGGGGAGGTGAACTTTGCATATGCAGGGGTTTATAGGGAGACACTCTCCGAGTTGAATCCGCAATGCATTCCATAGATAATCTGACTACTTTTTATGTTTTCATGAATCTCAGATTCTGAACAACATCATAATGATTATGAGCTTGCGCATGAAAAGAATAAAGCATAACAATGCCATGGCTGTCAAACTTGGCATTAAGGGACTGAAATCAAGTCTGGATGCAATGCAATGCAAACGCTCTCCACCTACAGATTCATGCTCAGAATATGATCCTAACAGTGATTCTGAGCTAGAGGGAGACCTAAGTCAATGTAGCTCCCTAGTGGAGGAGTCAGAGGAAGATGCCCTATCTTATTCACCTATCAAGGTACTTGCTCTAACTTTCCAAGGTTACATTGCTCGCACATATCTTGCAACCGATGCTTTGCATTGCTTCTACTTTGTTGAACTGCCATTAGCTTAGTTTACACATCGTGTATGTGAATACGCCCTGCCTATCCATTTTTAGTACATATTCCATTTGTCATCATACCATATTTATCCATTCAAATGTTGTTCTTGTGTATCAGACATTCAAAAGGAAGAGGGCGATTGCTGATCGTGGCGGAGCACAAGCAAAGTATTTGGAAAAGGTAGTGGCACCTGATAAATCAAATAGCCCATTAGGTGTAGTTGCAATATCACCTGACCCACAAAACACCCCAACTCTAGCAGACTCTAGCCCTACTACACTGGTCATTTCTGATGCCCCAACTCAGCAGACCCCAACTGCAGCAAATAGTATGATTATGCCAGTTGACATAGCACCAGATGTACGATGCAAAACCCCCATTCCAGCAAAGAGTACACCAAATCCAGTTGCCAAATCCCTTTTCGAACCAGAGAGAGCCCCAATTGCAGCAAATAGGACCCCTATTCCATTTCTTCCCAGTTTAGAAGCGAAGCTTATGTTGTTGTCGGGGAACTTTGTGCGCATCTTTCCTTCATGGAAAGATTATACATGAACCAGAACAATCTTGATCTTCCTCCGCAACTTACACGTAAGTAATGTACTAATGTTATTCATGGTCATTACTGCATATGTTTCTGCTGACAGAAGACACAAGATTTCATTCTTTTAAATAGGCGAGGAGCAAACTAGATTGTGATGACGAGCAAGGGTTGGTTGCGCTTTTCAAGCACTTGTTGATGAAGTATCGTTCCTACGAGGCAAAGCGCGCCGATGGCAAGCCTCGAAGCGAAATTTCTGTAAAGTCTCCGGTGCTGCATTTATCCGACGGTGACTGGAATAATCTTGTTACACATTGGTCTCGGCTGCAGCGTAAGGTATTGTCTATGATATCACATCACAATTTGAACTACATTTCTGCATTTGCCTTAATGTCTCACTTGTACGAAAACTGTTAGCAGAAGAACATTCGTTCTCAAGGGACCACAGAATCCCGCAACTATACTGCACATTGCATTGCTCTTGTGAGTACCTCTTGCCCTGTATGACCATACTTACTTTCATAGTTGTTTGATTATGTAGCATCACTGCACATGTTAGCCTCGTAATCGTCCATTTGGTGGACATTATAAGACCCGTGTGGACTCTTACATAAATTTAGAATCAACCCAATGCTTTTGAAGAGGTTTACCTCTGCAGTACTCTTGTAAGGACTGAACGTGGTCTATCACTGTACTTACATTAACAGCTACTCCCTCTGTCGTAGAATTGTCACGGCAGATGTCCTTAGTGTGAGGACTTAGTCGCGAGGCCAACGCATCTATGTGGTAGCTTGAGAGGGGTTGGGCGGAATCGAGAGACGCAACACAAGACAAGGATTTAGACAGCTTCGGGCCCCGGGAAACATCATCCGGTAATAACCCTACATGTTGTTTGTGGCTAGGTCTCATTATGATCATGAGGAAGTCGTCGGTAAGCCGGCTCTTTGTATCTAGCCCTAGAGATTGTTTCTTCTTGCTTGTTCCTCTTTGGGGAGCCCTGCCCCTCCTTATATAAGTTGAAGGGGCGGGTTACATGACTAGTCCTAGTAGGATTAGGATTACTCTATTACAAGTGGACTCCTAGTCTTGCTTCTTTTCTAGGAGAATATTTCTTATGCCTTTTCTCTTAAGCCGGGCCAACATATCATGAGCCGGACTTCTGAGCCTTGGGCCTTGTCTTCTATCTGACCCACCGTCAAGGCCATCCGTGAGTCGCCAGGCTCGTGAGTCGTCAGACCAGTGAGTTACTAATGAAAATGCCAAGCCCGACCAGGTCATACCGCGGGGCATATCCCCGACATTAGCCCCCAGTTTAATTTGGATTTATCCATGTTAAACTGATCCTAATCATCCTTAAGTCCTTGTCATTTCCTCCTCGATGCATACTCAAGATCTTATAGCAAATCTCCTTTAACAGATATGTCCAAACCTTGCTGATGCAAAAATCCAGGCACTTCTTCTAAACAATCCAGGTCAATAGGCCAGCTTCATAACCAATTTGCCGACATTGGCTCTTGTAGAGAAATATTATAAGAAATAATCCATTTGAGTCGGCCTTCAATGCTCTGACTTGACAAAAATATTGGTCTTGAAATATTCAACTGATATTCAGCCTGCTTAAAGATGTAGATCTTGCCGATTTATGATTGCTAAAATTGCAAGGTCATGGATAAATAAATGTTACCAGGTCATGTAATTGTTGCTGATGCCGGGTTAATCTTATGATGATGTCGGGTCATAAACTTTGCAGATTTCTCCGATAATAATATAATACCTGATTTGCTCAAAACTGAGAATTTGAAGTTATTCCCCCCTTATATGCATATCACCTGTAGCCCCCAAGTGTCGGCTTGTCATGCTTGCAGCAACCTGGGACTTGTAATTGCCTTATTCTCATAAAAAACTTCAACCAGTGAAGCCCCCAAGGGTCAGGTCATTATGCAATAATGAGCAGAGACTTTTGTAGATATGATCATGTAGACTTAAATGGCAACGTGTAGCCCCCAAGGGCCGGCTCTATAAGATAATATTGAGCTGGTACTTTGTATATAATTCATTAAAAAGAACAACATATGATGTAACCCCATCTGGGGCTTGAACCCACGTCCACAAGGTTAAGAGCTTTGTGCTTTACCAACTAGGCAGTGAACCCTTCAATATAATGGATTAAAACTTTTGTGCCTTGAATTGTTGACAGGAGCAATTGGTAGCCCCTGAGGGTCGGCTCATTATGATGTGATGAGTCAGGTCTTCAATAAGGCCAGTAAATATGACTTTGCATTAACCCCCAAGTGCCATGGTGCATGCTGGCAGTGACATGGGACTTGCATATTTGATGTAACCTCAATTTGAGTAATGTAGCCCCCAAGTGCCGGGTCATAAGCCCGCGGCAACTCGGGACTATTCCTTCCGTTGTAGAATAAATCATATACATTGATAAAATAATAGTCACTGCGCCAAAGCAACTTTGAATACCTTATCTATTGACAAGTAAATCCAAAGTTTAAATACCCGGCGGCTCTAGGCCAATGGCGATTTAATACGCCTCCATTGTAAGCCAGAATTTTTATAACCCGGTGGCTTATAAACTTTGAGAAAATCCAGAACGGATAATCATTTTGAAACATCAATTTTAATGATGAGCTTGAACTTAAGCATTTATATAAGTCATAGTTTTGCAACTCCTGCAGAAATTAAACAACATATGCCATGGCGACTTAACGTCAAAAGCCAGGGCGGGTAACAACCCAAACATAATATAGGATTTATGCATTTATGGAAAAGACTAGGATTAAGGCCATTCAAGCCTAAACATACTGGCAACTTAACGTCAAAAGCCAAGGACGGGTCATCCAGCCTCGCATATTTATATAATCAGGAAAACATACCTGTAGAATTGGCTCACACCGCCAGCTTATATCGCCGTATCCAATAAGGGCCTAATCAAATGATTGACAAACGCATGATTCCAATGGCACAATCCAAAATATACCGGCGAATTTAAGTCCATAGCCAGGGTCGGTTTAAACATAATCATGTATAAACAATATCGTACCTGTGATATTGAATTGTACTGCCGGTTTATGTGACATGTGCAATAAGGGTGAGAACCCAATCTTTAGAAGCCAAAACTTCCAAGTGTTTTATGATTGTCATATGCTGGCGACTTATCGTCCAAAGTCAAGCCGGGTTAAATAGAAAACACACATATATGCCTTAGATATGAACAAAAAAGTCTCAAGACAAACCCAAAAGATTGTTTTCAAAAACTTAAGCCAAATAGAAAGAAAAAAATCAAGGCTTCTGATTCGAATACGATTAGTAAACCGTTCCAAAAGGGTTAAGCTAGGATTCAAATATGATCATGTAGCCCCCAGTGGCTTTGGCGTTGCACCGATCAAGAGGGTACCGACAGCTATGTTCTCTTTGGTTCGAATACGACCTATGTTTGAACAGGAAGCCCCCAAATGACCTTGAGAGTTTTTTAATGACTCTGATTCAAATACGATGCACAAAAGGGGTTAAGCTATTATTCGAATATGATCAAGAAGCCCCCTGGTGAGTTTGGCATTGTGTCGATCAAGAGGGTACCGACAGCTATGTTCTCTTTGGTTCGAATACGACCTATGTTTGAACAGGAAGCCCCTAAATGACCTTGAGAATTTTTGAATGACTCTGATTCGAGTACGATCAAAGTTGGACCCAAAAGGGGTTAAGCCAGATTCGAATACGATCCAACCCCCAATGGTCACTGAAGCAGGGTACCTGTATTTGAGTTGTGCTTTGCAATAGACTCTCTTTGCTCCCTTTAATTTTTCTGAGAACTCAAACTTGTGAGTAATGAATCCTTCTTGAACCGGGCATTGAGCCGGATATTTGAAAGCTTCGGAGCTTTGTGGGAGACACATTTCTCTTGAACCGGATTTTAAACTGGATATTTTTCATTTTGAGCTGGAAATTTTTCTGACGGCCTCTAACTGGCAACATTTACTGAGCCATGTCCATAGAGGCCCCGATTCTTAAGATGACTCAATGGGTTGACTCGAAATTCTCCATAGTTGACTGTGAGATAGACCGGTTTGAGTCCTGCATTGGAGAACTTGCAAGCCAAAGTAATTGCTCTTTTAAAGAAAATAATATGTAATATAAAAAATATACATTACACCAGTGTTCAAAACACTCTTGTATTATGGGAAGAGGGATTGGTTCATTTTGTAGCATTCTGCATCTTATCTCCCTCGCCCACCATTTACTAAAAAAGATCAGATCTATATTTAATCTTACCAACAAGTAGAATACACAGACAATGCCAGTGCAGAAGTGTAGCCCACTGCTCTTGTCAGTACATTTTGTCCTGTAACGCTTGTACTTCTAGGGATTTGTAGTTGATTATGTAGCATCAATCTGCATCTTATCTTTATTATCCTCTATCCCTTCTAGTATTATCATATCTATAATTACTCTCTACAAAATGTAGAGTACAGGCAATGCTTATGAAGAAGATTATGTGCTGAAATTCTTGAGTTGTCCTTCCCTTGACATGGAGAAGGGCATTATAAAGCCGGTGTTAAGTGTTAATGTAAGTCAGTCCCTCTAAAGACTTTATCCTGAACTGCTGTTTAATTTGCTCATACTCCCTATCGTTTACTGTTGTTTAGTTTGCTGTTTCTACCAAAATGCATGTTCGCAAGAACCGTCAGTTCTAAGTTTTACTTGTAAAACGAAATTCCTTATTCATACCATGCACATTACTTAACACTCCCTATATGTATGCTTGTTTTGTGGATCTATAATCCAGTGTGTGGTGAAGCAGCCCACGTTTGCACCTTGTCATCTCCTGTTTTATCTTACTGATGTGGCTGATGATATGAACAACATGCCATGCACATTATCCAAAATAGATACAATGATTTTCTTTGCCCTTCATCTATGCTTGTTATGTTGACATGGTTATCCAGTAGTGTGGTGAAGCTCCCCGCATTATGAGCAATGCCAAATTATGCTATTGATATTTTGAACTTACTCTTTATTTTCTAATTTGAAATTGGATGGAATTGACAGCACAGTTATCATCTTTGTTTATACACGTGCAAACCCTGTCATCTCTCTGCTTTCTTTCATGGTGATATGCCAGATGGCATGCACAAGTCTGTTGAAGACTGTGAGACAAACCCAACATATATCGCAGCAAAGAAGGCAAAACATCTTGAAGATAGCGAGACAACCCCAAAGTCTTGTCTTGATGCAGTGTTCAAGTTACTTGAGACTAACAGTCAGACAAGCTCACAGAATTCGTTGTGCAATCGGTTCGACTTCTTCGGTCCCAAGTTCTAGCAGAAAGGTATTCTACAACTCAACTTCGACTTGAAGTCCTATCTCTAAGAAAGATTGCGGAGAACACCAATGAGAACCTCATCGATAAACAGCTACACTTGGAAGCTATGACCGACATGCTAGGCCGGTCTCATAGCCTTGCTCAAGCTGATGCAGCAGAGATTCCCCATAAAGGCTAACCTTTCTTGAACTGTCTTGGAAGTGGTCTCGGGGCGGTATTATTTTGTTACGCTGCAATGGTGCCCAGTTTTTGTAATCTGCTTCTTCGTTGCGCTTTATGATCACTGGTGGCAAACTTCGATGCCCAGGGGATGTAATATACCTTAAATCCTTTATTGTATAGTGTCGGTTTATTCTTAGTTACTATGCCGTAATTTCTTTATTATATAGAGTAGGTTCGTTCTTAATTCCTACTAGTTACTGCCATCATTCGCTATCTGAAAAAAAATCAGATGTAGTCGACCGGGCCGAAACATTCGACTCTAACGGGCCTGGTATTTAGCGGGCCACAATTGGGTCGGCCTGCGTCTTTCTTGGGCCCGAATGATTGGGGCCTTCACACATTGCGCCAGGCCCAAACTTACACCGGCCTATATTTTAGTTGGGCCTTTTGTCGACCAGTAACATTAGTTTGGCCCGGTAGCGTTGGGCCATTAACAGCTGAATATTGTATCGCATTACGGCCGAGATGAAACCACGGGCCTTTAGTAGGCCAAAATGAATGTTGGGCCTCAATTTTCACTAGTCGTCGACGGGCCTTCGGCAGGCCGAAATGTAGACTCGGCCTTTTTGGGCCCAGTTAGCTCACGGGCCGTTACCAGGCCGAAACATATCTTGGGCCTTAGTTGGCCCACTGATATCATGGGCCTTTAAGAGGCCAAAAGCTTAGTACAGGCATCAACGGGCCGAATTACACGACAGGCCTTTAACAGGCCCAAAGTCACGTTGGGCTTAACTGTTGCCACCTTTAGCACGGGTCGTTAGTGGGCCTGATGTCCCGTCAGACCATATATGGCCCACGGGCAGCACGGGCCATTCCCAGGGCGAAAGTCACACCGGGCTGAAATGGGCCCATGTCTACATCAGGCCTCTAACAGGCCGAAAGTCACTGGGCTGTAGTTGGGCCCAAATATTTGGCGAACAATTAACGGGCCAGATCTGGCTTCGGGCCGCAAATGGGCCCAAATATTGGGCGAACAATTAACGGGCCAGATCTGGCTTCGGGCCGTAAATGGGCCAAAATATTGGGCGAACAATTAACGGGCCAAATCTGGCTTCGGGCCGTAAATGGGCCTTTATTAAGCAGGCCGTTGTTGGACTGGCCCAATAGTACCTGATTAAGTACTACGGGCCTTTGACTGGGCCGGCCTTTTTAACCTATATGGGCCTCTGTTGGGCCAGCCACGTGTCGACGTATCATAGGCATGTCTCCTCCAATGGACGAGCAACATCTGGCCCACTGACGGGCTGACAGGTGTTCCCTTCGGCCAATTAGAATTTTACACGTGGAAATTTCCCATTGGTCAGGGCTGTTAATGGGTTATCGGATCCAAAATCCGACCCGATAGCTTAACGGCATTCCGTTACGGTGGATGCCACGTGTCGGTCACCCTTGATGAAAGCACTTCTGTGACGTGCGATTTATCGTCATGGAAGTGGACACTTCCGTGATGATAATTTTGCTAATGTCATGGAACACTTCTACGACAGCACATGTATGACTATCTTGATTCTGTCATAAAATCGTCACGGATGTACATGCATGACAAAAAAAGTGACCTACTGTGACAAACACGTATCATCACGGAAGTGAATTTTTTTATAGTGTTATGATAATTTTTCTTATAGAAGTATCAACAATAAAGTTGTGACCAAATCAGAAGATAGGTAAATCACTTGCTAGACATACCTTTTCAAACACGTTGGGAGAGCATGATGGTTGCATTACTTGAACGATATGTTGTTCCTCTTTCGAGTAGCTCCCCAACACCTTGGCATCTTGTTTTTCTAGAACAAATTCGGCATACGTAATATTTGATTCGGTCTTTTCAATAGCCGAATTAACTTTGTTATCTGGATCACCACCTTTTTTGATAATTCTATCCACACCCGATGCTTTCTCTTTTTGACATAATCTAGCTTGGATTGCAGTAGAATAATAGGCTTTCTCTGTTTTATTAACTCGTGTAAAACAACATTGCATTCGTCCCAAAAGGACGAAAGATTTTTCTTAATGACCCAATCTGGATAGAATTGCCCCCTAACACTTTTAGATACTTTCGATAATGATTTGTCACCGAGATTCCATAATTTTGCAGGGAAAACATTCTATGCTATGATACTAGGTGAAGACACATGTGATCCTATCGAATTTTCACTTATTCTTCTATTAGCGTGAAGGTGCGAAGCCGAATTATGAATACGTATAGTTGCATGTAGTGCCAAAAAATTAGTAGCATGAGGTGTAGCATATGATGATTAAGGGTAATTGGTCGGATAACTAGTAGTAGCACGACCAATTCCCCTATCCACCGGCATGTTTTGATTAACATATTGCGAGCTAGTTGCCGATGAATAATAAGGTGAAACACTGTTGCATACTATCGTAAGTTCTTATGTGCGGTGTTTCAACTTGATTAATTGAACTCATCATGTTGTTCATCGGCATATGGATTTGTGGGGTTGTCGATGCATGGGAGTTGGTATACATATGTTCCATGTTGCTAAAATTATATGGGGTAGAAGCATGGTGATTTTGCTGCATCGACTCTTGCACATAATTAGATGCATGGTTGATAAAGCTAGGGCTAGCCGATACATTATGCTCATTAAACGATCTAGCAACAACATATGCAGTATTTGCATCTACATAAGTGAATTGGGTATTCATGTTACCTTTGTAGATTGCAAATCCTAGATGACGATCTATTCGTAGCAAGAACGGGTCGGAGACCATTCAAAGCTTCGTCCACAACGGAGTCACCAAAAAGTGTGTTCACACACGAACACGTCACTGTGTACCTCCAACACTGAGGGTGATGCACGCCACCTCACGTCGAAGGAGACCCATCCGGAAGCGCAGTACGCAAGCAAACCGACGGGCGCTTTTGATGACCCTAAACCCCACAGCCCAGAGGGACCCCATCTGGGCACATGAAGGCTATGGGCTTCCCTAGGTCAGCTTGACCACCCGTAGGGCCACGAGGTTTGCTGCCCTGCAATGAAGAAGAACAAACAAAGAACAAGAAGAAACATACAAGGGGGAGGGATAAAAGTAAAGATAAAAGTGGTAGATGATTTGTTCGATTGTGTTTTGTTCAATCGACCGTCACCCCTTAGGTAAATAAGAGGCGAATGGACTTACCGTACAAGAAAAGGACTCCAAATACGTCCAAATCTTTCCAAAATTAACCGAACTCGGATTTATGTAAGTCTGGAACATCAGTTCGGTTTTTAGGTCCCACAGACCACAAACTACCTCGGATGAAGATGATCCCAAAAGCAAATTGGACCGTTTCGACGAGACAAACAACTTCTGTTTTGAATTTTTTCCGATTTGAGGCCATATTCACAGCCGAATCGCTACAGAATGTTACTCGTGCTACCCATCAAACACCGTGTCTGATGGGGCGCGCCACTTTTGCCCCGTGATAGGGCCGCACTCAGGTGGCTATAACTTTTACATACAATCTTGGATTGATACGATTGTTATATCAAAATTGATCATTCCAACGAGACAAAGACAATTCGCGTAGATAGTTTTCCATATGAGTCTGTCTCGGGGGCGTAATCAGTCGAATAGTGTTCTGGACAAAAAATCTCAGTATTTCGAACACAACTTCGGCCTTAGAAATGAGATCGGATGGCTATGGCACAAATATCAAAATTTCTCCTTTCGACGATACATAATTTTCTCACTTTGAGCACTTTTCCATTTGAGGCCTTCTTAATAATGTTTTTGACTATGCAAAAATCTGGTGTCAACAGGACCCACTACCCACCAGGGCGCCAGAGGAGGCGGCGCGCCCTGGTGTCTAGTGGGCAGCTGGCCCCCCTAGTGGTTCTTGGTTCTAGTATTTTTTCTTTATTCCAAAATAATTCTCCAAAAAGTTTTGTCCAATTCCGAGAACTATTATTTCTGCACAAAAACAAGACCATGGTAGTTCTATTGAAAACAACATCAGTCTGGGTTAGTTTCATTCAAATCATACAAATTAGAGTCCAAAACAAGAGCAAAAGCGTTAGGAAAAGTAGATACGACGGAGACATATCAATGATCACGTTCGATGCTAGGGATCACCTCAAAGACATCGTGCAACCAGGCAAGCACGCCCTGGTACTTGATCCCATTGTGGGGTGCTACCGCCTTTCACTTGTGTTGATGGACGAAGGCAGCGGCCTCAATATCATTTGGCTGATACCCTAGAAAAGATAAATATCTCCTTATCAGTATTATATAGAGGTCATACGTGGGCTTCCACGGGGTAGTGCCGATCCACCCGGTACCTTCTTTAGGCCGGATCAAACTCGAGGTCATCTTCGGAGATGAGAGCGAACTACTGGAGCGAAACAATTTAGTTTGAGGTCACCCCCATCGAGAGCGGCTATCATGCAATCTTGAACAGGCCCGCGTATGTAAAGTTCATGGATGTCCCATCATATGCTTACCCTTCAGCTGAAGATGCCCGACCCAAACGGCATGAGCACCGTCCGGGGAAGCACGAAAAAAGCCTACAAAGCCGAAGTGGTAAACGTGGAACTCGCCGAGGCTGCGTTAGCCTCTGCCGAGCTCACTGAGATGAGAAGATGGATAGGGCCATTTGAGGCCGAGCTCCCCTAGAAGCCATAGCCTGGTCCCGTCTTTCAGCTAGCAAAGCAAACCAAGAAATTTCAGGTCCACCCCGAAGACCCCAAAAAACGTGACCATTGGTGGAGACTTCCTAGAGGACCAAGAGGCAGAGCTCCTTGCCTTCCTCCGGACCAACTAGAAAATATTCGCAAGGAAGCCCACAGACATGCCATGGGTGCTGGTAGAGAAAGCCGAACACTACTTAAACGTTAGCAAGGATGCAAGGCACTTTGCCACACAAAAAACGAATGGCAATAGGAGAAGAGATAGAACGCCTGCTTGCGGCCAAGTTCATAAGGGAGGTTGCGCACCCAGAGTGGTTAGCATACCTCGTGATGGTACTGAAGAAGGACAACACATGGCACATGTTTGTGGACTACACCGACCTCAACAAGGCGTACCCCAAGGACCAATTCGCGTTGCCAAGGATTGATCAGATAATCGAATCCACGGCAGGGTGCAAACGCCTATGCTTCCTGGACGCATATTCATGATACCACCAGATATAGATGAAAGAATCTGACCAGGAGATGACCTCCTTCATCATGCCATATGGGCCCTTCTACTACGTCACAATGCCATTTATCCTCAAGAACGCAAGGGCTACGTACCAGTGGACAATGTAGAAGTGTGTCAATAAACAGATCGGAGTAAATGCGGAGTTCTATCAATGACATTGTGGTAACATCCAAGCAAGGGTCAAGCCTCATCACCGACCTCCAGCAGACCTTCAACAACCTCCGCAACTTCAGTATTGTCGTGGGAACGAACACCTATGGGACCGGAGCCCCTTTTCGGTCCGGCAGGGGGCGGAGATCGCACGAAGAGCGGATCGAGGCGAAGCACGCGAGCGATTTTACCCAGCTTCGGAGTTCTCTGGAGAGATAATACTCCTACTGCTGCTTTGTGGTTGTATTATGTTTTTGCTTGAGAGCGTGGGTGTGTTCTAGTTTCGAATGCTTCGAACCCCTTCTACGTTGCGCATGGGCCTCCTTTTATATTGTCAAGGGGTCACCGACAGGTGGCAATGTAGGCGAGGGTAAAAATGTAAAAGGTGTGGTTGGTACAACTGCCTCTACAGTGCATCGTACCTAACCCTGATGGCAGGGGACAAAAAGCATTAAATGCCCGTCTGCGTCGCCCAAACAGTGCAAAAAAGTGACCGTTAGGGGCGCCACCGCTTGCCACGACGGCCATCTCGTCATCTCCGCTTGCCACCTCGCACTGCTTGGCTGCACAGCCTCTCGCCACGTGCGCCTGGAACGGTCCTGTGACGACACGTCGACGGATGCGCTGGAGCGTGGGCACAGAGTGGTGGCTTCGCCGCGGCAAGCGCCTTGCTGCGGTCGTAGTCTTGTCGCGCCCGGAAGCTCGTCGCTCGCCGGGTCTTGTCGGGACGCGCGGCGCGTCACGGCAAGTTCCTTGAAATGCCTTGGTTGGCCTTCCCGGCAAGCTCCTCTTGCCGGGGCCTTGACCTTCCTGGCAAGCTCCTCTTACCGGGGCCTTGTCTTCTCGGTTAAAACACTTTGTTCTTGAATGGCTCCAAAGGAACCTCGAAGGACCTTGGCGGGCACCCGGCAAGCCTTGCAGCGGGGCGCTGCGACTGCCCGTGCACAAGTTCGGGATTCTAGTGTACCCCTACTCTAGTACACCGACAGGAGCCCCCGGGCCTGGGCCACACACGGTGCCGAGCGCTGTTGGGTCAGGCCCAAAACAGGGCACGGGCATGCGCAGCCTGGGTCCACGCCGAATCTCCCCCCGTATCCACCGCGCCCTCCCGTAACGGCACGCGTCGAATGCGGCGTCGTGGGAGAGATCGTGGGTGGTTCTTTATTCGGAAAAAACATAACGTTCGCCTCCTCCTCTTTATAAGCAGGGGAAACAGGGGCAGTTCCCCCACCTTCGCCATTTGCTGTTCCTATCTCCGAAATCTCCACCGCTCCCCTCCGCTTCCAAAGCCGAAAGAGAGCAGCGCTCCGCCCCCCATCGCCGTCGTCGTCACCAACGCCGTCGATCTCCCCCACCACCTCCGCCATGGCTTCGCAAACCGGGAAGGGTGTGAAGTCAGCCGAGGCGTTGCGGCTCGAGGCGCTGCGAAGGAGCGGCAACTTCTCGAGCTCTCCGAAGGAGCCGAGGAGTGGTTCTACCTCTTCTGGTCGATGGAGACGCGAGCGCATCCGCGCACCAAGGTACTCTCTGCCGCCGCTTCCGAACGGGCCCCGAACGGATAACCTTTCTTCGCGCTGTTCTTCTACTGCGGGCTCTGCCCGCCCTTCTCTGAGTTCTTTTGCGACATCATGAACACCTACGGGTTCCACCTCCTTGATTTCACCCCCAACGCCGTTCTGACCATGGCGGTTTTCGCGCATCTCTGCGAAAACTTCGTCGGAGTCCACCCAAACGTAGCCCTCTTCCGCCATTTCTTCATGCCCCGGGTCGAGAGAGGAGAGCCCCTAGCCGGAGGAATCGCCTGGATCTCGAGAGCCGGCAAGAAGGAGGCCTATCTGGAGGGGGACCTCCGCAGCAAATGGGAGGAGTGGAGAGCGGAGTGGTGTTGGATCGTTGAGGAGAACCCGCAGCTGTTCACTGCCCTGCGCCAAGCCCCAGCAGTGCGCGGCAATGATTGGAGCGCCCTGGCCGCGGATGACGACAAGCTGAAGATTGCCATCACCCGGATCTTGCGGCTCAGGCTTGCCGGGCTGACTGTTGGTGCTGTTGGCGCGGATTTCCTTCGCCGCCGCATCGCCCCCCCTGCAAGAGAGGAGGAGACCCGCTTGGGAGTTCGGGGGTCCGGCAGATATCATGAGGCTGCGCCCAGGCCTCAACTTTAATTTCACCGTCCTGGAGCTGGATGCGATGCTCAAGGAGTTGTTCAAGCATGATACTCAGCATCCAGAATGGTTCAGGCTGCCGCAGGGCGTCGTCCCATTGTGCAACAATTCCTCGCTAGATCGCATCCGCGCAATGATGCCGGAGTGCGACTCGCATGGAATTATTCCAACTTGGCAGGAGCCCGCCGATGACGTCGTGCAGCAGTTCTTCGACGGCTAGGTGGAGGTGGCAGTCCGCGCCGACGAACAGAGGATCCTCACCCGCGACACCACCGAAGATGAGATGCGGCGCACCGCCACCAGGGCGGAAGAGGCGGCGGCGGCCGCTTCCGCGGGCGAATTTGGGTTTACCGTTGAGGAGGCAGAGGCAGCCGAGGTGGCAAGCCTTGCCGATCGAGACGAGCTTGTCAGAGAGATCGCCGGCGAGGGAGAGCCCGAAGCCGAATCGAGCGAGCCCGCCGAGGGTGCAAGTGGCCAGCTGTCTTCAAGCAGCTTGCCGCAAGCAGAGCTCCCAGTGTAGCCCCCAGCTCCACCAAGAAGGCGCCCCAGGACCGGGACGAGCGGGGGTGGCGAGACGGTCAACAGCCGCCGCGCCGCAGGACACGCTCCACCGTGACAAGCACTGTTGCCGCGGGAGCATCTCACGCCGCTTCTGATCCTGCCGCTGCCCCCGCCAAGCGGCCAAGGGAGCCTACTCCGCGCTCTCCGCGCTCAGCCGTGACGAAAGAGGACCGGACTTCGACCTCTCCGCGCTCAGCTCCGACGAGGAGGAAGAAGAGTAAGAATTTTTTTGTTGTACTTATATTTCTTCAATTCTTGCTGTTTCTTGTCTTGCATCTGACTTGCTTCACTCTGAACTTATTCCTTTTCAGGACCCTAGCCCAGAGAGCGGCGAAGAGGGCCAAGGCTCCGGTGATTATCATCGAGGATGAGCCCACTGCGACAGCAGGGGGCGCGCCCGAGACCACCTTGCCGGACCCGGCAACTACTCCTCGAAGCAGCCCCCAGCGTAAGTATTTGTTTACTTCCTGTTGTTGGGCGCGCATGGGTGCTCTTTCCTTTGATGACATCTGACTGTTGGTTTGTTTGTGTAGGAGCAGAACAGGCTCGCCAGGAGCAACCGGAAGCCGCCCCTGAGGTGCTATCTGCTTCGACTACGCCGCCAAGGGAGGATTCCCCGGCAAGGGAGCGCTCTCCGGCAAGGGGCAGCACCAGCAATCCCTCGTTGGCGGAGCCCATGACTGTGGATCCCAGTACAGGTAATCTCCCTTGCTTGAAACTTCCCTTGGGTTCTTCTTCTGATTGTCTTTTAGGATATCTGCTTGACTCTTGTCCCTCTTCCGTCCGCCAGATCCACCTTCCACAGAGCCGATGGAGACCGAGGCCACCGGCGAGGAGAACGCGCGCGGCAATACTGACGATGCCGCCGCCACCGACAAAGAGGCCGGCGCTGATGATCCCACCGGCGAAGAGGCCGCCAAGGCTGCTGGCGCAGGAGCTGGCGAGGGGTCCGGTGATTGCACTGACGACCCTGAGGCCGCAGGAGCGCAAGGCGCTACGCCGACCGCCGATCCTCTCGCCGCCGACGCAGGCGCCAGCTCGAAGAGCTCCCAGACCAGCGCTTACTTGAAGGCCGGCGACGGTGTCTTCATCAAGCTCCCCTGGGCTTCAAGCTCCAGGGCACCGGTCGAAGGAGAAGTTTTTGACGGAGAAGTGCTCGCCTCCGCTGGGTTGACACTGGTTGACGCGCCAAGCAGCAGCAGCGGCGAACTTGAGGAGGAACAACTGCTGCGGCGGCTGCTGTCGCTCTACCGCACCCGACAAGCTAAGCTAGAATCCCGGGAAGCGCTTGCCGCGTAGGCGGGAGTGGATATTGAGAAGCAAGCGGAGGAGCTCCGGAGTCGCAACCAGGAGGCCCTCCGGTCCATTGTAGAGGAACAGGCGCAGCTTGTCGAGGCGTGGAAGGCCTTCCTCCTCGAGAAGGCTGAAGCCGAAGAGCAACAACGGCTTGCCGCCGAGGAGTTGTCCGTGCGGGAAGGCGAGCTGACGCAGCGGAAGGTCTATCTAGACAGCTATGAGGAGGAGCTTGCTGCGTGCGAGCAAACGCTTGGCGGGGCTCTCAAGGAGGCAAAAGAAGCTGCCGCAGCTGCTGAGGCCGCCAAGAAGGAGCTGGAAGTGAAAGTGGCGCAGCTAGAGGCCGATCTTAGGGCGAGGAATGAAGAGCTTGCCACGCTCCAGCGCGAGCGCGAGAAGGACGCCCTTGCCCACGGTGAGCTACAGGGTCATCTCCTCGAGAAGGGCAAAGAGCTGAGCGCCGCCAAGGACACCAACGCTGATCTTGAGTTGAAGCTGGCTACGCTGACCGAGATGCTGGACGGCACCAAGAAGCGGGAGGAGGACTTGAAGGAGGAGATCAAGGCCAACGAAGCGCTGTTGCCGAGGGCCGTCGAAACCCAGAACACCTTCAGGGAGACTGTGGAGCTCTGGACAGAGGGCCTCGTCAACATCGCCGCAGTCATTGACGAGGAGCTGGTGCAGCTGGAAACGGAGGGTTTCAGGTACTCCTCCGATGAGAACCTCCAGCCCAGCGCTAAGCTCACTCTGTTCTTCAAGGGCGGGGCGACGGCCCTCCAGCAACTCCGGGAAAGGATCCCAAGGCAGCTGGCCTACGAGTCGCGCACGATCTGCACGAGAGTTTTGGAAAATGTGTTGGTGAAGGTGGCCTTCCGCAACCCAGGCCTCAACCTCACCAACGTCCTCAAGAAGCTGCCGGCAGGCGCTGATCTGGAAGAGCTCAAGGCCCTTGTCGCACCCATTGTGGACAAGGTGAATGAAGTCAGGAGGGTTGACGGCGATCGCGTAGATTAGGCCGCATGTTTTCTCCTTTTCTTGCCGCTGCTAGTCATGTTATGAAAAACAATCTGTTAGAGCTGCGACAAGTTATCTTTGTAATATAACTTTATCTTGGGCAGTATTTGCTATGCTATTTCCTTTACTTGATCCCTTCCTTTGTATGTTTTTACCCTACGCTCTCAGGGAACTTGTCGGCGCAGGCACCCTTGCCGCAAGCGTTGAGTGCGGAACATCAGCAGCCTGCAGGCGGTGCTGCTACCGGCAAGAAACCTTGTCGCAACTAGTCACCGCACACTTAAGTTGTTGAGCGGACTCGAAACAAAGTAAGGGCGCAACTAGCTACGAGTTGGTTCCTCCGCGCACAGGTTTTCCATACAAAGTACGGTCGTTCGAGGAAGATAACTTAAAAAAAAATTTAAAACTGATTGCTCAAACTTTGGCAACTTAGCTTTTCTGTCGTTTGCGTCCCGGCAAGGCGATACTTTCTTGAACGATGCCTGGTCCACACCATTATCTCCATTATCTCCTCTGAACGACGCCTGGTCCACACCATTATCTCCATTATCTCCTCCTCCCCCCCCCCCCAGCAAACTTGTGGGCGAGGGAACCTTCCTTTTGAGAAAAAGAAAGAAGAGAAAATAAAGATATGGAGCCTTAAGGCTCGTTATTGCTTACCGGGGGCAGGTGCTGCACAAAGTGTCAGATAACACATGCAAAAATAGAAAGAATGAATTTTGACAAGATGTGCGGAGCACATGAGCTTTATTTATGCACGGGGTCTGCGCCCGGCTTTGTACATAGGATTACATGCAACAGCGGCAAGACTTGTACAAAAGGTTGTTGCCAGAACAGGTTCCGGCAACCGCGCCTTACGGGTAAAACTTACGAAGATGCTCAATGTTCAAGGAGTTGCTCACCGGAAAGCCATCTTCGGTCTCAAGGCGGACAGCGCCAGGCCTAGTGACTCGCTTCACCCGATAAGGGCCTTCCCACTTTGGCGTCAACTTGTTGGAATTCTTGGCGGACTGAGCGCACCGAAGAACAAGGTCGCCTTCCTCGAGACTTCTGGCATTGACTTTGCGGCTATGGTAGCGGCGCAAAGCTTGCTGGTATAGAGCAGCTCGTACAGCAGCCTGAAGACGATCTTCCTCAATGAGCAGCGCGTCATCTTGTCGCAGTTGTTCTTGCTCAAGCTCATCATAAGCGAGCACTCGAGGCGATCCGTATACGAGTTCCGTGGGAAGAACTGCCTCTGCTCCATAGACTAGAGCGAAAGGTGTTTGGCCAGTGGCTCGATTTGGCGTCGTCCTGATCGACCAAAGAACCACCGCAGCTCCTCAATCCAATTCTTTCCTTTTGTGCAGGCAGCCTGCCGAAAGTCCTGGTCTTGAGCCCGCCAGAGCACTTCAGCATTTGCCCTCTCCGCTTGACGTTGCTTCTCGGGTGAGCAATGAAGCCAGCGGCACCTTGGCGCCAAGATCTTGGACGTACCGCATGAAGGTGCGGCTCGTGAATTGCGTTCCGTTGTCGGTGATGATCCTGTTATGGACCCCGAAACGACAAACAATTGACCTGAAGAACTTGACTGCTGACTGTGCTGTCACCTTCCTCACTGCCTCCACTTCTGGCCACTTTGTGAACTTGTCGATTGCAATGTACAAGTACTCAAAGCCCCCGACAGCTCGGGGAAAGGGGCCGAGGATGTCGAGCCCCCAGACCGAAAATGGCCAGGATAAAGGGATCGTCTGGAGAGCTTGAGCTGGCTGGTGTATCTGCTTGGAATGGAACTGGCACACTTGGTTACTTGTGCAGTTGCATCCTGGAGGGCTGTCGGCCAAAAGAAACCTTGCCGGAATGCTTTGCCGGCAAGTGCTCTTGCACCAATGTGGTGGCCACATATGCCTCCATGTATCTCCACCAACAGCTTCTGTCCATCTTCCCGGGGAATACACTTCAATTTCACACCGTTGAATCTTCTCCTGTACAGTGTGTCGTCGACAAACTGGTACATACTTGATTGCCGGGCTACTCTCTCCGCATCTTCTTGCTTTTCGAGGAGTTCTCATGTCTGAAGGAAATGGACGATCTGCTGTGCCCATGCGGGAGCTTGTGGCTCGACAACAAGGACCAAAGGCACATATGCTGCTGCGGGAACATCCGCTTCTACGGCAAGAACCTGTGGTTCGGCCGGAGCTTGATGTTCCCCGGCAAGCTTGCCGGAGCAAAACTTGTCGGGAGCGTCTGCCTCAGCGGAACAAACCCTAGGGCTTGTCCGAAAGCGGTCGCTCCTCAAGACTCTTTGGCGTTGATCTTAGGGACCTTCTTGGCGCCGGCCGGGAGCTCGCGGAAAATAGTCACGAAACCAAATTCCTCTTCTTGCTCTGTGTCAAATGATGGTGTTACGATGGTTGAATGGGTTTGAGCACGAAAATCCTGGTTCCATGGGTAACTTAAGTGCAGTGCACTTTGGCAAAGCCATCGGCAATGTTGTTTCGAGCTCTTGGAACATGTTCCATCTAGAAGCCGCCAAAGTGTTCTTCTAACTTTCTCACTTCATCAATGTAAGCTTCCATCAATCGGACTCGATAGTCTTTGTTTACTTGACGGACGACAAGCTGCGAGTCACCCTCCGACAATGAGCTTCTTGATCCCAAGGTCTCGCTATTTCGAGACCGCAAGCAAACCTTCATACTCTGCAGTGTTGTTTGTTGCTTGCTCCTTGGGAAAGTGCATCCGACTACGACTTGAGGTGCTCTCCGTGGGGGCGACAAGTAGCACGCCAAGACCGGGCGCTTTGCCGCGAAGGCACCATCAAAGTACATCAGCCACTCTTTGCTCGCTTCCTTGACGGGATGCTCGTTTCTCGAATTTCTTCATCCGGTGTTGGCGTCCACTCGCTATGAACTCGCCAATGCTCGCTTTGGATAGTTGAAGTACTCTCAAAGTTGAGGCCAAAGCTTGACGGTTTAGTGCCCACTCGACAATCCCGCCTGTTGCTTCGGATTCTGCAGATCCTCTTTAGCGGAAAGCGAGTGACAAATGTGATCTCATGTGCTTGGAAGTAATGGCACGACTTTCTCGAGGCCATGAGGAGGCGAAAATCAATTTCGCACACCGTGAGTACTCTTGACCTAGCCCCTGCAGAAGGGAACCGACAAAAAGTAAACCGGGCGCTGCACCATTTTCTTCGCTTTCTCCTCTTGTGCTGCAGATCCATCCTTGTCGGGACCAGAGCTTGTCGGGAAGCCCCGCTTGTCGCCGATGCACTTGTCGAAGTCGCTGCTCATCATCCGCCTCCCTCTCCGCTATTAACGCAGCACTAACCACTTGATTGGTTGCCGCTAGATACAACAACTTCTCTTGTGGCTTAGGTGCGACAAGTATTGGGTGGAGGACATGTATCTCTTCAGTCTCGCGGTGCAGCCTCCGCTTCGAGTCCATTTCATTGGACCTGCCTTTTTCAATATTTTGAAAATGGTAGGGCTCGGCGCAGACTTGGAGATAAACTCTTGAGAGCAGCCACGAGCCGCAAGCCTTCGCACATCCTTGACGCGCTTCGGTGCTTCAATCTGCTCAATGGCCTTGATCTTGTCGGGATTGGCTTCAATTCCCCGTTGAGACACGAAAACCCGAGAAGCTTGCCGGAAGGAACTCCAAACACACACTTCTCGGGGTTGAGCTTGAGGTTGATCTTGCGCAGATTTGCAAAGGTCTCGTCCAAATCCTGAACCAGGGTTGCTTTCTCCTTGCTCTTGACCACTAAGTTATCCATGTAGGCTTCCACATTTCTGTCCAACTGTGGCTCAAAAGCGTCATGGACTACTCTTGCAAATGTTGAACTAGCATTCTTCAAACCGAAGGGCATCCGTAGGAAACAGTACGTGCCACATGGAGTGATGAATGCGGTCTTCTCTTCATCCTCTTCTGCCATGAAGATCTGATGATATCCTGAATATGCATCAAGAAATGAAAGCAAATCACATCCTGCCGTGGAGTCGACAATCTGGTCAATGCGCGGCAAGGGAAATGGATCTTTGGGACAAGCTTTATTAACATCAGTAAAGTCAATACAAAGCCTCCATTTCCCGTTTGCCTTGTGCACGACTACAGGATTGGCCAGCCACGTAGGATGGAGCACTCCTCTGACAAGGCTTGCTGCTTCCAACTTCTTGATCTCTTCTGCAATGAATTCTTGGCACTCAACTGCTTGCTTCCTGACTTTCTACTTGACGGGCCGCACGTGAGGACAGACGGCAAGGTGGTGCTCGATTACTTTCCTGGGAACACCGGGGATGTCAGATGGTTGCCATGCAAACACGTTGACGTTCGCTCGCAGGAAAGCAACGAGCGCGCTTTCCTATTTAGGGTCGAGCGTGGCACTTATGGTGAAGGTACCACCAGTGCCGTCCTCCTTGGCGGGCACCTTCTTGGTCTCTGGCGGAGCTGCCTTCGTCTTCTTACACTTGCCGGTGGAGCTCGATGGTGCGTCCTTGATGGTAGCGCAGCACTCCGAAGAGGTGCACTTGCCGGAGTGGGCATCAGAGCTCTTGTCGGACTTAGTTTTCTTCTTCCGCCCGGGAGCTTCAGCGGCAAGTGTCTTGCGATCTGCTGCGGGTGCTGCTTCCCGGTAGATCTTGTCGGTGCAGATAAGAGCATATTTCTTGTCGCCAGGGACAGATATGACGCTTATCGGGCCTGGCATCTTGAGTATGTTGTAGGCATAGTGAGAGGCTGCCCTGAACTTGGCGAGCGCTGGACGACCGAGTGTCCCATTGTAAGGCAATGGAAAATCGGCAACATCAAAAGTGACCCTCTCAGTCCTGAAGTTCAATTCGCTGCCAAATGTCACTGGCAACGTGATCTTCCCCTTCAGCTTGCTCCTTCCCGGGTTAATTCCTTGGAATGTGCCGGTCTCCTCGAGCTCGCTGTCGGGGATCTGGAGTTTTTGGAGTACCGCGGAGGAGATCAGATTCAAGCCGGCCCCGCCGTCAACTAGCATCTTTGTGACTTTGAGGTTGCGGATAGTTGGTGAAACCAACATCGGCAAGCACCCGACCGCAGCTTATGCAATCGGTGGTCCTCAATGTCAAAGATGATAGGCGGCCGGACCACTTCAGAGGCTTGCGTGACTCAACCGGTGGTTCTGCTGCATTAACTTCCCGCACCCATCGCTTGAGTCTGGCGGTGCGGCATGCAGAGAAGCACCGCCAACGCACGTAACCTCGTGGGCTTTCAGAACTCCTGCTCGCCGGCCTCATCATCATCCATCTCTTCGCTTCATCGCTATCTTCCTCCTTGCCGCGCCGCTGGGAGGCCTGCCTCCTTGCCGCTTGGCCTTGCTACGGCGCCCTCCCGCCGACGCTTGCCGGATCCTCCAGCATTTCCTCGGCCTTTCCTTGTCGCCGCTTCATACCGCTTCTTCGTTGTTCGACAAGCTGCTTGACCTTCTTGCAGCTCGAGATCATGACCCTTGGTGCGGTGGATCTTGCAATATCGCTTGTCGGAGTCGGGCCGCTTGTCGGCGTCGCCACAGCCTCGCCGAACTACCAGCTTTGGCTTTGTCGGCGCCACCTCCGCTGTCGGACCGCTTCAGAACTAGCACGCCTTTGCCTTTCTTCTTCCTCGTTGTTCCGCCGCCGTTTTCCTTGCCGGGCAGCATCATCGCTGCCGATCCTCCCGCTGTTGCGTTTTCTCCGGGAGTTTCTCCTCCTCAAAGACGCGCACACTTGTCGCCAGGGCGATAGCCCATCGACGCCTCTCGATCTTGCACATCGCCATCTCCTCCTGCAGATCTCGCGGTTTCGCGACGCTCGATGGAACGCGCCGATGACCGCGCAGGTGGACGCCCGGGATGTTGCGCCGCACCGCTGAATCTCTGAATGTACTTTATGCTAGGGCTCTCCTTCCTTCGGGCGAGCAGATGAAGATCACTTTGGCCATGAGGCTTGTGGCCGCCTATAAAGGCGCTGACAAACTGATGGCACAGATCTGCCCATGAGGATATGGAGTTGTCCGGCAAGTGCATGAGCCAGGATCTGACATTGTGCTTGAGCACCCGTGGGAAGTATTTGGCAAGGATCTTGTCGTCGCGCTTCCGCAGCTTGCACCGCGATGGTGTAGATGCCGAGGAACTCCGACGATGCAACCCGCCGCCGATTTCTTCGCACATCCGCTTGAAATTCTTCGCCGGGCCATCGACTTGCCGCAGCTCACGAGTGAACGCAGGGCAACCTACCGCACAGACGGCAAGTCACCGTTCTCTCGGGCGCATGCATGTCGACAGCTGGGCAGCAGCCGCTGGTCCGATTGACGCCACGCTTCTTCGACGCCGATGCGCGAGTACGAAGCGCCTTTCTTGCTGTCGTTTGAAGAACTTGGCATCGACGCGACGAGCTCGCGGATCTGATGACGCCTGTGGAGTCGCGGTCGAGGTTGACCCGCGAAGTCGGCGATCTTGGCCTTCGGGCAGATAATGCACGGTGGTTGCACCTCCACCGGTCTTGTCGCCATCGCTCGCGCCCGCAATCTTGTCGGGCTGCGATGCATTCGCTGCCGTGGATTGTCGCCGCTGGCGGCCGGCGAGGCTCGATGGTAGCCTCCAATCGCCGATCTTGTCCGCCGCTGAGGGTAATCCAGAGTAGTTGGCTCGAGCCAACGCTTCGGGTCTTCGGTGGCGGTGGCGAACGGTGCGAGGAGCGGATATGCTCGACTTCTAACTATGTTAGAAGGAGCAGGATCCCGCCCAGCGCGATCGTGTCTTTCTCGTGCAAGCAGGTTGGCGACATGCTGGTCTTGAGCATCTCGAGATCCGCCACCGATTTTGTCCAACGAGCGATGGTACCGCGAAAGTACCATGACGCTGTTGACCCCGCACCTCCCGAGACGGGCGCGGTGCATGTACGGACGCCGAGGTTTGCGCGGCCTTGTCCTTGACTGGCGGCAGCGTGAGCTCTCTCTGCCGGCGCCGTTTTTCCACTGGCGCTCTACCCCACCACCCATTTGCTCCGGTGGTGGTGGGATCGACGCGGACGGAGCAGCCACCTCCGAAGCCTTCTTCTTCGGTGGCATGTCGATGAAGATGATGAAGAAGATGAAGATCTGGCTCGCGTGAATGCCGGATCTGGTTAACACAACCTCGACGCCCCCTACCTGGCGCGCCGAAGATGTCGTGGGAAAGAACACTTATGGGACCGGAGCCCCTTTTCGGTCCGGCGGGGGGCGGAGATCGCACGAAGAGCGGATCGAGGCGAAGCACGCGAGCGATTTTACCCAGCTTCGGAGCTCTCCGGAGAGATAATACTCCTACTGCTGCTTTGTGGTTGTATTATGTTTTTGCTTGAGAGCGTGGGTGTGTTCTAGTTTCGAATGCTTCGAACCCCTTCTACGTTGCGCATGGGCCTCCTTTTATATGCTCAAGGGGTCACCGACAGGTGGCAATGTAGGCGATGGTAAAAATGTAAAAGGTGTGGTTGGTACAACGCTACTAAGGCATCGCACTCTAACCTCGACGGTAGGGGACAAAAGCATTAAATGCCCGCTCTGCCGCCCAAACAAAGGCAAAAAAGTGACCGTTAGGGCGCCACCGCTGCCACTATGGCTATCTCGTCATCTCCACTCGCCACTCGCGACCGCTTGGCTGCACAGCCTCTCGCCACGCGGCGCTTAGAACGGTCCCGTGACGACACATCGATGGATGCGCCTGGAGCGGGCACAGTGGTGGCCGCGCCCGGCAAGAGCCTTGCCGCGGTCGTTGTCTTGTCGCTACCAAAGCTTGTCGCCGCCGGTCTTGTCGGGACGCTGTCCGGCAAGTTCCTCGAAATGCCTTGGTTGGCCTTCCCGGCAAGCTCCTCTTGCCGGGGCCTTGACCTTCCCGGCAAGCTCCTCTTGCCGGGGCCTTGTCTTCTCGGTTAAAACACTTTGTTCTTGAATGGCTCCAAAGGAACCTCGAAGGACCTTGGCGGGCACCCGGCAAGCCTTGCCGCGGGGCGCTGCGACTGCCCGTGCACAAGTTCGGGATACTAGTGTACCCCTACTCTAGTACACCGACAAGTATGAAGCTAAACCCCGACAAATGCATCTTCGGGGTCCCCGCAGGACGAAGCTAAACACTTTGTTCTTCATTGTATCCCAACAGGGAATAGAATCAAACCTAGAGAAGATAAAAGCCATAGTGGACCTTGAGCCCCCTAGACAGTGTGCGACATAAAGAAGCTTGTGGACTGTGGGCGGCCTTGAGTAGATTCATCTCAAGGCTAGGAGAGAAAGCCCTGCCACGATACCGCATACTCAAAAACAGCAACGAATTCTATTTGAGCGACGAAGCCAAACAAGCATTCGTTGACCTCAAGATGTTGTTATAGTCAAACCCGCTCCTGGTCTCCCCAACCTAATCGGAACCCATGTTGCTCTACATTGCAGCAACAACCCAAGTAGTCAGTGTGGTCATCATTGTCGAACGAGAGGCCAAAAAGATACACCGTGTACAGCACCCACTAGTGGGAAAAGTCGTAGCCACAACTTTCATTGGTGGTGCGCCATTTTCAACCAACGCCAGCACTATTTTCTTTCTGATAGTCGTGGCGTTGGCTTAGTTGGTAACACGAACATAGTGGTGGCGTTGGAAAATAGATGAATGTCACAGGTATATGGGACCCACTATTTGTGCTAGGCGTAATATAGTGCCATCGTGGTATAATATGGAACACCAACAATATATGTTTAGTTGTGGCATGTCATGGGTTTCCACGTTGATACGTCTCCAACTTATCTATAATTTTTTATTGTTCCATGCTATTATAGTATCAATCTTGGATGTTTTATACGCAATTACAAGAAACTTCATTTCATTTTTTGGGACTAACCTATTAACATAGTGCCCAGTGCCAGTTGTTGTTTTTTTTTCTGTTTTTGGTTTTCTAAAATATTAGTACCAAACAAAGTCCAAATGCCACGAAATTTTTTATAGATTTTTTCTGGAGAAAAGATACACTAAAAGCTTCGGGAGAGGGCCAGAAGATGAATCATGGGACCATGAGGCACCAGGGCGCACCCAGGGGGTAGGCGTGCCCTAGTGGCTCGTGGGGCCTATGAGGCTCCATGTGAGCTCATTCCGTCTCTATAAATTCTCTAAAATTAGGGCACCAACGAAGAGCCGCCCAAAACACTTTTTTCGCCACCGCAAGCTTCTATTATCGAGAGATCCCATCTGGACGCCTTTTTGACACTCTGTCGGAGGGGGAATCGATCACGGAGGGGCTCTACATCAACCTTGCTGCCATTCCGATGATGTGTGAGCAGTTTACCACTGACCAACGGGTCCATACTTAGTAGCTAGATGGCTTCATCTCTCCCTTTGATCTTCAATACAATGTCCTCCTCAATGTTCTTGGAGTTCTATTCTATGTAATCACTTTTTGCGGCGTGCTTGTTGGGATCCAATGAATTTTTAGTTTATGATTAGACTATCCATGAATATTATTTCAGTTTTCTCTGAACTCTTTTATGCATGATTATTATAGCATCATATTTCTCTTTGATCTGTTGATTTGGTTTTGACAACTAGATTGATTTTTCTTGCAATGGGTGAGGTGCTTTATAACGGGTTCGATCTTGCGGTGCTCAATCCCAATGACAGAAGGGGACATGTATTGTATCGTTGCTATTAAGGATAAAAAGATAGGGCTTATTCTCGCATGAGTTTACTTTCTCTACATCGTGTCATCTTGCTTAAGGTGTTACTCCGTTCTTTATGAACTTAATACTCTCGATGCATGTTGGATAGCAGTCGATGTGTGGAGTAATAGTAGTAGATGCAGGCAGGAGTCGGTCTACTTGTCTCGGGCGTGATGCCTATATACATGATCATTGCCTTGGATATCATCATGATTATTTGCTTTTCTATCAATTTCCAACAGTAATTTGTTTACCCACCGACGCCACTGTATGCTATCTTCAATAGAGAAGGATCTAGTGAAAATGATGGCCCTCGGGTCTACTTTTATCATATATTAAAATCCAAAAATACTTTTGTCGGTGTACTAAGGTAGGGGTACCTCAGTACCCCAACTTGTGCACGGGCAGTTGCAGCCTCCCGCGGCAAGGCTTACCACGTACTCGCTGAAGACAGAAGTTCGAGACCCCGGCAAGCGGAGTTTGCCGGTAAAGCCGATCCAGGCTCAAGTTCAAGACAGAAGATCGAGACCCCGGCGAGCGAAGCTCGCCGGGAAGGCCGTTCCAGGCTCAAAGATACAGCACTCACGCAAGGCCCTGGCGAGAGGAGCTCGCCAGGAAGACTAGAAGATAACATCATCGAAGACACGCCTCGGCGCTATACGCGTCGGCGAGGGCCCGAGGAGGGACAATTACTGAGCCCGCAAGCTCCGGGCCCGCAAGATCAAGACCCGGCAAGATGTTTGCCGGAGAGTTCTGTTGTGCCCGTGACTCCAGCTCATCGGCCACGCCGCCTCAGGGCTTTTTCGAGGACGCGTGGCGGATGGTCAGGTGCGACTGGGGACACGGTGGCACAGCGGTGGTGGATCCACCACCGTGGCGACGGAGACGCAAGGGCGGGAGCTTTTGGGGTCGACGGCGACGGGCATTAAATGCCGCTTGTCCCCATCTGTCAAAGTAGGTGGCGACCACTTGCTCACGATCTTGTAGCTTCACTTTCCCGCCTTTGCTCCAACTACCACCTCTTTTACATTTTTACCCCTTTCTCCTCGTTGACACTGTCGGTGACCCTTGCACTATAAAAGGAGGCCCATGCACAACGTGAGGGGTTCGGTCCATTCGACACAGCAACACCACTATACGCCGCACTCTCGAGCAAGATCAAATACAAAACACAAAGCAGCAGTAGGAGTTTTATCTCTCCGGAGAGCTCCGAAGCTGGGTAAAAAGCCGCCCGCGTGCTCGCCTCGATCTGCTCTCTGTGCTCCCTCCGCCCTCGTACCGCACAAACAAAGGGGCTTCGGCCCCATAGGTGTCCGGGGCGGGCAGCGTTTCCCCCCCCCCGACATTGGCGCGCTAGGTAGGGGGCGTCGAGGTTGTGCGGACCTGATCCGGCATTCGCGCGGGCGCGTTCTTCATCAACCTCTCCAGTTTCATCGGCAACTTCATCAACAACTGAGCCATGGCCCCGAAGAGGAAGGCTTCGGAGGTTGCAGGCCCGTCTACGTCTCATCCGCCGCCACCGGAGCCAACGGTGGGCGGAGGGGACGCCGTTTGAAGGGTGGCTGCCGGCGAGGACACTCGTGGCACCACCAGATCCAAGGATAGGGCGGATGACCGTGCCTCGGTCTCCGTGGACCCGCCGTCGCGTCCATCTCAGCACACGACAACCCAGCAGCGCCGTACCACGGGAGGTGATATCCGCCTGCTGGGGCAAGGACACACCGGAGGCTCGCGGGATGCTCCGGACCACCGCCCGGACACAAGCAAAGCGAAGGCGCCGGGGCAGGACCCTGCTCCTTCTAACGCTGTTAGGAGTCCGAGCATATCCCGCTCCTCGCACCGCTCGCACCCGCTCCCCTCCACTCCGGCAGAAGCGCTCACAAGGGCGCAGCTGCTCCTCGACTTCCCTCCAGCGGCGGACAAGGCCGAAGACTGGAGGGCTACCATCCAGTCCGTCGCCGCTAACAACGATCTCCACAGCAGCCGGCGACCTCGCGCCGCGGCAAGCTGAGAAGACGAAGCCAACGGCGACAGAGCGCCGGGGTGCAACCACCATGCACTCCCCGCCGCGAAGCGAAAGACGCCGCCCGGAACCACGCCGACAGCGGCTCACAAACATCGTCGGATCCGCGGACTCGTCGGGATCAACGCCAGTCCTCGACGATCCGGCGGCGAAGACGCCGGACCATTAATCGAAGCGCCGCCGAAGCTTCGGTAACAGTTAGACGAGAGCTGGGAATGCTGTCGACACACACGCGCCGTGAACGAGCGACTTGCGACGTGGCGAGGCTGCCTGCGTTCACCCGCGAAAGCGCGGCGCGTCAAATGGCCCAGCATGAAGCATTTCAAGCCCGACGCACGGAGAAGTACGACGGCAAGACGCACCCTCGAATTCCTCGGTGTCTACACCATCGCGGTGCAGGCTGCGGGGCGCGACGAAGATTCTGGCGAACTACTTCCGCTCGTGCTTAGGCCGAGCGCTCGTTCTTGGCTTATGCACTTGCGGAAGGCTCCATTTCTTCTTGGCAGACCTTTGCCATCAGTTTGTTGGCGCCTTCCATTGGCGGCCACAAACCCCATGGCCGGAGAGCGATCTCACATTTTGGCCTGAAGGAAGGAGAATCCTGCGCAAGTACATCCAACGCTTCACCGCGTGCAGACAACATCCCGATGTCCACCCCGCCATGGTTATCGGTCGTTCCACCAAAACGCGGCGTAACCCGCGCATGCGTGAAGAGATGGCGATGACCAAGATTCGGACGCCGCGAGCTCTATGCTCGGTGACAAGTCGCGCGCTGAAGAGGAGGAGACTCCCCGGGGAGGATGCCGGCGCAGGAGAAAGCGACAGTGACGACGCCGCCCCGGCAAAGAAAAGACGGCGGCGAAACAACCAAAAGAAGAACAGCAAAGAAGTGCTTGCCGCCGAGAAGTCCGGCGAGGAGGCTCCCGCCAAGCAAACGCAGGCTGGCGGCTCCGGCAAGGAGCCTGCCCCTGTAGCGGCAGCCGACAAGCAGGACGGCTCCGGCAAACAATACTGCAAAATCCACCCACCAAGGGCCACGATCTCTACAACTGCAAGCGCGTCGACTATCTCGTCGAGCAGCAAAAAGCCGAGTACGAGAGGCGTGACAAGGAGAGGGCCCAAGGTGGCGGGGGAGAACCGAACAAGAAGCGGCCGTTCAATGGCCGGGGAGGACGCCACGACAAGGCCAAGCGGCGGCAAAGTGATCGACCCCCCCGGGGCCGCGACGAGAATGAAGAAGACGACGACGAAGACATGGAGGATGAGGATAACAGCGAGCAGGAGTTCCAGAAGGCCACGGAGGTCCTGTGCGTCGACGGTGGCGCCTCTCTACACACCTCCCACCGCCAGCTAAAGCAGTGGGTGCGTGAGGTGAATGCAGCGAAGCCGCCCATGGAGGCGCGCAGGCTCCTCAAATGGTCCGGCACGCCCATCATTTTTGATCTTGAGGATCACCCTGACCGCACCACCGCGGTCGGGTGCTTGCCGATGCTGGTCTCGCCCACCATCCGCAACCTCAAGGTCACTAAGATGTTAGTTGACGGCGGAGCAGGCTGAACTGATCTCCTCGCGTGGTCGAGAAACTCCAAATTCCAGACGGCGAGCTCGAAGAAACCGGTTCTTTCCAAGGAATCAACCCGGGACGGAGCAAGCCCAAGGGAAAGATCACTCTGCCGGTGACCTTTGGCGGGGAGCTCAATTTCGGGATCGGCGCATCACTTTTGACGTCGCCGATATTCCGTTGCCATACAATGGAATACTCGGCCGTCCTGCCCTCGCCAAGTTCATGGCAGCTTCCCATTATGCCTACAACGTACTCAAGATGCCGGGGCCGATAAGCGTCATCACTGTCCACGGCGACAAGAAGGACGCGCTTATCTGCGCCGACAAGATCTGCCGGGATGCGGCAGCTGCGGCCGATAAGAATACATTTGCCGCTGAAGCTCCCGGGGGGAAGAAGACGAAGACCAAGTCCGGCAAGTGCTCCGGGGCCCACTCCGGCAATCGCACCTCTTCGGAGTGCTGCGCTGCCGTCAAGGACGTCCCGTCGAGCTCCACCGGCAAGAGTAAAAAGGGAATGGCCGCTCCGCCGCAACCAAGAAGGTGTCCGCCAGGAGGGCGGCATCGGTGGTACCTTCACCATCGGTGCCACGCTTGACGACAAATAGGAAGCGGCGCTGTTGCCTTCCTGCGGGCGAATGTCGATGTGTTTGCATGGCAACCATCTGACATCCCCGGTGTTCCCAGGAAGGTAATTGAGCACAAGCTTGCTGTTTGCCCTCATGCGCAGCCCATCAAGCAAAAAGTGAGAAAGCAAGCCGTGGAGCGCCAAGAATTCATCAGCGAAGAAATCAAGAAGCTAGAGGCAGCAGGCCTAGTTAGAGGTGTGATCCATCCGACGTGGTTAGCAAACCCAGTTGTCGTGCGCAAGGCCAACGGGAAGTGGAGGCTGTGTATAGACTTCACCGATGTGAATAAAGCATGTCCCAAGGATCCATTCCCCTTGCCGCGCATTGACCAGATTGTTGACTCCACTGCCGGATGTGAGCTACTCTGCTTTCTTGATGCGTACTCAGGCTATCACCAGATCTTTATGGCCAAAGAGGATGAAGAGAAGACTGCGTTTATCACTCCATGTGGCACTTATTGCTTCATACGCATGCCATTTGGACTGAAGAATGCAGGATCAACATTTACAAGGGTAGTGTATACTGCTTTTGAGCCACAGATCCACAGAAATGTAGAGGCTTACATGGATGATATCGTGGTGAAGAGCAAGAGCAAAGATACGCTGATTCAAGATTTGGAAGAGACATTTCAGAACCTGCGCAAGATACAGCTCAAGTTGAACCCCGAGAAGTGCGTCTTCGGAGTTCCCTCCGGCAAGCTTCTCGGGTTCTTTGTGTCACAGCGGGGGATTGAAGCTAACCCCGACAAGATTAAAGCCATTGAGCAGATCGAAGCCCCGAAGCGAGTCAAGGATGTCAGGAGGCTTGTAGGTTGTGTGGCTGCCCTCAGTAGGTTCATTTCGAAGTCTGCAGAACGCGCCCTACCTTTCTTCAAAATCTTGAAGAAGGCAGGTCCCATGAAGTGGACTCCGGAAGCGGAGGCAGCGCTGCAAGATTTGAAACGGTACCTATCCTCCACCCCAATACTTGTCGCGCCTAGACCACAGGAGAAGTTGCTGCTGTACCTAGCGGCAACCAACCAGGTGGTTAGTGCTGCGTTAGTAGCGGAGAGGGAGTCCGACGAGGAGGCTACACCACCGGCAAGCGAGTCCAAATGACGAAAGGGGGCTGCTCCGACAAGCTCTGCCCCGACAAGGACAACTCTGACAGGACGGGATGAGGTGCGGAAGAAGATGGTGCAGCGCCCGGTGTATTTTGTAAGTTCCTTCTCCGGGGAGCTAGATCAAGATACTACGGTGTGCAAAGTTGCTTTCGGCCTCCTCATGGCCTCGAGAAAGCTGCGCCATTACTTCCGAGCACACGAGATAACAAGTGGTCACTCGCTTCCCGAAGAGGATATTGCACAACCCGTAAGCAACAGGCAGGATTGTTGAGTGGGCACTGGAGCTGTCGAGCTTTGGACTCAAGTTTGAAAGTACTTCAACCATACAGAGTCGAGCTTTGGCAGAATTTATAGCAGAATGGACCCCAACGCCCGACGAAGAAGTCCGAGAAACAAGTGCACCCGTACAAGAAGCGACAAGTGAATGGGTAATGTACTTTGATGGTGCCTTCTCGCTGCAAGGCGCCGGTGCCGGCGTGGTACTCATCGCGCCCACCGGAGAGCACCTCAAGTATGTTATCCAGATGCACTTCCCAAGGGAGCAAGCGACAAACAACACTGCTGAATATGAAGGCTTGCTCGCCGGCCTCAGGATTGCAGCCGAACTTGGGATCAGGAAGTTGATTGTGCGGGGAGATTCTCAGTTGGTGGTCCGGCAAGTTAACAAGAGCTATCAGAGCCCTTTGATGGAAGCCTACGTCGATGAAGTGAGGAAGCTTGAGGAGCACTTTGAAGGTTTGCAAATGGAGCACGTCCCGAGAGCTCAGAATGAAATTGTAGATGGCCTTTCAAAGTGTGCCTCGATGAAGTTACCTGTGGAACCAGGGACCTTCTTGCTCAAGCTGACTCAACCATCCGTCACGCCATCAAATGGGCAGTCCAAGAAGAGAAAGTTGATCTCCGGCGACTACTTGCCGGTGGGCCTCCCTGAGGCCGCCGCCAAGGTCCCCAAGATCAACGACCAGAACACTGAGGAACAGTTTGCTCCTGCAGATCCTCAAATCTGTACAGTTGAAGCAAGTGTTCCCGACAAGCCTCGCCCCGGCGAGCTTGCCGGGGGACCTCCAGCTCCGGCAGAACCAGAAGTTCTTGCCGTGGAAGCTGAGGTTCCCGCAGCGGCCCTCATGCCTTTAGTCCTTACCGTTGAGCCCCAGGCTCCGGCATGGGCGCAGCAGATCGTCCGCTTTTTGCAAACTGGAGAACTTCCCGATGACCCAGAAGAAATAGAGAAGATAACTAGACAGTCAAGTATGTACCAGTTCGTGGATAACGAGCTGTACAGAAGAAGGCTCAATGGTGTCAGACTGAAGTGCATCTCCAGGGAAAATGGACAGAAGCTGTTGGCAGAAATACACGGAGGCATATGCGGCCACCACATTGGCGCAAGGGCGCTTGCCGGGAAAGCTTTCCGGCAAGGGTTCTTTTGGCAAGAAGCCCTCCAAGATGCAACTGCACTAGTAACCAAGTGTGAAGCGTGCCAGTTCCATGCAAAACAGATTCATCAGCCAGCTCAAGCTCTCCAAACAATCCCTTTGTCCTGGCCCTTCTCGGTCTGGGGGCTCGATATCCTCGGCCCCTTCCTCGTCTTGTCGGGGCTTTGAGTACTTGTACGTGGCAATCGACAAGTTCACAAAGTGGCCAGAAGTGGAGCCAGCGAGAAAGGTGACAGCACAGTCAGCGGTCAAGTTCTTCAGGTCGATTGTGTGCCGTTTCGGGATCCCTAACAGGATTATCACTGACAACGGTACACAATTCACTAGTCGCACCTTCATGCAGTACGTCCAAAACCTTGGCGCCAAGGTCTGTTTCGCTTCTGTTGCTCACCCGAGGAGCAACGGACAAGCGGAGAGGGCCAATGCTGAAGTGCTGCGCGGACTCAAGACAAGAACTTTCGACAGGCTGCGCAGGTGCGGAAGAAATTGGATAGAGGAGCTGCCGGCGGTTCTTTGGTCAATCAGAACGACACCAAATCGAGCCACCGGACAGACACCTTTTGCTCTAGTCTATGGAGCGAAGCAGTTCTCCCCACGGGACTTCGTGATACGGATCTCCTCGAGTGCTCGCTATGATGAGCTCGAGCAAGAGCAAGCGCGGCAAGATGACGATTGCTCCTCGAGGAGGGACGTCTCGGTGCTGTCAGACGAGCTGCTCGATACCAGCAAGCCTTGCGCCGCTACCATAGCCGCAAGGTCAAAGCCAGGAGTCTCGAGGAAGGCGACCTTGTTCTTGGCGTGTTCAGTCCGCCAAGAATTCCAACAAGTTGACGCCTTGAAGTGGGAAGGCCCTTATCGGGTGAGACAAGTCACGAGGCCGGTGCTGTCGCCTCGAGACGAAGAAGGCCTACCAGTGAGCAACTCTGGAACATAGAGCATCTTCGCAAGTTTCACCCATAAAGCGCGGTTGCCGTGATCCGCTCCGCAACCACCTTTTGTACAAGCTTTTGCTGTTGCATGTAACCCTTTGTACAAAGCGGGCGCGAACCCGTGCATCGGTAAAGTTTCTGTGTTTTGCGCTAGTTGCCTTTCCCATGCTTTTCTTTGCTATTTGCATGTGTTATTTGGCATCTTTTGTGCGACACACATATCCGGTAAGCGACAGCACGCCGAAAGGCCATACACTTGTTTCCCTTTTTCTCTTTCCTTGCCTCTTAAGCAGAAGGAACGTTCCTCGCGCACAAGTTTGCCGGGGGGGAAGGAAATGGAGGATAAACCAAGTGCTGATCAAGAAAGAGAAGCTTGCCGGAGAACGCATGATCACTTAAAGCTAAGTTATTAGAATTTGAGCAGTTCAAAATTTTAATTTTAAGTTGCCTTCCTTGAACAACCACACTTTGTATGGAAAACCTGTGCTCGGAGGAACCTACCCGTGGATAGCCGCACCCTTATCTTGTTTTCGAGCACGCTCAACGATTTAAGTGAGCTGCGACAAGTGTCGCGCCCTTGTTTCGTTTTCGAGTCCGCTCAGCAAGCCAAGTGCGTTGCGACTAGCCGCGGCAAGGTTGCTTGCCGGTAAGACCTTGGCCAGCAGGCTGCTTCGAGTTCAGCACTCAGCACTCGCGGCAAGGGCCCCTTGCCGGCAAGCTTCCTAGAAGCGTAGGATTGAAGCATACAAAGTTGAGGATCCGAACAAGGGAGATAACACTGCATCTATTGATCAAAATAAAGATGATATCTCACAAGGAATAACTTGTCGCGATGACTAATGAGTTCATAACACCCTATGCAGCAACAAAAAGAGATAAAGATAAAGGAGGCCTAGTCTACGCGGTCGCCCTCCACCCTGGGGATCTTGTTCACTTTAGCAATGATGTGGGCGACCTGCTCCTTCAGAGCCTCCATGTTCGCGTCGGCTGGCAAGCTGCGAAGAACGTTGGTGAGGTTTATGCCGGGATTGCGGTATACAATCTTCGTCAGCACGCGCTCCATGGTTCCCGTGCACAGCCGGCGAGTCTCCTCGGCGAGTTCTTGCGAGGATCTTCTTCGCAGATTTGCAAGGGCGCGCGATCCCCTCGAAGAAGAGGCTGAGCTTACGCTGTGGCGAGATTTGGATCCGGGAGTAGATGAGATGCTCCAGCTTGGCCAAGAGCTCTGATCAATGTTGGACGCACAAGACACCAAGTCTTCGGTCCATAACTCGACGGTACGGCGGAAGTGCTCGGCTGCTTTGTTGACGCTGTCCACCAAGGTTCGCTCCTCGCGGAGCTCCTCTTTCAACTTGGTCTCCCGATCTCGGGCGGCGTCAAGCGAGTCCCTCAGCGCAGAGACTTTCCGCTCAAGATCCTCGATGGAGTCCTTGGCGGCCTTCAACTCGTCGCCTTTCTTGGAAAGACGCACCTGGAGTTCTGAGTTGGTGTGGGCATCCTTCTCGCGCTCAGTGTTGAGCGCGGCGACCTTCTCCACGCTCGCCTTCAGCAACTCCTCCAGCTGCGCGACCTTGGCGGCAAGTTCCTCCTTGGCGGTCTCCGCGGCAGCCACGGCGGATTTCGCCTCCTTTAGTTCCCCGGCAAGGGCCTGCTCCCGAGCGGCAAGCTCTTCCTCGTGGGAGTCGAGGCTGGCCTTCCGCTGGATGAGTTCTCCTTCTCGCTGGGACAGCTCCACCCCAGCGAGCCGCTGCTGCTCTTCGGCCTCGGCCTTCTCCAGCAACCACTCCTCATACTCCCCGGCGAGTCGCTCACGCTTCTCCGCCACCTCGCGGAGAGCAGCCTGGTTGGCGGCGCTGAGCGCCACCGCACGCTTCTCCATTTCCTCGGCGGCCTTGGCGGCGAGGGCCTCCCGGGAAGCGAGCTTCGCCTGCCTGGCCCGGTAAAGGGCCAGGAGCTGGTGAAGCAGCTTCTCCTCCTCGGGCCCGTTGCTCCCGGGCCCTCGGCGATCTTCAAGCCCGGCGGGCGAGGACCTCCCATCAAAGGCCTCGCCCTCCTTGGAGCTTCATGACGAAAGAGCCCCACGGCACTGGATGAAGACACCATTGGGGGCTTTCAAGTAGTAGCCGGACCGCTCCTCTCCGGCGGAGGGGTCGGCGACCGGCGCAGCACTTGATGCTCCCGTCGCCTCCGGGCCGGCGGTGCGGTCGCCGTCCTCCTCCCCGGCCGCTGCGTCCGCAGCCGGAGCAGTCCCTGGCGCATTTGGCCCGGCAGTTCCCGCCGTGTCCTCGGCGACAGGGGCATCGCCGCCGCCGCCCTGCTCGCCTTCCTCCTCGATGGTGATGACTTCTGTCTCCATCTGCTCGGGGGGAGGGGGATCAAAAAAAAAGGGAAAAGCAAAAGAGGTTCAAGCAAATATCCGGAAAGAGACGACGCCAAGAAGACAAGGTTACAGAACCTACCTTGGCGGACGTCGTCAGCGGCGGGCTCCCTCGCCGGGGAGCTCCGCCTTGGCGGAGTGACCGCCCCCGGCGGGCTGCTCGCCCTTGACGGGGAACTCGCCCTTGGCGGAGTACCCGCCCTTGGCGGAGCACTCTCCTTTGCCGGAGAGTTCGACCTTGGCGGGGACGGCGGGGCCTGCGGCTCCTCGGGGGCGACCTCCGGACGCTCCTGCAACCGTGGCTCCACCTCTACGCAAGTCAAGACAAAAACATCGAGGCATTAGTACAAAACCAAGATCTTCAAACACGCCCGGCGAGCGAAGTGCGGACTTCTGACTTGGGGGCTGCGGCTGGGGCTGTTCCTCGGAACAGCGCTTGGGTCCGTCAAGCTCGGATCCGGCGCGTCCCCGGTCGCCGCGGCGGGCGAGTCGTCCGCGACTTCGATCACGGGCACCTTGGCCCTCTTCGCGCGTTGGGCCAAGGTCCTGAAATCAAAGCAAGAAACAAGATTAACTTCAGCAATAATCAGGGCAGAATTTGAGAAGATGAAGATCTCGGATACTTACTCCTGTTCCTCCTCGTCGTCTTCGCTCAAGGCGGAGAAGTCGTACTCCACCTGGAGCGCGTCAGCGCGAGGAGCGGGAGGCGAAGACTCCCTCGGGCGCTTGGCGATCCTCGGCGCAGCTTGGCTTCCCCGAGAAGTTTGCGCTTCCCGGCGAGCTGGTTGTTGCCGGGGGGCCTGCGCCCCCGCTTCCGTCGCCGCCTTGCGGAGGCGCTTCAGTGGAGAACGCCTAGGGCTTGCCCGGGGCGGGGAGGTCTCCGACGACGAGGAGAGGTCGTCGGCGTAAAGATCCGTGGACCCGCCGGCGTCCTCGGCAACCTCGGCGTCCCCCTCCTCCTCCTCCTCGCCGGTTGGCCCGCTGGGCCCAGCGCCCTGCGCTGCGACCCCTTTTCCTCTAGAGTCTCCGCTCCCTCCAGCAGCGCCACCTCTTGCCGCGGCCTCGGCGCGTGCGTGGATCCGGAGTGCCTCGAGAGGGGACCCGCGAGCGTCGAGAGGAAGTTGCAGCAGTCTGCAGATCTCCGCCTCCTCCGCTCGGCAGGACACGTCCGCGGCCTCTGCTTCATCAGGTGTATATCCAAAATCCCCTGCCGCTGCGGCTGCGGCGGCCTCTTCAGCCCGAGAAGCTATGTACGCTATCTCCTCGTCCGTGGTGTCCCGTGTCAGCCCCCGGGTCTCGTCCCTGTTCTTCGCCACCTCCTCGAGGTTGTCGAAGAAGTTGAGAACGTCTATTGGCTCGGGCGGAATCCATGTGCGCTCCACGCCGTGCGAATCGCACGCGGGCATCATGGCGAGGAGGCTATCCCGAGCTGTGCTGTTGCAGAGAGGCACCACTCCCCGAGGAGGTCTGAACCACTCTGGATGGGCGGGTCATATTTAAAGTTCCGGACCATCCCCTCAGCTCAGCGTCGTGAAGTTGAAGTTCAGCCGGGCGCAGCCTCATTATATCCCCTCGCGCCCGTACTCCCAGGCGGCCTTTTCTGTCTTGGAGAGGGCGTCGGCGGCGGAGGAAATCTGCGCCTACTACGCAGCGGACAGCTTTGCTGCTCGAAGACGAAGAATCCGGATGAGGCGGCGTTGAGCTTGACGTCGTCCGGATCCAGATCGCTCCATCCGGCGCGCCACGATAGGAGTTGTCGCGGCGCGGTGAAGGGCTGCGGCTCGTCTTGGCGATCAGCACCGGTCTGACGCCACTCTTCCCACTTGCCGCGGAGCTCCCGGCAAGTAGGACTCCTTCTTGTGCATTTAAAACCCAAGAAATTCCTCCGGAGAGGCGCGCCGCCTCTGCTGGGAGTGAAGAAATGCCTAAACAGCGCTACGTTTGGGTGTATCCCTATAAAGTTTTCGCACATGTGTGCGAAAACCGCCATTGTAAGGATGGCGTTGGGGGTGAAGTCAAGAAGGTGGAAGCCGTATGTGTGCATGACGTGACAGAAAAATTCAGAAAAAGGAGGGCAAAGACCACAGTGGAAGAAGGCTGCAAAGAAGTAGTACCCGCCGGGGTAGTTGTCCTTGGTCGCGGCCAGATGAGCTCTGGTCCGAGGATGCGCGTTGGTCTTCTTGGCCCAGAACAGATAGTATTTGTTCCAGAGTTCCCGCACGCCGAGCCGCGGCGGGAAAACGACGTTCTGCTTCCGCAGCAGGGCAAGCTTCGCCGCCTGCTCAGATTTCTCCTTCTTGGTCTTCTCCGCCTTCCCCTTCCCGGTCTTCGGGGCCATGGCGGAGGCGGCGAGGGAAGGAGGACGAAGAGTCCGGCGGCGCCGCAGACGCAAGAGACAGCGGAGGCAGAGCGCAAAGGGGATCTCTGGACGAGAGAGTAGATGCAATGAGAGCGAAGAGAAGGGAACCGCTCCTGCTTCCTCTGCTTTTATGGGGAAGTGGGGGGGGGGTTCCGCTCTTCCCATTAAAGAACGTGGGCACGTCCCATCCCACGACGCCGCAATCGACGCGTGCCGTTGTGGGGGTGCGGCAGATGCGGAAGTGGATTCGACACACTGCGGGCCGCGCGTGTGCCCGTGCATTATTTTGGGCCTGACCCAACAGCGCTCGGCACCGTGTGTGGCCCAGGCCCGGGGGCTCCTGTCGGTGTACTAAGGTAGGGTACCTTAGTACCCCAACTTGTGCACGGGCAGTTGCAGCCTCCCGCGGCAAGGCTTACCACGTACTCGCTGAAGACAGAAGTTCGAGACCCCGGCAAGCGGAGTTTGCCGGTAAGGCCGATCTAGGCTCAAGTTCAAGACAGAAGATCGAGACCCCGGCGAGCGAAGCTCGCCGGGAAGGCCGTTCCAGGCTCAAAGATACAGCACTCACGCAAGGCCCTGGCGAGAGGAGCTCGCCAGGAAGACTAGAAGATAACATCATCGAAGACACGCCTCGGCGCTATACGCGTCCCGGCGAGGGCCCGAGGAGCGACAAATTACAGAGCCCGGCAAGCTCCCGGGCCCGGCAAGATCAAGACCCCGGCAAGATGTTTGCCGGGAGAGTTGCGCTGTGTGCCCGCACTCCAGCTCATCGGCCCACGCGTCGCCCTGGGGCTTTTCCAGGGACGCGTGGCGGATGGCTGTGCAGCCTGGGGGACACGGTGGCACTTCGCGGTGGTGGATCCACCACCGTGGCAGACGGAGACGCAAGGGCGGGAGCTTTTGGGGTCGACGGCGACGGGCATTAAATGCCGTTGTCCCCCACTGTCAAAGTAGGTGGCGACCACTGTTCACGCACTGTAGCTTCACTGTTCCCTTGACTGCTCCAACTACCACCTCTTTTACATTTTACCCCTTTCTCCTCGTTGACACTGTCGGTGACCCTTGCACTATAAAAGGAGGCCCATGCACAGCGTGGGGGTTCGATCCATTCGACATGAGCAACACCACTATACGCCGCACTCTCGAGCAAGATCAAATACAAAACACAAAGCAGCGATGAGGAGTTTTATCTCCGGAGAGCTCGAAGCTGGGTAAAAGCCGCCAGCGTGCTCGCCTCGATCTGCTCTCTGTGCTCCCTCCGCCCTCGTACCGCACAAACAAAGGGCTCGGCCCCATAGGTGTCCCGGGCAGCGTTCCGACAACTTTGTTGCGGTTTATTTACCGTTATGTTACTTTGTATTTTTATCTATCTATTTATTACTACGAGATTTAATCCTTGCAATTGCCCGCTAAAGGATTGGCAACCCCTTGTTTGCGTTGAGTGCAAGAAGTTGTTATTTTGTGTGTAGGTGCTGCTAACAAGGTGTTGCTTGGTCCTCCTAATAGATTGATAACCTTGGTTCTTAACTGAGGGAAATACTTATCTCTATTGTACTGCATCATCCTCTCCTCTTCAAGGAAAACCAACGCATATCACAAGTAGCACGAAGAATATATGGCACCGCTGTCGGGCAGATATCATCAACATCTAGCAAGTACCTACGCATAAACTTTCATATCCTTGCATTTACTTTATTTGCCTCTCATTTTCATCTCGCCCACTTATAAAAAGCTTTTACAAATTACAAAATTATTTTCCATTTGCTTTTTGCTTGTATGCTTGTTTGAAACTGCTATCATGGGTGATTTTAGCATGGCAGAAAGTTAGGATGGTAAAACTCCAAAAATGGAAATTTCGACAAATCTTGATGCTAGTTTTTTTATGGGACACAGGATGTTATAGGAAAAAGTGTTATCCAATAATTCTTTAATTGCATGGGAACCTTGGCTTGCGATGATGCTCCAATACTTAAGAGAACCAAAAATTATGACGAAGCTATTTCTGCACTTGTTCTTAAACTTGAAAGAAGATTTATTTGTACCCATCCTACTTTGCAAAGGTTGTTTTATGAGTTGCCAGTTATAAAAACTCTAGAGCTAAGAAGATAGCTACCCTTGTCCTCATGAACGAATTTCATTACATAGTGCAAGAAGCTAGAGATATCTTTGATTTTTATGGTATGAACTGTGAAAAACGATAATAGATGAGATCCTATATAATAGTGATTACTTGTTAAGGTATTTGATTCGCAATGACCACATCTTTTATGAGAATACAAAAGGAAGTCCCTCCTTTGAATAAAATCCAACAAGTTTTCAATAGTGTTAATAAGCAAGATGGACAACTTGGATTGTAGCCGGTAATCAAGAGGGATTTGCGGATGGACAACTTGCTAATGCTAACATTTCTATGAATGATGTGTTTCATATTACCTTTGAAAAGCCCCCTAGTGAAAACACATATTTGGATAAGAAGAAGAAAGATGAAAACACGTAAAACTATGCATTATGCCGAGCTAGGGGCGTAAAACAATAGTGCTAGTTGGGAGGCAACCCAATAGTTATCTTAATTTTCTTGTTTCTTTTACTGGTTTTTTGTGTGCACATAATTATGCTACTGTTATGGATGAGTTTTGTATTCTAAATTAGTGTTTGTGCCAAGTAAAGCCTTCGGGATGATTTGGATTATAGTTGATTCAATTCTGTGAAAAAACAAAACTTTTGCATCCAGTAGGAGAATTATCAAAATTTGTTGGAGCGTCGAAATGAATTTTTTACACATGATTGATATACAAATTTCCCAGGTTGTCCTAATTTTTCAAAAAAATTGGAGTTACAGAAGTATAGTTGAGTTTTGTGTGCTGAAGTTTTCAAGTTTCGAGTGAGATCATGATGGATGAAAGAATAAGGAGTGGCAAGATCCTGAGATTGGGGATGCCCGAGACACCCCAAGGTAATATTCAAGGACTCCCAAGCAACTAAGCTTGGGATGCCCCGCAAGGCATCCCCTCTTTCTTCTAATCACCATCGGTATTACTAATTGGAGCTATATTTTTATTCATCACATTATATTAGTTTTGCTTAGAGCGTCATGTATTATATGAGTATTTGCTTTGTTTGCTTTTTAGTTTGTCATAATCATCCTTGCTGGACACACCTATTTTAGAGAGAGAGACACTATTGTCGTGATTTGTTAGAACACTCTATGTACTTCACTTATATCTTTTTGAGCACGGCGGTGATTATATTTTGAATAGATACATCCACTCTCATGCTTCACTTATATTATTTTGAGAGTTGATAATATTAATTTTTGAAGAAATATTTGCACCACTCATGCTTCACTTATATCTTTTTGTTGATAATAGTAATGGTAATTTGCACAAGATATGATATTGGTCCCAATGTGATGAATATTCAAGAAGGATATGATAAAAACTTTCATGAAGATAATTGAATATGATAAGTTTGACTCCTTGCAATAGTTTTTGCGATATGGAGATGATAATATGTGAGTCATGTATAGAGTAATTATGATTTGAAGAATATTGGTGTTAAGGTTTGTGATTCCCTATGCATGCACGTAAAGTCAATAGTTATGCAATGAAGGTATATCCTACTTATGGTGCATTATTCAATGTTAGTTATGTTCAATGCTTGTTTACGAATGTTTTAATTTTTTGGTTGGCCGCTGCTCAATCTATTTGCTAACCTTCATTTGTACTAAGCGGGAATGCTGCTTGTGTATCCAATTCCTTAACCCAAAGTTATGCCAAATGAGTCCACCATACCTACCTATATGTGGCATTTACATGCCGTTACAAGTAAATTTGCATGTGGCAACTCTAATTATTCAAAATAAATTTCCATTTTGTGTGTCTGCACCGCTCATGTGGCGGCAAGGGGTGGCCATTGTCTTTCATGCTAGGCGCGTTATTCTCACGATGAGTGTTTACACTTGTCATTGCACGAGAAAGTGACTGGTAATAGGGATGCCCAGTCCCAATATGAAACAAAAATAATAATAACAAAATTCCTTGGAAAGTGAAAGGTTGGAAGGAACCCGTGGATATGGCTAGCCATGGATTGTGAAAGAATGGTGGAAAGGAAATGAAATTTATTTTTGTTTGGGAACCACCTATAATGTGTTTAGCATCAAAGATATTGGAAATTTTCGGTCGTGGCATTGACAGGAAAAGCATGTTTCTCAAAATAATTGTATCTCCCTAATTTAAGCTCTGCACAATATCATTTTTTGGGACTAACCTATTAACTTAGTGCCCAGTGCCAATTGCTGTTTTTTGCCTACTTTTGGTTTTCTAGAATATCAATACCAAACGAAGTCCAAATGCCACGAAACTTTTTGGACATTTTTTTGGACAAAAGAGATACTCAAAGCTTCTGGAGAGGGCCAGAAGATGAAGTGTGGGCCCATGAGGCACCAGGGCATGCCCAGGGGGTAGGCGCATGGGGCCCACGAGGATCCGTTTGACCTAATTCTGCCTCTATAAATTCTCTAAAATAGGGAAACAAAAAGAGAGCCACCCAAAACACTTTTTCCGCCGCCGGAAGCTTCTGTTCTCGGTGGATAAAAGGTGATTGTCAAAGTTTAGTTGCATCTCTAGCATTAGACACACAACTATAAATGTCGACCCGCCTCGCAATTTTGTCCGGTTTTTCTTTCATTTATTTTTATTTTCTGTTTTTTTTTATTTTGTTCTTTTTATTTCATTTTGTCTATATTTTCTTTGTTCACATTCATGAATATAAATTTTGTGAATATTTTATAAATTTGGGAAACCATTTTTTTAGTTGTGAATACCTTCTAAATTGGTATATATTTTCTCATACATGATTGCTAAATTAGATGGTTTCTAATGATGTCCCATCTATGCTTGTCACCGTTTGATTTATTTTCTATACTTTTTTGCAACGTTGTTTGGTTGTCCTAAATTTCTTTTCTTGGTCTATTTGCCTTTGCTTTTATCGTCCCATTATCGCGGCATGCTGGTTGCCCGTTTTGGTGTGTTGTTTCTGCAACGACGTACAATTGGAAGATATATGAAAAGGGGAGCTCTATAGCAGTCATTCTTTTCATTTCATTTTGAAAATGGTATTGTAGTTTTCTGTAGTTGTTCGAGTTGCAAGTCCGCCCTTGACTCGCAATTGGGCTCGTTGTTTCATAGTTGTCCCACTTGCAAGATCCCCTTGTCTCACAGCTAGGCCCATAGTTTATTTCATCCAAGTTGGAAGCCCACCTTAACTCGCAACTTGGTCTATATTTTCTATTTTTTTCATCCCAAGTCCACCCATTGACTCGCAACTCGGTACGTAGTGTGTTACATCCTAGTTACAAGTCGATCCTTGACTCGCAACTCGGCTCATAGTTTCGTAGTTGTTCTAGTTGCAAGTCCACCCTCGACTCGGAACTGGGCTCATAGTTGTTCCACTTGCAAGCGGAAATGGGCATGTGTTTTGTTTTTCATGCCACTTGTAAGCCCACACTCGACTCGCAACTGGGCTCATAGTTGGTTATTGTCCCAGTTGCAGCCACCTCGACTTGCAAATGGTATCGTAGTTTGGTGCAGTTGTCCCAGTTAAAAGTTCACCCTTGACTTGCAACTAGGATCATAGTTTCGTTCATCCCAGTTGCAAGTCCATCCTTGACTCGCAACTGGGCATGTGGTTTCTTTGTTGTCCTTGTTGTCAGTGCACCCTCGACTTGCAACTAGTATCATAGTTTGGTGTAGTTGTTCCAGTTGCAAGTCAACACTCGTAGTTTCATAGTTAACCTACTTGCAAAAATTCCACCCTCGACTAACAACTGGGCTCGTAGTTGTCTGAGTTGAAAGCTCACCACTTGACTCACAACCGGAGCCTGTGTTTTTTATCACAGTTGCATGTTCACCCTTGACTCGCAACTGGGCTCGTAATTTCATAGTTGTCCCAGTTGGGAGTCCACTTTAAACTTGCAATTGGGCTCATAGTTCTCTTAGTTGCAAGCCCACCCTCGACTCGCAACTAGGCATGTATTTTTGTTTTTCATCCCTGTCGGTGTCAAAACCGGCGGATCTCGGGTAGGGGGTCCCGAAATGTGCGTCTAGGCGGATGGTAACAGGAGACAAGGGACACAATGTTTTTACCCAGGTTCGGGCCCTCTCGATGGAGGTAAAACCCTACTCCTGCTTGATTAATATTGATGATATTGGTAGTACAAGAGTGGATCTACCACGAGATCAAGGAGGCTAAACCCTAGAAGCTAGCCTATGGTATGATTGTTGTAATGGTTGTTAGTCCCCACGGACTAAAACCCTCCGGTTTATATAGACACGGAGAGGGCTAGGGTTACACAGAGTCGGTTACAATGGTAGGAGATCTACATATCCGTATTGCCAAGCTTGCCTTCCACTCCAAGGAAAGTCCCATCCGGACACGGGACGAAGTCTTCAATCTTTATCTTCATAGTCTTGGAGTCCGGCCGATGATGATAGTTCAGCTATCCGGACACCCCCTAGTCCAGGACTCCCTCAGTAGCCCCTGAACCAGGCTTCAATGACGACGAGTCCGGCGTGCATGTTGTCTTCGGCATTGCAAGGCGGGTTCCTCCTCTGAATAATTCATAGAAGATTGTGAACACCAGGATAGTGTCTGGCTCTGTAAAATAAGTTCCACATACCACCGTAGAGAGAATAATATTTACACAAGTCCAATCTGCTGATGTATTTTGTGGCGTGACATCACACCACTACCAAGCCTTTACTCGAATCGTTTTTATCATACCACCTCAACGCGTTTAGCGAAGCGGTTTCCTTGGCACGTCTTGTCGAAGCAGAGATCGTGTTCCCCTTATTCCGGGATTCCCATCAATACGGATGTGGGTAACCCAACCGCGCCATTGATTGTGGCGCTTGGGAGATAAGCGAGTTTTACCAGGCCGGTGGGGACGCATAGTTTTCGTCCGCCCATATATAAGGGGATAAGGATCCACCTTTTTTACCTACGCCTTCTTCCTCCTTTTCTTATCCATCTCCGCGCACTCGAGCTCCAGCGCCTAAGTCTGCACATCTCAGCTCCACCTTCTCCAGCCATGTCCGGAGCGGGAGGCAAGTGGATGGCCTCCTCCGTTACGGAGGGACACATCGAGAAGCTGCGCGGCGCCGGATACCTGCCCAGCGACATCGCGCACCAGCTGCTCGACGAGGGGCAGCTCATCCCCACCCCCAGGCCCCATGAGAGGGTCGTATTTCTTCCCCACTTCCTCCGCGGACTGGGCTTCCCACTTCACCCCTTCGTCCGGGGGCTCATGTACTACTACGGCCTGGACTTCCATGATCTGGCGCCAAACTTCATCCTCAACATCTCGGCGTTTATCGTCGTGTGCGAGGCCTCCCTCTGCATCCAGCCCCACTTCGGCTTGTGGCAAAAGACCTTCAATGTCAAGCCGAAGGTGGTGAAGGGCGTCCAAGCGGAGTGCGGAGGCGCCATGGTGGGCAAAATGCCCAACGTTACTTGGCTTGAGGGCGCCTTCATGGAATCCATCAAAGGGTGGCAATCGGGGTGGTTCTACATCACCGAGCCGCGTGACCCTAAATGGGCAGCGGCACCCGAGTTCAGATCTGGTACCCCCATGCAGCTCACCTCCTGGAAAGAGAAGGGCTTGCTATGGGGTAGTTCGGAGGAGCTGACCGAAGTCCAGTCCTGTCTCCAGACCCTGGTGAACAAGAAGCTTAAGCTTGTCAATGTGATCCAGGTCATGCTCGTCCGCCGGATTCTCCCCTGCCAAAGAACGGGCCTTCAATTTGTGGGAGTTTGATCCGCACAGCACGGACCTTGAGCGGGCTCTTGACCACGACTTCACGGCTGCCTAGAGGGTGTTGTTCAAGGCGGAGAAGCCCCGCATCCGCAATCAAGATCGCGGATTCAAGACGCAGCGCCCGCCGGCGAGGTAAGCTATGTTATCCTTTATGGGACACTCATTTCTTTCATAGTTTGACTCTATGTGGGATCTAAACTCCCAATGCCTTTAACAGATGGCAGAAGACGTCCGGACAGTTAATCGTCGGCTCCTCTTCGAAGACCCAGCGGACACCCGTTTGACGGGGCTTCTGGTCCCGGCACTTTACGTGGTGCCGGATAAGAAGGCCAAGAAAAAGGCCACGGGAATCCGAAGGAGTTCCCGGCGCCAAGTGGTATCGGACTCATCGTCCGATGACTCCGAGGCGGATGCCTCCCCCGAGGAGGAGGAGAAAGAGGCCTCTCCCCCAGCGGGGAGAGAAGAAGAGGAAGGCCTCCCCAATATGGGCGACCGAAGGGTCCAAGAAAGGACGGACCCTTCCTCCGGACTGCTCCGCCAACGCCGACGACGGCGACGAGGAGTGGCCCTCAAGGGCCAAGCCCCTGGCAAGATCGTAAGAGTCCGAATTCCTGGATGATTTATAATTTCTCTTTTTGCCACATGGTGTCCTTCTAATGTCGCATACAACCTGTAGTCCGGCCAAGGACGATCTTCCCGCTTCGTCGAGCGGTTCCTTGGCTACGTCGGATATGGATTCCCTTCCGACCACCTCCACCCTCGACATCGATGACGCCGAGGTGGGATCCAGGAGGGACCCGCCAGAGGGGAGGCTCGGAGGTTCCACAGGCAACCTCTGGACTTATGCCGGACTCGCACCGGAACCGTAGTGGTTCCGAGTCCGCAGCGGTCCTTCGTAAGAAGGGCAAGATGTGACACCGGCGGCCTCCGCCCAACCGAGGCGCGGATAACTTGTTGAGGCGCTCAACGGCGCTTCCATCGAGGAAGAACACCGCACTATCATGAGTGCGGTGATTGAAAGGTTCGGTTGCCAAGAGCGGGCTGACCAAGCTGCAGCAGCCTTCTAATAGGCTTTGAGGTCAGAAATTTAAAATATGTAATATAATACCACATAGACAGTAGCCCTCGATGCTCGGTTCGGTGTTGGAAAGAAAAGCGGATGAGGATCTAAAAGATATACGCAGGAGGTCTAAAAATATGTCAATATGGGATTCCAGGCTGTCTTCTTGACCTCTGCCAGACCGATCATGAGGTCGATGCTTTGAAGCAGAACCTCGAGCAGTCCGAGTGTGAGCTCGGCCGTGCCAAGAAGCAACTCGAGGACAAGGAAGGTGAGTAACACCGTATTAAATTTGTACCTTAGAGAAAAGGATTTTGGTTGCGAGAGAAATAACAAGGATAACATGGGTACTACAGGGGCCACGAACGAGGTGGCGACCCTGAAGGAGGCGGTGTCTGCTGCCGAACGCTATGCGGCTGCAGAGCGAGCAGCAGGGGAGAAGCGAGGCGCTTGGTGGCGGAGGTGCAGCAAGAGCTCCAGGCTCTCATGGAAAAACATGAGGGTTTGGGCGCGACTCAAGGACTCGAGAATCGAGCTTGCATCGGCTCTTGAGAGCGCCAAAGCCGCTAAGGCCAAGCCCACAAGGCCCTCCAGGAGGTCGAGGATTTGAAGAAAATAGCAGTGGGTAAGGCATTTTTCATGCAAAGCAAGCATGTGAATGTGAATTACCTATTACTTACCCGAATTCGGAGCTCTCCAGGAGCATTCGCGGATCTGCCCCGCAGCGTGTCAGATGCTGCCGCTTTCTACCGGGCCGAGGAGGGGAGCTCGACGGAGAAGGTCTTGGTCTCGATATCTTTGAGGCGGACATCCGTGCCCCTTAGCGGCCAGCTGAAGCAGTTGGTCGAGCTCCACAAGGTAGCCGAACAGGCCATGAAGGGCCTCATAGTTCGGATGTGGCCCAAGGAGGCCATGCCTGGGAGCTACTTCGGCCTGGTACGGCGGCTGGTGGACGCGTGTCCCTGGGTGGAGGTCGTTAAGCATTCCGCCTGCATTAAAGGTGCCCGTCGGGCCCTTGCCCGTGCAAAGGTGCACTGGGGCAGGATGGACGCTGAGAAGCTGCTGACGGACGCGTCGTTGGAGGGTGCCCGCATGATTGCGGGTGAGTCCTCCAAAGATGTAATATTTGAGTAGACTCACATTTTGTTATCCTGTGCGCTGAAAACCTTGTTCATATGCGCTAAGCAATGCTTTTTAATTTAAAATATTACCTTCTGTGCGGACGTTTATCAAATCTGAGAGATGGCAAGTCGTCGGCTTCAGCCCCCATGCCACTAGTGCTGGGGTGTTCGGGATAAACTTGAGCACTCTTGTTCCCATGTTTGGGTCCATCTAGGGTGGCGCTCAACACAACGAACGAGGCAACCAGACTTATAATGCTTGAACACTCTCACTTAGCCATAGAATTCTATAATTTTAAATTTCGGCGAAGCCCCTAGTGTTCGGAAGACCGAGTTCGGGGCGCCATCCATGCCTGGGCCGGACGAAGCCGGTTCCTCGCTCTAAGCGGCATAAGTCTTTAGGGACTCGAAAAAACCTCTCAAACAGCGACCAGCTCTCGCCTTATCATGACGGTCAGTTTTAGCTTTCTCCACTAAGGCGCTCGCCCAGCTCAACCGGGGCGCAATCGCAGTGGTTCTCCCAGTGGTACCTTAGCCGATAAAACGGAATGTAAGGTACCAAAACATGGGAGCCGGGCAAACCCAACTATTGACCCAAGACATGATTCGGAGCCGGTGCATATAATGTTGTAAGTTTGGGGTGCCGCACTTGTGAAAGTGTTCGGACTTATCACACCATAATGCAGGGAATTTAAGCCCCTGGTATATTCGGCCGTACCAAAGTGTACGGATGCAAGATGTCATAAATGAACATATATATAAGAAAGAAATGCAATTATAAGCAAAAAGCAATGCATTGTTTATTCAAGGAATTCTGCGATGAATGCAGAACGATACAAATAGTGCGGTAAGCAAGGGGTAAGACTATTAAACATGTCCCCCTCCAGGGGTAGGCTGCGGATTGGTGTATGAAAACGGATTTAATGCTCGTAATGGAGACCACCTGGATACTCGCTGTAGCCCTTCTTATCCCCTGGCTGTTGCATCGTGTGTTCGGCAGGTCTCTTGCGGACGAGCTTCTGGTGAACGGAGTCCTGTGCGTAAAGAAAGAAAAATAAAAGGGTCACACACTTGGGAGCCCCAGTGCGGTTAAGGCGCGTTCGGGCTGTGGTGGCGTGCCCTCCCCTATGCCCATGGTATCTCCGAGCGTAATGGTGTGTGCGAAGGGCCGATCTTGCAACTTTGCGGGGCTGGGGTTAGCGCATTACTCTGCGTGCTCGGGCGTGCGGTGGTCTTGTCGTAGGTTACTCCGGCGCGTTTGGCGTGCCGCTAAACGGCGGACTCGAATATTGCCTTAAGAGGCTGCTCAGTATTTCGCCGCGAGAGCCATGTGTGTTCCTCCGTTCGGAGGAGCGTTGATGTTTCCGTTGACCGTGATGACTCCTCGAGGGCTGGCATCTTGAGCTTGAGGTATGCGTAATGCGGCACCGTGTTGAACTTTGCAAGCGCTGCACGTCCAAGCAGAGCGTGATAGCCGCTGCGAGCGGGACTATGTCGAAGATTAAGTCCTCGCCGGAAGTTATCACGGGATCCGAAGACCACTTCGGTGTGGTGAGCACGCACAATTGGCCTCTACACCTGCTATGGCGCCTTTGAAGGTCGTCTTTGTAGGTTTAATCCTTGAGGGTCTATGCCCATCTTGCGCCTTGTGTCACGATAAAGCAGGTTCAGCTGCTTGCCGCCGTCCATTAGGACTCGGTGAGGTGAAATCTATCGATGATTGGGTCTAAAACCAATGCGGCGAATCCGCCATGGCGGATCTTGGTGGGTGGTCCTTCGATCAAAAGTGATCGGCAAGAGGACCATGGATTGAACTTTGGGGCGATGGCTCCATCGCATATCGTCCCTAAGTGCGCTTCCGCTCTCTCTTGGGTATGTGGGTTGCGTATATCATGTTTACCGTCCACACTTCTGGGGGGAAACCCTTCTATCCTCTATTGTTCGGCAGCCGGGTCTCTTCCTCGTCGTCGCTATGCAGCCCGTTGTCATTGTTTTCGGCGATTAACTTGCCTGCCTGCTTGAATACCCAACAATCCCTGTTGGTGTGATTGGCTGGTTTTTCGGGGGTGTCGTGTATCTGGCACGAGCGGTCGAGTATTTGGTCCAAATTGGACGAACCCGGAGTAGTTCTTTTGAATGGCTTTTTCCGCTGACCGGGTTTGGAGCCTCTGAATCCGGCGTTGACTGTCGTATCCTCAGTGTTATCGCCGTTAACGTGGTGTTTATTTTTGTTGCGACGCGGCCTGCCATTGCGGTCCTTGTTATCCAGATGCGCGAATTTTTTTGAGGTTATTCTTGTGGGCTAGCCAGCTGTCCTCTCCAGCAGAAGCGGGTCATGAGTGATGTGAGGGCTGCCATGGATTTGGCTTTTCTGTCCTAGGTGCGGGCCAGCCACTCGTCGCGGATGTTATGTTTGAAGGCTGCGAGGGCCTCCGCATCCGGACAGTCGACAATTTGATTTTTCTTTGTTAAGAACCGTGTCCAGAACTGTCTGGTCGATTCATCTGGCTGTTGAATTATGTGGCTTAGGTCATCGGCGTCTGGTGGTCGCACATATGTGCCCTGGAAGTTGTCAAGGAATGCGGCTTCCAGGTCCTCCCAACACCAATTGACTCTGGCGGCAAGCTGTTAAGCCGTGCCGAGCTGGTCCTTTAAGCTTGAGTGGGAGATATTTGATGGCGTGAAGATCGTCACCGCGGGCCATGTGGATATGAAGGAGATAGTCTTCGATCCAAACTGTGGGGTCTGTTGTGCCATCGTAGGATTCAATGTTCACGGGTTTAAACCCTTCAGGGATTTGATGATCCATTACTTCATCTATGAAGCATAGTGGGTGTGCGGCGCCTCTATATTGGGCAATATCACGACGTAGCTCGAGCGAGCTTTGTCTACTGTGTTCAGCCCGGCCGGAGTTGCTATATCCGGCGCGACGGTAGTCGTCGCGCATTGTGGTGCACCCACGTGATCCGTAGATCGATCTTGATTGTCTTGTCTTGTCCTCCAATATGTCTCGCAAGTCCGGCGCATTCCCCCGTGGCTTCATGCTTTTCGAGCGGTGCTGGGGTACGGTTCTGGCGGAGGGTCTAGAGGCCTCTCTGTCGCGGCCACGAGGTGGTCGGTCTGCCGTATTGTGCGCTGGTGATGAAGGTTTATATGCCTCCTCCTCTAATCGGGGGAGCAACTTGCGTTTTGGGTAGCTTTTGGAGGGGCGTTCGAGTTCATGCTCTTCGGCCGCAAGGACTTCGGTCCATCTGTCGGCCAGCAGGTCTTGATCAGCTCAAAGCTGTTGCTGCTTTTTTTTAGGCTGTTCGCCGTGGCCATAAGCCTGCGTTTAAAACGCTCTTGTTCGACGGGATCCTCGGGCACGACGAATTCATCGTCGTTGAGTCTTGCCTCGTCTCCGGAGGGAGGCATGTAATTATCATCCTCTACCTCTTCGTCTGTCGCTCTCTCGTGAGGGCTGGCTTCTCCGTCCTCCTGTGCTGAATCTTGCTGGAGGGGGTTGTCTTCGGCACTCTCTGGGGTGTTATTATCTCCGGTGCCGGAATCTCCATTCTTGCCGTGGCGGGATTTAGAGCGACGCCGCTGACGCCGGCGCTTGGGCTGTTTCTTGGAGGAGTCTTCCTCCGCTGCATCCTCGCCGTTTCCATCCTTTGGGATGTCCACCATGTATATGTCATATGACGAGGTGGTCTTCCAGTGCCCCGTAGGCACTGGTTCTTGGTCGTCTCCGGCACCGTCATCCATACCGTCGATGTCTTCGGAGTCATAATCTAGCATGTCGGTTAGATCGTCGATAGTGGCTACAAAGTGGGTGGTGGGTGGGCTTTGAATTTCTTCGTCGTCCACATCCCAACGTCGCCCCGACCGATCCGGCCAGGCTCTCGATAACAAGAGATACTTTAGCGAATTCAGGATGTCGCCAAAGGGTGAGTGCTGAAAGATGTCCGCGGCGGTGAACTCCATGATCGGCGCCCAATCGGATTCGATTGGTAGGGGCGCAGGAGGTTCGGAGTCCGGCGAGGAGTCCGGCACCTTAGAGTCACGAGCTTTACAAGGGACAAGGTCAGTATTCGGCTCCATCGCGGTAGAGGTTGCAGCCCCCGAGGCGGTGTCTAGCCACCCGTCCTAAATCTGCGCGGTCAGCTCTGAATTAAGGGTCGGAGCGGACTCATATGCGGCCTCCGGGGCACTGTCCGGCAGCAGAGCTAAATCATGCCTATCGTGACAGTGCGGCGTGCTCGGCTGTGGCTCGAATCCGTCGAAGATCAAGTCTCCGCGGATGTCAGCCGTGAAGTTTAGACTTCCAAATCTGACCTGACGGCCAGGGGCGTAGCTTTCAATCTGCTCCAGATGGCCAAGCGAATTGGCCCGCAGTGCAAAGCCGCCGAATACGAAGATCTGTCCTGGGAGAAAAGTCTCACCTTGGACTGCGTCGTTGTTGATGATCGAAGGATCCATCAAGCCTATCTGTGACGACACAGAGGAACTCTCAATGAAAGCACCAATGTCGGTGTCAAAACCGGCGGATCTCGGGTAGGGGGTCCCGAACTGTGCGTCTAGGCGGATGGTAACAGGAGACAAGGGACACAATGTTTTTACCCAGGTTCGGGCCCTCTCGATGGAGGTAAAACCCTACTCCTGCTTGATTAATATTGATGATATGGGTAGTACAAGAGTGGATCTACCACGAGATCAAGGAGGCTAAACCCTAGAAGCTAGCCTATGGTATGATTGTTGTAATGGTTGTTCGTCCTACGGACTAAAACCCTCTGGTTTATATAGACATCGGAGAGGGCTAGGGTTACACAGAGTCGGTTACAATGGTAGGAGATCTACATATCCGTATTGCCAAGCTTGCCTTCCACGCCAAGGAAAGTCCCATCCGGACACGGGACGAAGTCTTCAATCTTTATCTTCATAGTCTTGGAGTCCGGCCGATGATGATAGTTCGGCTATCCGGACACCCCCTAGTCCAGGACTTCCTCAATCCCAGTTGCAAGTCCACCCTTGACTGATAATTGAGACATTAATTTGTTTTCATCCTAGTTGCAAGTCAACCCTTGGCTCGCAATTGAGCTCATTGTTTTGTAGTTATCGTAATTGCAAGTCCATCCTCAACTCGCAACTGGGATCATAATTTGTTATTTTCCCAGTTGCAAGTCCACCATTGACTCGCAGCTTGGCCCACAGTTCGTTGTTGTTGTTGTTGTTGTTGTTGTTGTTGTTGTCGTCGTTGTCGTCCCAGTTGCAAGTCCAACCTCGATGCAACTGGATGTGTTTTATTGTCATCTTAGTTGCAAGTCCACCATCAAATCACATCTCGTATTTAGTTTAATATATTTGTATCGGTTACAAGTCACCCTTAACTCGCAATTAGATATGTTATTCATTTTATTCCAGTTGCAAGCCCACCCTTGATTCGCAACTGGGCCTGTAATTTATATTTCATCCAAGTTGCAAGTTCTCCTTTGACTCGCAACAGGGACTGTAGTTTGTTAAATGCCAGTTACATGACTTCGAACTGGACTTGTATTTTCTCTTGCATCCCGGTTCTAAGCCCACCATTGACTCGCGACTTGGATGTAGTTTGTTTCATCCTAGTTGCAAGTCCCTTGACTCACAATTGGGCTCGTAGTTTTGTAGTTGTCCCTGTTGCAAGTTCACCTTCGACTTGCAACTGGGCTCATAGTTTTCCCGGTTGCAAGCCCACCCTCAACTTGCAACTGGGCATACATTTGGTTTTTTAGTTTTTCATCCTAGTTGCAAGTCCACCCTTTACTCGCAATTGGGATCGTAACTTGTTTCATGCAAGTTGCAAGTCGACCCATGACTCGCAATTTGGCTCATAGTTTTATAGTTGTTTTAATTCAAAGTTCATCCTCAACTTGCAACTCAGATCGTAGTTTGTTGTTGTCCATTAATTTGCAAGTCCATCCTCGACTCACAGTTGGGCTCATTGGTGTTGTCCCACTTGCATTTCAACGATCGACTCGCAACTGGGATGTTTTTTGTTTTTCATCTCAGTTGCAAGTCCACTCTCAACTCGTAACTTGTATCATAGTTTTACATACCCGTCTCAGTTACAAGTCCATCCTCGACTCGCAACTAGGCTCGTAGTTTGTTTTATCCCATTTGCAATCCCACATTGACTCACAACTAGGCCTGGGTTATTGTCTTTCATCCTAATTGCAAGTCCATCATTGAGTCACAATCGGGACCGTAATTTTTTTATTCCAGTTGCAAGTCGATCCTTGACTCGTAGACGATCACATACTTTGTAGTTGTCTCAATTGTAAGTCCATCCTCAACTCGCAGCTCAGCTCGTAGTTCTCCCAGTTAAAAGCCCACCCTTTGACTCCCAACTAGGCTTGTCTATGTCGCAACTAGATGTGAGATAATACCTCACATCTAATATGACATCATATTAGATTGTGGACTCCTCTATTTGTTTTCTTCCTCTTTTTACAGTATATATACACAACAAAGCTACAGCTCGTACAACTACACGCTCAAAAGAATTTGCCTCTTGCCGCTAAAAAAGGCTGCACGTGCATATCTTGCTAGCTACTATATCCGTCTGAGACTTGCTTTGCACGTACAAGCGAATGGTGGGGATGGTAGCGTGCTGGGACGAGGCTAGCTTGTGTGCGGGCATCTAAATATCTGATTTTCTTTTTAAAAGACCGATTTTACAATTTTTGAAATTATGAATCAATTTTGAATATTTTTTGAAAAGGGAACAAATTATGAAAGTTCTAAAAATTTCTTGAAATTGTGAACATTTTTTCAAATTCTGAACATTTTTGAAAATATGAACAATTAATATATTTCGGAATTTTGAACAAATTTTTGATTCCAAACATTTTTTGAAAATATGAACAATTAATATATTTCGGAATTTTGAACAAATTTGTGATTCCAAACATTTTTGGAAAATGCAAACAAATTTAAAAAGTATTTTTTTACAAACTTTGAGTCATTTTGAAAGTTGTGGTTCCTAACATTTATTTTGTTTGTCTTGGGCTTGTTTGTTTATCTGGTTTTTTGTTTGGTTGTGCTTGTGTAGCTGCCGGGCGTTGCATCTAACTGTCACACGCCGCCACCAGACAGGGAGCCCCTGACTGGACTGGCTCATTAGCAGCCCTGGCGCAATGGCGGATAGTGCATCATAGAAATTCCAAAAATGGAAATGCGGCTGCTCGGAATCAAACGCAAGACCTTTTATAGATGCATGCCTATAGCTAGCCACAAGAGCTATTGGGCGTTAGTGACTTCTTGTCACCGTGAAACACTAAAAACTACATTCAGCAGCAGATCAAACAATTTTAAAAAGCAAACATTTCTTGAATTATGATTTTTTTAGTTGAGACAAACAATTTTTTTGAAATTAAGATATGTTTTTGCAAAAATGAGAACAAATTTGAAATTGGGAAACATTTTCTAGGAAGTATATTTTTACAATTAATTTTACAAACTTCCAAACATTTTCTGAAATGTGGACGTTTTTTGAAAATGTTTACACTTTTTTCAAAGGGTGGACATTTTCTGAGTTTGCAAACAATTTTTGAAATGTGAACATTGTTTCAAAATTTTGAACTTGTTTTGAAAAAACATGAACATCTTTTATAACTTGCGAACAGTTTTCGAAAAACATGAACACATTTTGAAATTTTCAATTTATTATAATAAACATGAATAATTTTGGAAAATGAACAAATATATGAATTTTGGAACAGTTTTTGAAATGTGTGCATTTATCAAAAAAAGAAAAAGTATGAGAAAAAACAAAAATGAAAATGAAAATGAAAAATGCGACCACATTTAGAAAATTGAAAAACTAAAAGGAGAGAAAACCAGTGAAAAATGAAAAAAGAAACAAAAAGAAAAATCATGAACAAGACAAAATAAAACAAAACAAAAAGACATATCCTAGCTACTTTGGCCGGCTCATCTGCGGTTTGCTCATGTCGAGGGTGGACTTGCAATTGGGAATTAAAAAGGTCGGACCCTGAGTTGCGGGTCCAGCGTGGACTCACAATATGTTGGGACTAAAAAGATCTGGCCCAGTTGAAAGTACATGTAGTCCCCATGTGTGGTTTTGGTAATTAATGACAATCCTAATGGACTAATGTTTGCATTAAGTTATACATTTGAAGGAAAGTTCCATTTCCAATGCATGAAGAATATTGGATGAACTGAAGGATGTTTATTCCATGGTGATGCAAAAAGGAGATAGAATGGATTCAAAATGAATGCCATATACATATTGTTGTGCATGCATCAAGGCTTATGGGTTGAACCATGATGGATCAAGATCTTGAGAGAATGATTAAAGAGAATAATTCTATATATGCTTGATGATAGGATCATTATGAGCTCATTTGTTGAGTCGGGGATTATTATGTCTTGAAGCAAGTAATTCAAGTGAATAATTCATTGTGCCTCTCAAGATACTATGTTGGAGCATGAGAACGGGCAAATGATGTCCAATATGATATTCAAGGAGAAACTTGATATGGTCATGTTGAATTGAGATATTGGTTATTATGTCTTGAAGAAATGAAGCATAGTGAAGATATCAATAGGGCCTTCAAGACATCAATATTAATCATGGAGCAAAGATAAATGTTGACCAACATGAAGATCAAAGATTGACCTCTAAGACGGACAACACACAAGCGCATATCATGTGCCACATGAGATCTTGTGGTATGGTAAGAATTTATCAATTGCACTTTGTGTACTAACCCATACTATGTGTTGTCTATGTTATGTGGGTTAGGTAATTCTCATGAGCTTGGTGCTTATAAGAAAGCTTGGTGCTCATCAAAGTATGTCATCAAGTAATTAATGTTGATGGACAAGTAAAGATGAATGCAAAGCAAAGCTTCCCACATTGTGTATGGGGGAGCTACTTGAAGACTTCTCGAATGTCTTGCCTTCAACTTGAGCCATGAAGAAACATCAATATAAAGCTCAAGTGAAAGGCTCTAGTCAAAGGTATTAGTTCCTTTGGCTTTAGATGTGAGGATCGATGACCATCGAAAAGGATATATGCTCAGAATGAGTTTTGGAAGCTATCTAGTATAGTTCTTTTATGATTCTTGAGTTATAGGGATCCCGCACTATTAAGAGGGATCAAAGGGTTAGTGATGGATTTGCTCAAGTCAACATCATCTATTTCTATTCTTCTCACATCATATTCCAACATAGGCATATTTCGCTCCTATCCAATACAAATACAATATGCCTACATATCTCAAAAGAAAATCCAAAGCCAACTAGGTTCCCCAAAGTATACGTATAACCATTGCATGCTTTGCACCCTCCATTTTGGCTTATCTTGGGTGGTTCTATATGTGAGGACCTGGAGTTTTTCCATAGCTTCAAAACGAGCCCAAGATCATCAAAATCGGAGTCCGGATGTAAAAGTTATGCATGTTTCAGTTTTGGGGTTCCTGCTGTTTTTTGATGGCCGGACATCCGGGACTTGGCCGGATGTCCGGGCTTCCGAGTCGCCCCGGATGTCCGGGGTCCTCCCGGAAATCCGGCCCGCAAATTCCAGTACCTGTTTTCAAATGTTGGCTGTGCCCGCCAGATGTCCGGCACTTGCCCGGATGTCTGGGGCCCCAAGTTTGGCCAGATGTCCGAGCTTCGGCCAGATGTCAAGGCCCCGTAACCTGTTTTTCTGCGTACTTGTGTGCACACTTCACAGCGTCCGGATGTCCGGCCCCAGGCCCGGATGTCCATCCCAACACAGCCACTTACACTCCAACGGCCATATTTGCACTACCACTATATATAACCTTCTTCCACCCCGGGAGAAGGTTGAGCAACACATTCATATGAACCCTAGAACACAAAAAGGCTCCCTCTCACTTCTCCTACACCAAATCTTAGATCCCGGAGAGATTCGTGAGAGTTCTTGAGAGATTTTCCAATCAAGTGATAGATCCACTCCCTCTCCCTCTCTTAACCAAAGGAATTCGTGATTTGAGCAAGTCTTGAGCATTTCCCCTTTGTTCTTGTTACTCTTGGAGGTTGGAGACTCCTAGGCAGTAGGAGTGCTCCGGTGAGGAATCAACTTGTGATTTGTCCCCCGGAAAGTTTGTGAAGGTTTGGAGGCCGCCTCAAGGTCTACCACTAGTGGTTGAGAATCGCCTTCATGGTGATATCTCAAGGAGAATAGGGTGAGCCTTCGTGGCGTTGGTGTGCCTTCGTGGTAACATCCACCTATCTAACGGTGACTAGCTTCCCTCCAAGGAAGTGAACATCGGGATACATCCTCGTCTCCGTGACTTTGGTTATCCCTAACCCTAACTCCTTACTTGTGGTTTACTTTGGTCATTTGACCGTGCATTCACTATATTTTGTTGTCCTCATTATATTGTGGTGGTTGATTATATTGTGTTGGCCATTTCCTTGTAGAGATTATTTAGGCCTACACTTCATATTCCGCAATTCATACTTGCTACTATTGATATACATTGTGATTAGTGTGAATTGCTAACTTGTGTTATAAACCTCCATATATTGTGATATTGCTCAAGTAAGTTTGTGTAACTTACTTAAGTTTGCTTGTATCATTCAATTCCATATATTGTGATACAATTTGTGTAAGCTTGTATTGCTTACTTGTGGTTGTGTGTATTATTCATTTCCATACCACGTGATATACACTGAGTAAGTTTGTGTGACTTACTTGTGCTTACTCATATCCTCGTTGTTCTCATCTTGTTTATGCTGAGTTGTTGGTGCACTTAGTGAGCTTAGTATATTTAGGATTTGTGCTTGAAAAGTATCCGCTTAGTTTATTTCTGCATTAGGATATAGCCAAATCCGTAAAAGATTTTAAAACGCCTATTCACCCCCCCTCTAGGCAACATCATGGTCCTTTCAATTGGCATCAGAGCAAGGTCTCTCCTTATTAAGCTTAACCGCCTAGAGAGTAATAATGTCGACTAGTGAACTAGTGCACGATGACACATTTTGCTTTAATGGCACAAGTTACATTATGTGGAGATTACACATGCTTTGTCATTTTCGGGCCATGGGTCCAAATGCTTTGCAGATTGTGGTTGTAGGGAATTCAAATCTAAAGGATGGACAATCTCCGTCACTTGGTGATATGCATCTTGATAGTGAAGCTTTAAGTATCATTCACCAAGCTATAACCTTCACGGTGTTCAAGTCAATCTCGTCTTGTTCGTTGGCTCATGATGCTTGGACCAAAATTGAAGATATATATGGTGGGTCCAATCTTGATGAAGACAATATTCTTTTGGGGGAGTTAATGGAGGAGTTCTCCACATTTTTAAATCATGAAGAGCTCTCTATTGCTTCCACCTCCGATGACTTGCATACCTCAACATCTTTCACTTCACCAACATGTGGCATACCACAAGGTAATGACATGGTGAGTGAAGAAATATCCTGTAATGATGGTGTTAAGCTCATTTGTGATGATATGCTTGATCTCCCATGTTGCCATGATAGAAATGTTTTGGTTTCCTCTAGTTTTTCTATGACTAACCATGTAGAGGAAATCAAGAAAGATGAGGCATGCTTGATTGATGAAGAACCCTCTTCCACAAAAGAATCATCATCAACCTCTTTTGTTCACATGTGCCTCATGGCAAGAGGTAATGACGAGGTATCATCTTCTCTTAGTGATAATGATGATAGTTGTAATGAGGAAGATGATGAAGTCTTGACTCAAAATCTCTATGAGATTGGGAAAACTCTTTGTAGAGCTAAAAATAAGACTTATAAAAGGCTCCAAGATGTTCTTGCTTGCTTTCAAAAACGTAACGACTTATTTCTTTACGAGCAAGAAAAAAGTGAACAACTTGAACATGAACTTGCTATGGCTCATCAATGTCTTAGTGACTTGAGGTCTTTAAAAGAAGAGATTGAAGTTACTCATTGTAAACTTAAAGAGGATTTTGAGCACCTTGACCTTGACTACAAGAAGGTCAAAGGAGAGCTCACCAAACTCTCTAAGTCTCATGAGGAACTTCAAGCTACTCATGCGGAGTCTCTAGCTTGTACATGCTACTCTCATATTGATAATGATGCTTGTGCTACTAACTCTATCTTGTGTGAAGCATCGATATTAAAAGAAAATGTTGAGCTAAGGACTCAACTTGATTTGCTAACTAGCAATTATGGGAAATTGGGAGAAAGTCATAAAAAGCTCTCAGGCACTCATGAGGATCTTCTAATCTCTCATTATGAGTTAAAGTTAGATCATGAGGCTATGGTCACCAAGGTAAAATCATGTGAGTCTCATGTGGATATTAGCACATCTTCTACTCGAAATGCCTTATTGTCATGTGCTAGTCCTTGCAATTCCTCTCTACATGATATTGGTACATCTTGTAATGAATTGCTCACCATGCCTTGTTGCTCTAGCAATGAAGCTTCTACTTCCTCTAGTTCTTTTGTTAATACTAACCTTGTAGAGGAAAATAAAGAGCTCAATGCCCAAGTCACTAGTTTGAAGAAAGACTTGGAAAAATGTTGTGATAATGTCTTGAGTGTGCAAAAGGACCCTCAGGACAAAATAGGACTTGATTTCATCTCCAACAAGATGAAGTCCAAGAACAATAAGAAGGGACAAGATCAAGTCAAGAATTCAGCCAACATTACTTGCTTCAAGTGCAAGAATGTTGGACACCATGTGAGATCTTTTCCACTGAAGAAGAAGGCTTCAAATGTGAAGCATCAAGGGAAGTGGACTCAAGTTCAATATCAAGATAATGAAAGGCCTCTTCCCATGCCTAACCAAGATAATGCTCTCCAAGTTGAAAAGGTAAAGAAGAAGAGAAAGGGGAGCACATGTTGCTATATTTGCCGTAAGAAGGGACACACATAGCTTCATCTTGTCCCAACGGTAACATATCTAAGCCTCCTATAGTCAATAATCATTATTCGCTAAGGAAGGATATTGTTGGCAATGTGTTTGCCAAGTTTGTGGGTTCCCAAAGAAGTTTGAAAGTGGATAAGACCATTTGGGTTGCCAAGCCTATTGTTACTAACTTCTTAGGACCCAACTTGGTTGGGGACCATCAAGCTCAAACTTGATCAATAGGTGTGTGGATGGCATTGGAGACTTGGCTACTTCATGAAGAAAAACTATTTTCACCATATGTTATGGTTAATGCCAAGTCAAGTGGATTATCATCATATCTATCAATCCAATGCTCCTCTTTGCGGTAACTTGTACTTGCATTGTTTACATTGAAAGTTACTATGTCCCTTGCATTGTTAGGTTTTGTACCTAGCATGTGCTTTTATAGTTGTGCTTCCTAGTATGCTTGATTTGTGTTATCTAGCATGTGTAGGTCACAATGCACTTCATATATTTGTGCGTGTGTGGTTTCAAGCTTTTATTGCTTCATTAGTTGAATCTTTCTTGGCTGGATCATCACATTATGGGGGAGTGCTATGCTTTACGGATATCACAAACCTTAAATGTGTATGTATGTGGGATACCACCTAGTATTGTTAGTGCAATATTATCTAGGTACTATGTGGTATGTAAAGCTCATTTGAAACTCAAATTCTCATCCATTAATTATCCTTAGTTGGGTTTCATTTGCTTCTTGTGGATAATACATGGATCATCATATTATGGGGGAGTTATATGCTTTGTGCATATCACAATCCTTGTTAATATGAACAATTGAGGGATGCCACCTAGAATTTATATTTGAGATTATCTTATATCTCCGTGGCATGCAATGTCTTGTTTACGTATGGCATTCTTGTGCGGTTTTGCCCATGGTTATCTTTAAAATCATATTTGGAAAATCATTTGATTAAAGCTATTCCAATTATTGCTTTACATGATTATCTATCTAGTCGGAATGTTAATATTTTGCTATCCAAGCATTGTGGTTATTTCTAAACTCTCATGTTATGCGTGTGTTAGTATAGATGATCATGTACTTATTTGGTTTCTACACCGAATGATAACCCAAAATACCATTTTGTTCCAACTCATCTTATTGCTCTATATGAGAGTTTGTTATCTCATTGTTTATAGTTTCCTATATCTACTTGAGTGAGATATTCCTATGAGTATGTGTGCAATGCATATCTTATATGCTCATTTTTTTTCCTTGGTTCATATGTTGAACTTTGTGTGCTCATATGTTGATTTGTCACTTTGATTCATTTTGGACAACATGAATGACTAGTGATGTTATTGGAAGTATTAACGGTTATGTGGTCATTTCTCCAATTTGTATCTCCCTGGATTTTGGTAGGCTTGTGCATGCATATTTACTATGTGTAAATTCACATGCCGTGTTTGCCTTATTTGATCCAATATATATATATATATATATATATATATATATATATATATGGTAAATCCATCAAATTCTTAATAGCTATGATGTGCATGAAATTCAAATTCATATCAATAGGCACATATTTAAATGGTTTATCCTATGTGTTGTAGTTATGCTAACTACTTCGGACCCAATAAGGTTGGGGACCATATTGTACTTAAAATGTTTTAGGTACATTTGAGAAGCATTGGGTGCTTGGCTTATTCGTGAAGGTGGTGGCACTATGAGGAAATTAGAGCCAAGTTTGGACATTTTATTGATCTACAACTTCATACCAATGCTATCTCGGTAACAAGTATTTACTTCATGCATATATATATATAGAAATGAGGTCAGCCTTGTGTAGGTTGCATCATGGCATGAATTTCTTGACTCGTTCCTGTGATACTTGTTTCCTTTCTCAAAGCATCCCAACAATCATCTCTTGTTGCTAGTTGTGATGTCTTTGATGGTTGTGTGTTTGGAGTTCATTAATATACAATAAGATTATATTAAGCCATGTGCTATGCTTTCAAGCAAAGATCTCATTGGTATATTTTATAACTCCCGTTTGGATATCTTATTCCTTCCTTTTGTAACTATTTTATGTGTACATCCTTCTTTGTGGCTATCATCTACCTAGTATCTTATACACGTGAGAGAAGTTACATCTCTAGTTGATATCCCTTTTCTTTCATGTCCGCCATTTCATTCACTTTTTATATCTTTGGTGGCTTCGTGGAAGCATTTGTTGTATGAGTGCGTGTCTTACCTCTTTGCATCTTAGTCCACTCATGTTTGGTGAAGATTACTGTCCTCGTGCTTGTCTTGACAAGCCTATTATTTCCTATCTTCATCATGGGTTGTCACAAGATTCGATTTTTAATTTGCTATTAGTGAGCTTGTGAATCCATTTGCTTGATGTGTGTGTGGCTTTCTTAACTTCGTGTGAGTGGGAAGGACATGTCTTGCACTTTGTATCTCATTTACTCAAGACTATGTTGATGCTTAATTCCCATCCTTATAATAGTCTTCTCAAGTGCTTTGACGTGACTCTCACACATCATTTTGGTTGTGCCTATTCTTAGGTTGCCTCATGTACATATTGCTTAACCATATGTTTGTTGCAAATGCTAGGCTTCTTTTCTTATCTATGTTTGCTTGCAATCATTGTGTGTTCCTATTGATTTTGAGGGAGTGATGATCCTATTTTGTGCACTTGTATCCAAATAAAAAAAATCTAAATAGTGTACAAATCATGGGGAGCTTCTCTATTTTCCTTAGAACACTCATTTGCTCAAATCATAATATTCTTTTATCCTTCCGGCTCGTCGGATCTTTTGATTGCTTGCGCCACTTTGTGTTGTGCAAATCAGATCAATTTGTGCCATGTGCTTTGTGCCATGTGCCTTGCTCTTATGCTAGGCTCAAAGTTATATAGTAGTGGATTCACCTGTGGATATCATGTTCTTGTCAATTACAAATTTTTTTGTGTATACGGGTTTCTTTTTGGATACATATCATGTTTATTGTTGGCCTCCTAGAAATTTTATACATGTGAAAGTTCATATCCTTTCTTGATATCATTTATTCCTTGCCGGCCACTTTGTTGTTTCCTTTTATTCTTATGGTGGTTTTGATAAGAGGTTGTGGCATGAGTGCTTGTATGTTGTGCGTATAATCTTGCGTACTCGTGTGTTTTGAATGTACTAGCAAAAGAGCCCGTGCGTTGCAACGGGAGAAAAATATATCACATGCCTCTAGCCCAATAGCCCCATGGCTAAAAGGCCCCATAAGTTTGTGCCCTCTATTTCAACACATCACATTACTCATGACAAACAGGAGCAGAACGGGGCGTATGGGCAACGAACAATGGAAAAGGAGCAAAAATATTCTCCGACACAATTTCACAGTGTTCCGAGAAAAATGCAAAGCTAGTATGTAATTTCACAGAAATGCCACTTCTAGAATGCATAAAAAACATAATCCGGCCAATCATTTTATAATGATATGTTCACACACTTAAGTTGTGCTATTACTGCCTCGTGTTTCAATTGGTAACTAAGAAAATTAATGTTGTCGGGTGTTGTTTGAGGATGAAAATTGTTGTCTCTCATACTCTTAATCAACTCAAACACTCTGATATGTAAATTCAGGTATATACATTTAGCTTGTACTACAAAAAAAGTAAAGCTAGAAACCTAGCAAGTACTATTATTTTTCAAGGACCAAAAACTTGAAAGAGGAATAACACAGAAAATAAACATGCCTCAAAAATTTAGAGACCTCATGACAGGTGGACTGATGCCCAATATATCTTTAGATAAACAATGAGCCTGTTTCCCCAGTTAGTCTGATGAACTGAAGCAAATTATCCGCAAGGAATAGAAAAAAGAAAATTAGTAGATCATCCAAGGAACAAATGGGCAAACAATAATATAATCTTGAAAAGAAACACCAATTTCAGTAAATTTTACCATGGAACAATTGCAGTTCTCTGTCACTTCTTTCCTTGTACCCAAAATAATTCCAAAAATACCATACCGCAAATTATAAAAATTCCACAGACCTCATGAGAGGTAACCTGATGTACTTTAGCCCCGGTATAGTGTTTCTACTTAGCCTAGGGGCAGTGCCATTCAAAAAACTAACAAATCAAATCAATCAAATGCAAGATATTTGTTCACTGTAACTATTCCGCAAGATTGTGCTCAAATATAAGCTATTTAGAGGAGCACAACTATAGTACTGTGCGAAATTTAGAAATCAGCATGTGTGCGCAAGTGCAAGTCAATTGCATACCAGTTTCGTGATGGCAACTAAATCTGAAATCCAAAAGCTTAAGTAACCTCAAAGTTGAAATTCCGCATCCTTGCAGCTATGTTTCCACTGACAAATTGACTTCTTGTTAATGGAGCAACCCAACCCAACAATTAGTCGTAACATAATAAAAATACTGCAATGATACATTCTTGTTGGTAAGAAACATAATTTCAGTGCAAGAGATAAATTATTTGTTTCACCGTGCTAGAGATAAATTCTTTGTTCCACCGAAATGACATAATTTTTATGTTCGGGAAACTTGGATGTTTTGGCAAGATCCTTGTGCAAGTGAACCGATACACTGATAAGACATTGATATTCTAAGTGAATAAGTAAAGCATTTATAACCACAAAATGGTACCGGATAAAAGAAACTGACAATGCAATGAAGATAATAACAAAGAAAGGAACTCCAAACATAGTCAACCAGCAAAAAACATTTAAAATAAATTTTGCAAAGCCCTTCGCATTTGTTTTTGTTTTGTGCTAAATAGTAGGTCTGGCCCGGATGGCAAAATATGTCCAAATGCATAAAAACATGGTCTGTTTAGGACACATCTAGATGTGACATAGTTATATCACATTTAACCTGATGTCCACTATGTTTGTGGTCTATTTTTTTCTTAGTTTTTTGTTTTGTTTTTTGTTGTTGCGGTATTTGTGAAAGTTTAGATGTGACATCCTTAAAAAACTAAAAAACATCTATATGTGAATTTAACAAACTGTAAAAACAATACGTGGTAAAACATCCCTATACTTTCTGCTCGCTCGCTCCATATCTCTTTTCTCATCTCCATCCCCATCTCCCTTATCTCTGTCATGGTCTCACCCATCCCGGCTTGTCTCCTGCAAGCTGATCCGCACCCGTCGGGGCCCTGAGGCTACCTCCCGGCGATGCCTCTTCCAACTACGCCGGACCACCCTGAAAAGCAGGACAGGTTGCCTCTCTCCCGGCTTTCTCCCTTCTTCTCTCTAATAGTTTTCTCCAGGGAGCCCGCCATGCCTCTCCTTCTTCGTCCGCCGCACCGAGACCGCCTCCTGATGTCGGGACCCTGCTCTGGAGCCACCGCCACTGAAGGCCGGCCGACGGCGATGGAACAGTAGGAGCAGCAGCTGGCACGCCCTCGCGCTCCTCAGCCAGAGCAAGGCCGGCCAACGCGCGCGGGTCCCTTCATTGGCTCCAGCAAGCTCGTCGGCGGCGGGGACCATAAGATCCCTGTGCCAGCAGCCTCGGATCTGGCCCGATTCGTACGTCCACGTCCCCGGCTAGGCCTGCGACGGCGGCGGTGGCGACGGGGCTGCTGCGGTTGGGGCGGATCTGGCCCGATTCGTACGTCCACGTCCCCGGCTAGGCATGTGACGGCGGCGGTGGCGACGGGGCTGCTGCGGTTGGGGCAACAACCCTGTGCCGTGGTGGTGGAGATGGTGCGTCGCGTTCGTGATGCCAACTACGGCTGCATATGGGACTCCTGGCGGCATGCCTGTGGCCGAGGTGGCGCAGCTGAGGCCTGTTGTGTGTCGTATCTTCGGCAGCTCTCTTCTCTTTGATTTGTTCTTGTCCCTCATTTTTCCTTCTTGATTTGTTTCCTTCTTGATTTTGGAGACCGCTTGTTGATTTTCTAGGGCGTACGTATATGAACTGGTAAGATCAGATGTAAAGTAGCGAGGTGGGATTATTTGATGGAAGAAAGATTCTCAACACAGCTACGGAGTACATGTTATGGAAGAAATCGAGCTAGGTCTTTCTTTTTTGAGAAAAAGAGATGCAGGCCGGCAACGTACAAAACTTGAGCGCAAAGAACAAACAAACGATGGGCTAGAAGGCATGCAGCGGCAAACAACATATGGGCTGCTTCGTTTGTAGGCTCAACAATTAGGACGTAAATTCACGGGAAACCGAAAATTACCTAAGCAAAAAATTAGTACCACCTCGAATATGGGTTTTTTTGAAACTGAAAGCGTAAACTTACGGGAAGAAGCGTATTGTGACGGTGAACCCGGAGACCCAATCCGTGCTTTATTATTAGGGAGAGATTTTGGACACATTTTCATGATGATGATCAAACTAGTTATTCATATTATATATTGTCCACAAATATGTTCTTTGGATTTTTTTTTGAAAAGTTTTTTTTTTCACATATAGAATGCTTATTTTCGTATCTTAATATCTTGGTGCATTCTATAGATCCCAAACTCCTCAAATTTTCCTCATTGAATATGTGCATTTAATTTTTCACTCACATCTTGTAATACGCACACATTAAGGAGGAACTATAATATATTGGCTTCTATATTTTTCCCATTTTGGCATTTGTTGCCAATGGGGGAGAAGTTTAGAGGGTTTAAGATAAGTATTTTAAGTGCTTTATGATAAGTATTTTAAGTGCTTGTTGTTCATTCATGCTTATCTACCTGGTTACATATGTTTGTTGCATGAATGAATATATAGAGTAAACTCCACCTAATGTATGAGAAACAATATATGCAAGGAAATTCAAAGTTCATTCACACATGCATATATTGTGGGGGAGCTTGCTCTATATATTGTGGTTCTACTAACATCAAATACTTGTGTAGTGTTTCGATGTTAGTACACCGTGTGCGATAAACTCAAGTATCTTTGTGACACTTGATGCTATCAAAACTATCCCAAGTATACAATTTATCCTTGGGTAAATTGCAAACTTGGGTTAAAATTCATTAAACCCTTTTGTTGAGATTGTCATCAATTACCAAAATGGGGAAGATTGAAAGAACATGTAGTCCCCATGTGTGGTTTTGGTAATTAATGACAATCCTAATGGACTAATGTTTGCATTAAGTTATACATTTGAAGGAAAGTTCCATTTCCAATGCATGAAGAATATTGGATGAACTGAAGGATGTTTATTCCATGGTGATGCAAGAAGGAGATAGAATGGATTCAAAATGAATGCCATATACATATTGTTGTGCATGCATCAAGGCTTATGGGTTGAACCATGATGGATCAAGATCTTGAGAGAATGATTAAAGAGAAGAATTCTATATATGCTTGATGATAGGATCATTATGAGCTCATTTGTTGAGTCGGGGATTATTATGTCTTGAAGAAAGTAATTCAAGTGAATAATTCATTGTGCCTCTCAAGATACTATGTTGGAGCATGAGAACGGGCAAATGATGTCCAATATGATATTCAAGGAGAAACTTGATATGGTCATGTTGAATTGAGATATTGGTTATCATGTCTTGAAGAAATGAAGCATAGTGAAGATATTAATAGGGCCTTCAAGACATCAATATTAATCATGGAGCAAAGATAAATGTTGACCATGATGAAGATCAAAGATTGACCTCTAAGATGGACAACACACAAGCGCATATCATGTGCCACATGAGATCTTGTGGTATGGTAAGAATTTATCAATTGTGCTTTGTGTACTAACCCATACTATGTGTTGTCTATGTTATGTGGGTTAGGTAATTCTCATGAGCTTGGTGCTTATAAGAAAGCTTGGTGCTCATCAAAGTATGTCATCAAGTAATTAATGTTGATGGACAAGTAAAGATGAATGCAAAGCAAAGCTTCCCACATTGTGTATGGGGGAGCTACTTGAAGACTTCTCGAATATCTTGCCTTCAACTTGAGCCATGAAGAAACATCAATATAAAGCTCAAGTGAAAGGCTCTAGTCAAAGGTATTAGTTCCTTTGGCTTTAGATGTGAGGATCGATGACCATCGAAAAGGATATATGCTCAGGAATGAGTTTTCAGAAGCTATCTAGTATAGTTCTTTTATGATTCTTGAGTTATAGGGATCCCGCACTATTAAGAGGGCATCAAAGGGGTTAGTGATGGATTTGCTCAAGTCAACATCATCTATTTCTATTCTTCTCACATCATATTCCAACATAGGCATATTTCGCTCCTATCCAATACAAATACAATATGCCTACATATCTCAAAAGAAAATCCAAAGCCAACTAGGTTCCCCAAAGTATATGTATAACCATTGCATGCTTTGCACCCTCCATTTTGTCTTATCTTGGGTGGTTCTATATGTGAGGACCTGGAGTTTTTCCATAGCTTCAAAACGAGCCCAAGATCATCAAAATCGGAGTCCGGATGTAAAAGTTATGCATGTTTCAGTTTTGGGGTTCCTGCTGTTTTTTTTATGGCCGGACATCCGGGACTTGGCCGGATGTCCGGGCTTCCAGGTCTCCCCGGATGTCCGGGATCCTCCCGGAAATCTGGCCCGCAAATTCCAGAACCTATTTTCAAATGTTGGATGTGCCCGCCGGATGTCCGGCACTTGCCCGGATGTCCGGGGCCCCAAGTTTGGCCAGATGTCAGGGCTTCGACCAGATGTCAGGGCCCCGTAACCTGTTTTTCTGCGTACTTGTGTGCACACTTCACAGCGTCCGGATGTCCGGCCCCAGGCCCGGATGTCCAGCCCAACACAGCCACTTACACTCCAACGGCCATATTTGCACTACCACTATATATAACCTTCTTCCACCCCGGGAGAAGGTTGAGCAACACATTCATATGAACCCTAGAACACAAAAAGGCTCCCTCTCACTTCTCCTACACCAAATCTTAGATCCCGGAGAGATTCGTGAGAGTTCTTGAGAGACTTTCCAATCAAGTGATAGATCCACTCCCTCTCCCTCTCTTAACCAAAGGAATTCGTGATTTGAGCAAGTCTTGAGCATTTCCCCTTTGTTCTTGTTACTCTTGGAGGTTGGAGACTCCTAGGCAGTAGGAGTGCTCTGGTGAGGAATCAACTTGTGATTTGTCCCCCGAAAAGTTTGTGAAGGTTTGGAGGCCGCCTCAAGGTCTACCACTAGTGGTTGAGAATCGCCTTCGTGGTGATATCTCAAGGAGAATAGGGTGAGCCTTTGTGGCATTGGTGTGCCTTCGTGGTAACATCCACCTCTCTAACGGTGACTAGCTTCCCTCCAAGGAAGTGAACATCGGGATACATCCTCGTCTCCGTGACTTTGGTTATCCCTAACCCTAACTCCTTACTTGTGGTTTACTTTGGTCATTTGACCGTGCATTCACTATATTTTGTTGTCCTCATTATATTGTGGTGGTTGATTATATTGTGTTGGCCATTTCCTTGTAGAGATTATTTAGGCCTACACCTCATATTCCGCAATTCATACTTGCTACTATTGATATACATTGTGATTAGTGTGAATTGCTAACTTGTGTTATAAACTTCCATATATTGTGATATTGCTCAAGTAAGTTTGTGTAACTTACTTAAGTTTGCTTGTATCATTCAATTCCATATATTGTGATACAATTTGTGTAAGCTTGTATTGCTTACTTGTGGTTGTGTGTATTATTCATTTCCATACCTCGTGATATACACTGAGTAAGTTTGTGTGACTTACTTGTGCTTACTCATATCCTCGTTGTTCTCATCTTGTTTATGCTAAGTTGTTGGTGCACTTAGTGAGCTTAGTATATTTAGGATTTGTGCTTGAAAAGTATCCGCTTAGTTTATTTCCGCATTAGGATATAGCCAAATCCGTAAAAGATTTTAAAATGCCTATTCACCCCCCCCCTCTAGGCAACATCGTGGTCCTTTCACCAGTTAAGAGCCAAGTTTGGACTTGCAATTGGGACAAAAAAAGGTTGGGTCCCAATTGCGAGTCGAGAGTGGACTTGCAACTGGGACAAGAAAATGTCGGACCCCTGCTGCAAGTCGAGGGTGGACTGGCAGCTGGGAAAAAAAGGTCGAGCTCGAGTTACGAGTCGAGGGTCGACTTGTAATTGGAACTAAAAAGCTCGGCCTCTAGTTGCAAGTCGATGATGGACTTGCAACTCTGATAAAAAAAGGTTGGATCCCCATTGCGAGTCGAGGATGGATACAACATGGACAAAAAGGTCGGCCCCCAGTTGTGAGTTAAGAGTGCACTTATAACTGGGGAAAAAGGTTGTGCCCCAGCTGCGAGTCAAGGATGTACTTGCAACCGAGACAAAAATATGTTGGGCCCAGTTGCGAGTCGAGGGTGGACATGCAGCTAGGACAAAAAAGTCGGGGCCCAGTTGGGAGACTAGAGTGGGATTGAAAATAAGGGAAAAAATGTCGAGCCTCGGTTGGGAGTTGAAGGTAGACATGCAATTGGGACAAAAAAAGTAATGTCTCGGTTACAAGTCTAGTGTGAGATTGCAACTAGGACAAAAAAGGGTCGGATCCCAGTTGCGAGTCGATGGTGGACTTTTGGTCAGACCCAGTTACAAGTAGAGGGTGGACTTGCAACTGAGATAAAAAAGGTCTGGTGTAAGGGTATATTTCTCCCTATGTGGTTTTGGTGATTGATGATAGTCCATTTGCGGACTAATCGTGTGCATTGAGCATTTCAGATATCTCATGTCTAGGCACAAGTCGATTCGTTGCCCCTCGGAGCCTATCAAAGATGGCGGTTCTCTATGTTTCTTTTCGATGAATTTGAGTCGTAGGAAAGCCGTACTAGGGGGTCCACTTCGGAAAGGTTAGGGTGGAATCAACACGTACACATCTGTTCTTTGCACCACCTTTCTTTCACTTCATTGGAGCACCGTCCGTTTATCCTTGTCTCTATGAGATGAAGGCTTCCAAGTGCTATAGTTTCTGTGGCGTGCGGTAGTACTACTCAAGGGAGCAGTAGTACCACAGGGGTCTGCAGTAGTACCTCTCAGGGAAGCGGTAGTACCGCGCCGTGCGGTACTACCGCTCCGCACAAGTGGTAGTACTGCTGCCTCTAGCCCAGAACGTTGTCGCGCATGAAAGTATGCGCGAAAGTAATTTTTTACTTCCGCCTCTATGCGGTAGTACCGCTCCCTGCGAGCGGTAGTATCGTGCCGGATTTTCGCACGTCCCAAACTCTGCGGAAGTAGTCACGGACGTATTTTATTTAGTATGTGCCTTTTCCAGCCCAGTTGAGCCCTGCCCTGCGGTAGTACCGCAGGGGCGCGCGGTAGTACCGCTCCGGCGGTTCTACCACTTGTTGCCTAGTGCACGAGCGGTAGTACCACAACAATATGCAGTAGTACCATAGCGCCTTGCGGTAGTACCGCGTGCGTGTGCGGTAGTACCGCGTCTCGTGGGCTGAGTGAGTGGGTACGTAACGGTTGGATCTTTTCCCACACTATATAAAGGGGGTCTTCTTCCCCAAGAAGACCACCTCTTCTCTCCCCAAGCTCCATTGTTGCTCAAAGCTCGATTTTTACCGGATCTCTCTCCCTAGCCAATCAAACTTGTTGATTTTTTAGGGATTGGTTTAGAAGGCCCCGATCTACACTTCCAGCAAGAGAAATTTGATTCCCCCCATAATCTCTTGCTGATCTTGTTACTCTTGGGTGTTTGAGCACCCTAGACGGTTGAGGTCACCGCAGAGCCATATTCCATTGTTGTGAATCTTCATGGTGTCATTGGGAGCCTCCGATTAAGTTATGGAGATAGCCCCAACCTTGTATGTAAAGGTTCGGTCGCCGCCTTCAAGGGCACCAATAGTGGAATCACGGAATCTCGCATTGTGTGAGGGCGTGAGGAGAATACGGTGGCCCTAGTGGCTTCTTGGGGAGCATTGTTCCTCCACACCGCTCCAACGGAGACATACTTCCTCTCAAAGGGAAGGAACTTCGATAACACATCCTGGTCTCCACCGACTCCACTCTTGGTTATCTCTTACCTTTACTTTTGCAAGCTTATATTGTGTTGTATCCCTTGCTTTCTTGTGTGCTTGTTTTTGTTGCATCATATAGGTTGCTCACTTAGTTGCATATCTAGACAACCTACTATGATGCTAAGTTTAATTTGGTAAAGAAAAGCTAAAAATTGTTAGTTGCCTATTCACCGCCCTCTAGTCAACTATATCGATCCTTTCAATTGGTATCAAAGCCTCGTCTCTTTATTAAGGACTTCGCCATCCGAAGAGTATGGTTGACACCACCGACAAGGTGGAGGAGCACTCTGGTGCGAGTCCCACTTTGCCTGTGGTCGATTGGGGATCCTCGGTCTCCCGTGAGGAGTTCAATGTGGCATTGGACACAGTGAAAACCTCCATAACGACCGAGGTCAAATGGATGCTTAAGAATTTTCTTGATGGTCTTAAATTATCCACCGCATCGTTGGAAGTGGCCGATCCCACTAACAAGGTGACAGATGCTATCTCTGACAAGGGGGAAGCTACTAGTGATAAAGTACCTTTGACTAGTGGTAGAAGTGGGAATGGCATCTTTTCCCATGTGAAACCTCCAGTTACTTATGGAGGACCGGTTCCCTCCGCGCATATGAATCATGTTGGTCCTCCTCCTAAGCTTGTGAAAAATGAGGATTTTGCTTCTTGGGCGTATCGCTTTAAATGTCATTTAAATCGTAGTTCTACTAATATTTGGAGAATTATTGAGCAAGGTTTCTGCCCGCACGATCCAAGCAACTTCACTCCTAGAGAAGCCGCGAACCATTTAATTCAACGAGTCTGCTCTCTTCATTCTCCAAGAAGCTATTCCTCCCGAAGATATTGCACACCTCCGACCTTTCACCGTGGCCAAGGAGGCATGGCAACATGTTGTTTCCATTTAAAAGGGAAGCGCAAGCATTCAATGCTCCAACTTTGAAGTGGTGCAAGATGAAGCCGATGAGTTTGTGATGAATGAAGATGAAGAACATCGTGAGCTTTACCGGAGATTAACCACTCTCGTGGTCTCACTCCGAGATCATGGGAGCAAGGATACGGATGACAATTGGATCAAGCGCAAGTTTCTCAAGGCCATGATGCCCTACCACAAGGCCATGTCCTCCATCATTCGCCAAAGGCCGGACTTTCATGCCTTGTCCTCAAGTGAAGTGTTGGATGAGTTTAATGCTATGAGGATCTTGGACAAGGCCGCCGACAATGCGGTGTTGCATTCTCAACGATCAAAGAAGCCCAACCTTGCTTTGAAGGTCAAGGCTAGTGTGGAAGAAGAGGGTGAAGAGGATTTTTGCCCTGAAGATACCAAGTATGCTTATCATGAGCACATGGCTCTCACGTCACGGCAATTCTGAAGCAAGAAGAACTCAAGGCCCAACTTCAACAAGAACAACTCAAGTGGCACCAAGGGAAGCAACGTGTGAGGACATGCTAAAATTGTGGCAATGTGAGCCACTTTGTTGCGGAATGCACGTACGAGAAGAGGGAAGACAATGGTGGCAAGCTTATCTGAAAAGACAAGGCCAAGTCCTTCCCCAACAAGAACAACTTCACCAAGAAGACTCCTACCAAGGGGTTTGTGGCACAATATGAGTACAATGAGGATGAGGATGATGAAGACGGTGAGATGGTTGCTGTGGCCTCCGTTGCCATTGCAACAACTCTACGGGTGCCCTCTTTGACTCACCCAACGAGAACATCACCGCCAAGTGACTCATGGATAAAGCCACCAACAAGGTAACCCCCAACATCAAAACCACCATCACCACTAACCTTTCTTTGATGGATTGCATTGATGAAAGTGAGGGGTCGAAGCAGGAAGAAAATGAATTTGAGTCTTTTATGAGTAAGCTCAAGGGTAAATCCAAGAAGCACTTCGTTGCTCTCACGGAACAACTTGGTGGATCCAATGACATGATCGAGGCTCACGAAGAAACCATCTCTAAGATGGAAGATCATAGTCGTGACTATGCCGATGAGATATCAGATCTCTCTAATGCACTTGAGGAAGAGTGTGGTCATCATTTGGCTCTTGAGGAGACACACAATGATGATCATGCTAAATTAAAGAAAGATCTTGATCATGCTCTTGTTGTATCTTGTGTGCTCAATTCAGAGAATGCTAAACTTGGGACTGACCATGCTAGACTCAAGGAGGAGTTTGATATACTTGATAAGGCTCACAAGGCCTTGAAGAGTGCTCATGCTAGTCTCAAAGAGTCTCATGATCAACTCCAAGTGAAGCTAACCAAGGAGAAAGCCACATTTCCTCATTTGGTTTTAATTGATAATGCAAATGCTACTAACCCGTGTTGTGAGCATGTGCATCTTGTGGAGGAGAATGCCAAGTTGAAGGAGCAACTTGAGAAAGGCCTTGTGTCTTGCATTCAAGGTGAGAAGAACCTCAACGACCTTTTGAGCAATCAAAAGGAAGTTGTGGGCAATGAGGGATTGGGTTTGCACCCAAGTCCAAGAACAAGAAGAAGGATGACAAGGCCAAACGACCTCCTCCTCTCAAGCAAACTTTTGTGAAGGAGGGATAAGGTTCTTCTAAGGAGAACAAGAACAATGTGAAGGGTGGTGGTGTCAAGAAGGGCATTACCACCCCTTCCAACAAAGCCGATGACTTCAACCCTTCTTATGTATTATGTCGTGCTAGTGATGGGCATGTTTACGCCAAATTTGTTGGTTCTTCTTATGAGTACATTGAATGGTCTATTTGGGTTCCTAAGACCCTTGTTACTAACATCAAAGTACCCATTACGAAATGGGTACCTAAAACCAAGAATTGATATCTTGTAGGTGTTTGCTTCCGATGGGGGATCATGGTTGCTCGATAGTGGAGCCACAAATCATATGACTGGAAGCAAGGACTTGGTGGTGGATGTGCACAAAGTTTCATTTGTGCCCACCAATGTCAAATGGGGTGATGCTTCATCTTCCAAGGTATTGGGTCTTGGCAGGTTGTCATTTCTCATGATCTCACGATCGAGAAAGTCATGCTTGTTGAGTCCCTTGCATACAACTTACTTTCCATTCGTCAACTTGCACTCATGGGCTTTTCCACTTTCTTTGATATTGATACCATGGCCCTCTTGTGGATCAAGACTCTTAAAGTAGCCTTTGTTGGGCATGTCGAGAACACTCTTTATGTGATTAACTTTTTGGAGCGACCCACTAAAACCGCGACATGCCTAATGTCTAAAGTTGACATGGGATGGCTTTGGCATCGCCGTTTAGCCCACGTCAATATGAGATCTTTGCAAAGTCTCTCAAGGGGGACCGTGTCCATGGACTAACAAATCTTAGTTTTTCCAAAGATCGTGCTTGCAGTGCTTGTATCGAAGGAAAGCTACATGAGATGGCTCACCCTCCCATGACTATCATCTACTCGAAGAGGCCCTTGGAGCTCCTTCACTTGGATCTCTTTGGGCCTCCATCCTTTGATAGTCTTGGGGGTAGAAAGTATTGCTTGTTGATTGTGGATGATTATTCAAGATACACTTGGGTATATTTATTCAAGAGGAAGAGTGAGACCCAACAAACCGTCGTCGACTTTGCAAATGAAGATCAATATCAACACAATGCAAAGATCTTGACAATAAGAAGTGACAATGGCACCAAGTTCAAGAACTACACCTTGGATGAGTTTCTTAGTGATGATGGGATCAAGCATCAATATTCCGCACCTTACACCCCTCAACAAAATGGTGTAGCAGAGAGGAAGAACCGGACGTTGATGGACGCGGCAAGGACCATGATGGCAGAGTTCAAGTCTCCTTACAACTTTTGGGTTGAACCATCAACACCGCTTGTCATGCATCCAATCGGCTCTATCTACACAAAGGCTTGAACAAGACACCATATGAGATACTCACCGGCAATAAGCCCAACCTCAAGTACTTCCGGGTGTTCAGTTGTAAGTGTCTCATTCTCAAGCAAGGTGTTCATTTGTCTAAATTTGAGGCTAGAGCTCATGAGGGCATATTTGTTGGTTATGATACAAACTATCATGCTTACCGTGTCCTCAACAAGTCCACGGGACTCATTGAGGAGACGTGTAACGTGAAGTTTGACGAGAATAACGGCTCCCAAGTGGAGCAAAGTGGTACTTGCGATGTAGGTGATGAAATTCCTCCCCAAGCCATAAGAAGAATGGGTGTTGGTCATATCCTACCCATAGGAACCCCTTGTGGCCGAAGGAGAAGGACAATGTTCCACTCGAGTGGAACCATCACCAACCCAAGACCCACACGCTTCCGAAGAACAAAGTGAAGGACCTCATCCAAATGAACAAGATCAAGGGCGAGATTAACCTCAAGATGGTGGTGATCCACCAAGTGATGCCCAAGGTCAAGTTCTTACCACCGAGCAAGTTCAAGATCAAGAGCAAGCTCAAGACCAAGAACAAGCTCAAGACGATGCTCAAGATGATCAAGTTTCCACTCCTCAACTCTCTCTTGAGGAGGAATTGGAGCGTCGTGCCGACAAGATTGCGTCCAAGCTCACTACCAAAGATCATCTCATGAAGAATGTGCTTGGAAGCTTAAGAAAGGGGGTAAGCACTCGTAGACAATTAGCAAACTATTGTGAACATCACGCGTTTGTTTCTTGTGTTGAACCCCAAAAGGTCTATGAGGCGCTCGAGGATCCGAATTGGCTTAATGCCATGCATGAAGAACTCAACAACTTCGAGCACAACAAGGTGTGGAGATTGGTGCCAAGACCAAAGGGGAACCATAATGTCATTGGAACCAAGTGGATATTCAATAACAAGCAAGATGCTCATGGGATTATCGTTTACAACGAGGCTCGTTTGGTAGCACAAGGCTACTCCCAAGTTGAGGGTATCGACTACGGTGAAACCTTTGCTCCCGTTGCTCGCCTTGAATCTATTTGGTTGTTGATTGCTTATGCTTCTCATCATAACTTCAAGATGCAACAAATGGATGTGAAGAGTGCTTTTCTTAATGGTCCTATTAATGAGTTGGTGTATGTCAAACAACCCCCGGGGTTTGAGGATCCCGAGTTCCCCAATCATGTGTACCAACTCGATAAGGCACTCTATGGACTTAAACATCCCCGCGTGCATGGTATGAGCGCCTTACCAAGTTGTTGCAAGATCGTGGGTTTGAAATTGGGAAAATTGACCCTGGTCTTTTTACTAAGAAGGTTAAAGGGGAGATGTTTATTCCAACTATATGTTGATGATATTATCTTTGGGTCTCCTAAATAATCTTTCAATGAGGAGTTTGCCGCTCTCATGACCTCAGAGTTCAAGATGTCCATGATGGAAGAGTTGAAGTTCTTTCTCGGGTTCGAAATCAAACAAAGAAGAGAATGAACCTTCATCAACCAAGCCAAATACACTCAAGACATGCTCAAGAGATTCAAGCTAAGTGATGTCAAGCCGGCTTCCGCTCCAATGCCCGTCAAATGCCAACGCCTTTGTGCATCTAGACCGGATATCATGTTGAGTGTGGGAATTTGTGCACGGTTTCAAGCCGCACCTAAGGAAAGCCACTATGTGGCGGTCAAGCGAATATTTCTATATTTGGCTCATACCCAAACTTTGGCTTATGGTACCCAAGAGGACCTAACTTAAACCTTGTGCGCTTTTCGGACCCGGATTGGGCGGGAGACAAAGTGGATAGGAAGTCAACTTCTGGAGGTTGCCAATTTCTTGGTTGCTCTTTGGTGAGTTGGTCTTCTAAGAAGCAAAGTTGTGTGTCTCTATAATCCACCGAAGCGGAGTTGTGGCCGTCGATAGTTGTTGTGCTCAACTTCTATGGATGAGGCAGACTTTAAAGGATCACGGTGTCATTTGTGACAAAGTGCCTCTTTGGTGTGACAATGAAACTGCCATCAAGATTTCTCTCAACCCGGTGCAACACTTCAAGACGAAGCATATTAAGATTCGGTATCACTTCATCCGAGATCACATTAGGCGAGGGGAGATCGAGCTCAACTATGTCAACACTCATGATAACCTTGCAGATATTTTCTCGAAACACATGGATGAAGCAAGATTTCGCGAGTTGAGGCATGATCCAAATACCATTGATTCGAGCAATGTGGCTTGAACCTTTGCACACCCCACCATACTCATCGTGATGTCTTGTTTAGGTGCAGGCATGGACATAGGGGTAGTGTTGTTCTCTCAATGAACTCTCCCTCCCCTCCCCCCCATTATGCAAAAATTGATAAACTCTTTCACATTAGCCATTTTTTATGGTACTTGTGCTTCAAAGACGAGTTTTGGTCATTGATGACCCACAAGTGTATGGGGTCAATTGTAGCCTTTTAGATAAGTAAGAGTGTCAAACCCAATGAGGAGCAGAAGGAAACGACAAGTGGTTTTCAGCAAGGTATTGTCTGCAAGTGCTAAAATTGTAAGTAGAGGAGTAGTTTGGTAGCAAGATAATTTGTAACAAGCAAGTAACAATAGTAGTAACAAAAGTGCAGCAAGGTAGCCCAATCCTTTTGAGGCAAAGGACATGTCAAAACGGTTTCTTATGATAAGCAAAGTGTTCTTGCAGGTACACGGGAATTCATCTAGTCACTTTCATCATGCTGGCTTAATTCGTGTTCGGTACTTTGATAATTTGATATGTGGGTGGACCGGTCCTTAGGTGTTGTTCTTACTTGAACAAACCTCCTACTTATGATTAACCCTCTCGCAAGCATCCACAACTACGAGAAAAGTATTAAGATTCTGTCACTCTCGCAACCCACCATCTAATAACTACTCAACAATGCATTCCCTTAGCCCAAATATGGTGAAGTGTCATGTAGTCTACGTTCACATGACACCACTAAGAGAATGGCAACATACATATCATCAAAATATCAAACACATATCAAGTTCACAAGATTACTTGCAACATGATTTCTCCCGTGACCTCAAGAACGAAAGTAACTACTCACAAATGATAAACATGCTCAAGATCAGAGGGGTATTAAATAGCATAATGGATCCGAACATATTATCTTCCACCAAATAAACCATATAGTAATCAACTACAAGATGCAGTCAACACTACTAGTCACCCACGAGCACCAATCGATAGTTTTTGATACAAAGATTGAACACAAGAGATAAAGTAGGGTTTGAGAGGAGTTGGTACTGTGAAGATGTTGATGAAGATAGCCCTCCCCAAGATGGGAGAGTTGTTGGTGATGATGATGATGATGATTTCCCCCTCCAGGAGGGAAGTTCCCCTAGCGGAATCGCTCCACCAGAGGGCAAAAGGGCTCCTACCCAAGTTCCGCCTCGAGGCGGCGACGCTTCATCCCGAATGTCCTCTCCTAATTTTTTTCTAGGTAAAAATGACTTATATACCAGAAGATGGGCACCGGAGGTGGGCCGAGGAGGGCGGCACCCACCAGGGCGCGCCTGGGCCTCCTGGCGCGCCCAGATGGGTTGTGCCCACCTGGTGGCCCTCCTCTGGCACTTATTTGCTCTAGTATTTATTAAATATTCCATAAAAGATCCAAGGGAGTTTCAGCTCATTTGGAGTTGTGCGAAATAGGTAGCTTGAGGTAGCTTTTTCATGTACAAATTTCCAGCTGCTAGTATTCTCCCCCTTGGTGGATACCTTGCATATTATGAGAGAAAAGGCATTAGAATTACTTCAAAAATCATTATTATGCAATAAAACAACATAAATAACAGTAGGAAAACATGATGCAAAATGGATGTATGAACTCCCCCAAGCTTAGACCTCGCTTGTCCTCAAGCGAAAACCAAAATCGAAAAACATGTCCACATGCTTAGAGAGAGAGGTGTCGATAAAAACAAAAATACGGACATAGCAACATCATGTGATTTATTATAACAGCAACAAACTTCAATATAAAACTTTTATTATAGAACTTTCATTAGAGACTTCTCATGAACAAGTGACAATTCATCACAACATTGAAGTATAAAGCATAAACTCTATTATAAGCCAACAAACCATGTTCTCAGTCAACTTTGCAACTACAATTCATCATCTTTTCAGGAAGGGTCACATATCGGAGCCTTTAGGCAAGTCCACATAGTCAACCATCGTTTAGTCTTCTATGATTGCTAACACTCACCACGTACACATTAGCAAAACATTTCAACCGGAAACAAAGAAAAATAGGGGCTTATTGTTTCACCTCCCAACATACTCACCTCAAGGGTGATGTTAACAATAATAACTTATGCCACCCATATTCAAATGGGCATATGTGCCTAGATCTTTCCTCACTACATGATGCTTGCCAAAGGAGAAAATAAAAGGAATAGAGAGAAAAACTTTGACTCTTGCATAAAAGTAAATACATGAAAGTAAAAGACAGGCCCTTCGTAGAGGGAAGCAGAGGTTGCCATGCACTTTTTGTTTGTATGCTCAACCCCTTAGTGCAAGAGAACGTCATGTTATATTGCCCCTTGTGATCGCAACCTTTATTATGCAGTCTGTCGCTTTTATTCTTCACCATCACAAGTTCGTACAACACTCAATTTTCCCTTACACTAAATGATCTCACATTTTTATAAGAAATTTTTATTGCCCTTTTTGCACCGGTGACAACTTATTTGAAGGATCTTACTCAATCCATAGGTAGGTATGGTGGACTCTCAAACAAGATAGGGTTTAAGGGTTTTGGATGCACAAGTAGTACCTCTACTTAGTGCGGAGTTTTTGGCTTGCAAAGATAGGGGCAAGCACCACATGTTGAAGGATCTATGACAATATGACTTCTATGTGAATATGAACAAACATAAATCATTAAATTGTCTTCCTTGTCCAACGTCAACAATTTTGGCATATAATATTTTGATGGGTGCTCACAATCACAAAAGATTTCCATGATAGTGTATTTATATGTGAATCTTCTCTTCCCTTATTAATTCTTTCATGTGTTGCTTCATTGACCAATGCTATGTTTGTCAATCTACAATAAAATTTTCTACTTATACTTTTCCTTATATAATGTCATCACTTACCATAAGATTAGCATATGATATTTTCTTTTTATTTACTTTCTTTTATTGCAGCAAGAAAGTAAAGAAGGCAAAACTCAAACTAAACTTTATTATATCTCGCACATGATTACAAGGATTGATCACTAAGCAAACTCATAAAAAGAAATGATCGAACTAAAGTTTTATTCATCTAATAGAAAAAGATAACCATTGATCGAACTAAGAAAATAAAGGCAAAAGATAGTGGAGATTGATATGATACCGGGGCACCTCCCCCAAGCTTGGCGAAAGCCAAGGGGAGTGCCCATACCCAATACTCAGTTTTCTTTTGGTGGTGATGAAGAAGATGGTGGTGATGAGGTAGAAGGTTTCTTGTCCTCGGGTTTCCATGGCAGAGGCTCACCATCATAAGAGAAGGAGTGAGTCTCCCGGATCCTGCAACTGGCAGCCAAACTCATACATTTAAACCTGGCCTCATATTCAAAGACCTAGCTTTGAAGATCGTGGATCTGGCTATGGAGGAAGTTATGGGCTTGCCATCCACCTTGAGATCACGGGTATAGTCCGCGATCGTGAGGTGATTGGCATTGAGTCCATGCTCCACCATCCCCTTGCACTTGAAGATGTCCTGCTCCATGGCTCCAAGCTTGGCCTCCACGGATCCAGTCCCCCTGGGTCCTTGCACATCGCGGATGTGCAGCACCCCATCACACATCTGGATAGCTTGAGGGTGCCGCACCACCTCCCGTAGATATGGGTTGATGACGTTATCGAAGAACTTGTCCTTGGAGGAGCTTGAAGAGGACATGGTGGATTGGATCTGACAGAAAACAAGAAGAAAAGAAAACAGGAGATTTCTCCATGATATAGAGGTTAATAGGTTCGGGAGGTATATATAGATTTTTTATCTCGGGGAACAAGCAGAACGGAAGAAAAACGGAGACCAGAAAGTACCCGATGTGGGCACAACCCACCTGGGCGTGCCAGGCATGCCTGGCACGCCCTGGTGTATCGTGCCCACCAGGGTCACTTTCCTGGAAATTCTTATTTTCCTAATTTTCTAAAATCCAAAACTAACAAAAACAAATTTGCAGATTTTTTGGAGTCCATTTACTTACCGTATCACGTACCTCCCTATTTTCATGATTCTGGAGTGTTCCGGAAGGACTCTTTTATGTGTTATTTCGGTGTTAAAGTTTGAATAACATTGCTTTCAACATTAATGGGCGTACCTGAGATATAGTGTTTTATTCGTTGCCCATTGAAAACCTTCGGGTTAGTCCCTTCAGCATTATTTATTTTGATAGCTCCGGATCGATATACCTCCTCATGACATAGGGTCCTTCCCATTTGGAGAGGAGTTTTCCTGCAAAGAATCTGAAACGAGAGTTGTACAAAAGAACATATTCACCTACCTTGAACTCACGCTTTTGGATTCTTTTGTCATGCCATCGTTTAACTTTTTCTTTGAATAACTTAGCATTTTCATAAGCCTGGGTTCTACATTCATCTATAAGCTAATATCAAATAACCTCTTTTCCCCAGCAAGTTTGAAATCATAATTGAGTTCTTTTATTGCCCAAAATGCTTTGTGTTCTTACTCAAGAGGTAAATGACAAGCTTTTCCATAAACCATTATATGGAGACATACCCATAGGATTTTTGTAAGCTGTTCTATAAGCCCAAAGTGCATCATCTAATTTCTTAGACCAATTCTTCCGGGACCTATTAACAGTCTTTTGTGAGATTAGTTTTATTTCTCTATTGCTAAGTTCAACTTGACCACTAGACTCAGGATGATAAGCTGACGCAGTTCTATGGTTAACATCATACTTAGCAAGCATTTTATGGAAAGCACCATGAATAAAGTGTGAACCACCATCAGTCACTAAATATCTAGGGACTCCAAACCTTGGGAAAATAACTTCTTGTAGCATTTTAATAGAGGTTTTGTGATCAGTACTACTGGCTGGAATAGCTTCTACCCACTTAGTAACATAATCAAGAGAAACCAAAATATGTGTATACCCATTAGAGGAAGGAAAAGGTCCCATAAAATCAAATCCCCAAACATCAAATTGTTCAACAGCAAGTGAATAATTCATAGGCATTTCTTGATGCTTACTGATGTTACCTATTCTTTGGCCTTCATCACATGATGAGACAAACTTACGGGCATCCTTGAAGAGAGTAGGCCAATAAAAACCAGATTGCAATACCTTATGAGCGGTTTTGTCTCCCGCGTGATGTCCTCCATAAGCTTCAGAGTGACATTTCCATAGGATTTGTTCCCGTTCATGCTCGGGTACACAACATCCAATAATACCATCTACTCCTTCCTTATAAAGATGTGGGTCATCCCAAAGTAATGTCTTCAATCGTAGAAGAATTTTTTCTTTTGTTGGTATGTGAAGCTAGGTGGTATGTATTTAGCAACAATATAATTAGCATAGTCAGCATACCAAGGTGTACTACAAGAAACATTTATTGCAGCTAGTTGTTCGTCGGGGAAGCTATCATTAATTGGTTGTGGGTCATCAAGAATATTTTCAAGTCTAGACAAGTTATCAGCTACAGGGTTCTCTGCTCCTTTCATATCAGTGATATGCAAATCAAATTCTTGTAGCAGAAGAACCCACCTAATGACTCTAGGTTTAGCATCTTTCATTTCCATAAGATATTTTATAGCAGCATGAGCGGTGTGAACAATTACTTTAGAATCAACAATGTAAGATCTGAATTTATCACAAGCAAACACCACTTCTAAGAATTCTTTTTTAGTAGTAGCATAGTTTTGTTGAGCACTATCTAGAGTTTTACTAGTATAATGAATAACATTTAGTTTCTTATCAACTCTTTGCCCTAGAACAGCACCAACAGCATAATCACTAGCATCACACATAATCTCAAAAGGCAAGTTCCAATCAGGTGGTTGAACAATAGGTGCAGTGATTAAGGCTTTTGAGGGAGTCCTGGACTAAGGGGTGTCTGGATAGCCGGACTATCATCATCGGCCGGACTACCAAGACTATGAAGATACAAGCTTGAAGACTTCGTCCCGTGTCCGGATGGGACTTTCCTTGGAGTGGAAGGCAAGCTTGGCGATACGGATATGTAGATCTCCTACCATTGTAACCGACTCTGTGTAACCCTAGCCCTCTTCGGTGTCTATATAAACCGGAGGGTTTTAGTCCGTAGGACACACAACCATTACAACAATCATACCATAGGCTAGCTTCTAGGGTTTAGCCTCCTTGATCTCGTGGTAGATCCACTCTTGTACTACCCATATCATCAATATTAATCAAGCAGGAGTAGGGTTTTACCTCCATCAAGAGGGCCCAAACCTGGGTAAAAACATCGTGTCCCTTGCCTCCTGTTACCATCCGCCTAGACGCACAGTTCGGGACCCCCTACCCGAGATCCGCCGGTTTTGACACCGACATTGGTGCTTTCATTGAGAGTTCCTCTGTGTCGTCACCGATAGGCTTGATGGCTTCTTCAATCAACAACAACGCAGTCTAGGGTGAGAATTTTCTTCCCGGACAGATCTTCGTGTTTGGCGGATTTGCACTGCGGGCCAACTCGAAAGCTACGCCCCTGGCCATCAGGTCAGATTTGGAAGCCTAAACTTCACGGCTGACATCCGCGAAGACTTGATCTTTGATGGATTCGAGCCACAGCCGAGCGCGCCGCGACCGCATCACGATGGGCATGATTTAGCTCGTCGCCGGACAAGACGGAGGCCGCGACGAGTCCGCTCGACCCATAGTTCGAGCCGATCAGCGCAGATCGAGGACAGGTGGCTGGACACCGCCTCGGGAGCTGCAACTTCTACGACGATGGAGCCGAATACTGATCTTGTCCTTTGCAGAACTCGTGACTCCGAGGTGCCGGACTCCGAACCTCCTGCGCCCCTGCCAACCGAATCCAATTGGGCGCCAATCATGGAGTTCACCGCTGCGGACATCTTTCAGCACTCACCCTTTGGCAACATCCTGAATTCGCTAAAGCACCTCTCGTTATCAGGAGAGCCCTGGCCGGACTGCGGTCAGGATGGTTGGGATGCGGATGACGAAGAAATTCAAAGCCCACCCACCACCCACTTTGTACCCACTATCGACGATCTAACCGACATGCTAGACTACGACTCCGAAGACATCGACGGTATGAACGACGATGCCGGAGACGACCAGGAACCAGCGCCTACCGAGCACTGGAAGGCCACCTCAACTCATGATGTATATATGGTGGACACCCCAAAAGGAAGCGATAACAAGGAACAACACGACGCGGCAAAGGATAATTTCGCCGACAAACAACCAAAACGGCGACGCAGGCGCCGCCCTAAGCCCCGTCTCGACAAAAACAGCACTCCTAATGACCCAGCAATAGAGCAGGGCAAACCAGTGGGCGACGAACATGCAACCAAGCAACCATACGAATAGGACGAATCGGATAATAAATTCATGCCCGGCGAAAACAACAGTCCAGACGATCTCACGCCGGACACACCATCGGAGCATAAGAACCTTCACAAAAGACTTGTCGCCACCACAAGAAGTCTAAAGAAGCAGAAGCGAAAGCTCAAAACAGCGGAAGACATACTCAGAATGAGATGGAGCAAAGTACTCAAGACCGTGGACAAATATGGCAACAACCACCAAACAAAGAGCTACCCGAAGCGCAAGCTGCTGCCCGAATTCAATGAGGAGGCCATAGAGCCCCCACAGTCAAAAAGCAAAGAGGCCGCCTGGCCGGATAGACGACCAGATGACAGGCCAAGAGCAACAAGCGGCGCCGCACACAAGCCGGCCCATGATCCTCGCAAAACAAATGGCCCGGTCAGGTCCATTTATGGGCCAAAGAAGAGGGCCCCAGGAAGCAACACAACACGCCAAGTGTTCGAAGACAACGGCACACCCAAATACAGGGGCGCCGCACACCCACTATGTTTCACCGATGAGGTGCTGGATCATGAATTCCCAGTGGGGGTCAAGCCCGTAAACATAGAGGCATACGACGGAACAACAGACCCCGGAGTCTGGATTGAGGACTACATCCTACACATACATATGTCTAGAGGATATGATCTCCACGCCATAAAATATCTACCCCTCAAGCTCAAAGGGCCAGCTCGGCATTAGCTCAAAATCCTCCCAGAAAATACCATTGGAAGTTGGGAAGAGCTCGAGGACACGTTTAGAGTAAATTTTCAGGGGACTTATGTCCGCCTCCGGATCTGACGATTTAAGTCACATAACCCAACAGTCCGAGAGAGTCACAAGAATTCGAACAGGTTCCTCACTAAAAGAACCAAATAGTCGATCGTCCGGACGCCAAGCCGTAGCAGCTTTTAAACATAATGTCCAAGACGAATGGCTCGCTGACACCTCGCCAGAAAAGCCAAGAACAATGGCCGCTAACAAGCCTCATGACCCGCTTATGCTGGCGAAGACATTAGCTAGCAAGATGCAGCACCAGCGACCCGAGTACATCCGAGATCAGAGATGGAAACGGAAAATCACGGCGCAGAAAGGACCAGCGCCGAAATAAAGAAAAAAGCCCAAAGAACATGGCGGTCAACGCCGGATTCAAAAGCTCGCGGCCGAACAACAAAACACTGCCTCTCAAGGAAAACAGTGACGAGCTATCCAACATAAACAAAATTTTGGATCGGATATGTCAAATCCACAGTACCCCCGGGAAGCCTGCAAACCACACCCACCGGGATTGTTGGGTATTCAAATAGTCCGGCCGACTCAATGCCAAACACAAGGGGCTCAACGCGCCAAGTGAGGACGACGACGAACCCCACCAGCAGAGCGCCGGAAAACAAAAGACTTTCCCACAAGAGGTCAAAACAGTAAACTCACTTCATGTGATAATACGAAACAATAGTGCGGCACCTGCTAAAGCACGTGCCGCACAGTCCACCCCAGTGGAATCCCGAGATTGGATGTTAAAACCAATGACTTTCCACCACCTGGACTATTCTAGAAGTATTCGAAACGCAGGATGGACTGCTCTGATGTTGGATCCTATAATCGGCGGACTACAATTTACACAAGTCCTGATGGATGGCAGCAGCGATTTAAACCTGCTATATCCGGACACAATCCGCAAGTTGGGGATAGACCCTACTAAAATTCACAATAGCCACACTTCCTTCAAAGGAGTGACGCCAGGCCCTTACGCCAAGTGCACGGGCTCCTTACTACTAGAAGTTGTGTTCGGGTCGCCCGACAACTTCCGTCGCGAAAAGCTAATCTTCCATATCGCCCCATTTAAAAGTAGCCATCAAGCACTGTTGGGACGTGAAGCTTTCGTCCGCTTTAACGCAATACCGCACTACGCGTCTCTTACACTTAAAATGCCCGGTCCACGCGGCATCATCTCATTAAAAGGTCGTTCAAGACCCCGGACACGGCTAGACGAGTCCGGCACAAACAAACTAGGGGCTCCCTAGCCGCACACCCCTTCACAAGGGGCTGTGCGTATAAGCAATAAAGAGCTAATAAAAGCTCAGCTCTATTCATTCATTCATATTGCGATTTTTAATACATTCTTTGCACGACTTCTTTTCAAACTAAGTTCCTCTCTTTTTACAGATGGACAGCGTGTACACCCGTCCAGGATACGGCACAACGGAGACACAGGCGCAGACGTGCAGCAGGGACCCATTGCAAGGATTCTTTTCAGATTAAGACCCTGCGTAGACCTTTCTTACTGTCTCTTGTTGATTCACATCCCACGGTTTTTTACCATAACCCGCAAGGAGGCTGGCGTTTTGGCATCGGCCGCGCCAGAAATTCTCGCCTGTACCTGGACACTAGGGGCTTAGGGCATTGTTCTGCCCGTTATCATAAAGACCGAATACCTTAGGGAGTGTTCGGTGTCTCAAGTTAGGCCTTATATGCATCAACTCCGAATCATGTCTTTGGTCAAATGTTGGGTTTGCCTGGCTCCTGTGTTTTGCTGCCTTACGTTCCGTATCATCGGCTAACGTGGCACCATGAGAACTACTGCGATTGTGCCCCGGTTCGGCCGGGCGAGCACCTCAGAGAGAAAGCCAAAACTGATTGTCATGATACTGCGAGACTGGTCAACCACTCGATCGACTACCGAATGTTTAGAATTCTTCGCTTTGACGAAGGGCCGCTTCAGTCAGCACATACGCTACTGAATTGGAGAGTGCGGTGCCCCTAGGGACTATGTCGTAGCCCCACCCTCGAACTCCTATGGCTAAGTGAAAGTGATAAAGCATTATAGTCGGGTTGCCTCGTTTGCTACGCTACCACCTCCTTCACAGGACCGAGACGTTGGATTAAGTGTGAAAATGCGCTATTTTTGCAAACACCCCCGCACCTTGTGCGTGGGGACTGAAGCCGAAGACTGCCATCTTTCAGGTTATACACAAGTATACATTAACGGCCGCACAGGAGATATTTCAATACTTGAACGCACAAGTATAAAAAGCACTTATATTATATATATCATCTTGCGAACCATAAAGTTCATTCGAACATGACATTTTTTGAGCACTGCGACTCTATTACACGAGCACCACGCAGAACTTCCCCAAAATAGTGCTCGGCGGGTAACCGGCTCTCGTCCGAACCCTGGGTCGCAACTTCGGTGGCATCCATCTCTGTCTAGTATGTCTTCACACGGGCGAGGGCCATCCGTGCACCCTCTATGCAGGCCAACCGCTTTATCCCCTTGATATGCGGCACCGCCCCAAGAAATTGCTGCAATAAGCAAAAATAACTCTTCGGCTTGGGCCTATCCGGCCAGACATGAGCCACGATATCCGTCATGGCAAGTACGGACAATCTATTCAGCTCAGCCCACTCAGCCAACCGATCGGTCAGCGGAAGTGAACGCTCCGGACTATGGAATTGAGCCCAAAAAAGCTCTTCCGTCTCGTGATCCTTTTGACTTCGGAAGTGCACAACAACATCTGCCGCACTCGCCGCTAAGTCCATATAAGGATCCTCCGGACCCCACAGCTGGCCAAGCTGAGCGTACTTCGGATCTGTAAACCTCCTGCGTAGCAGAAAGGGCTTGCCAGCCACAATATCTCCGGCCTGGCGCAGCTCCTCCTTTATAGCCCGCATTGCAGAATGGGCATCCTTGGCTTTGGCGGTGGCCTTCCTCAGGTCTTCTTGCTCCGCTCGGCGTTCTTTTTCAAGAGCCTCATAGCGGTTGGTAACATCTTTCAACTTCACGGTCATTTCGGCCATCTCCTCCCTGTTTCGGCAGTCAGCAGGCCTTTCGGCTTCTAGCTCTTCGGCCACCTTCGAGGCAGCCGCATTACTCCTCTTGGCCTGCTCCTTGGCTCGAGTAAGCTCTGCTCGAAGGTCCTCCACAGCAGCGGCACCATCTGCATCAAGCACACATATTGTAAGGAGTGGGCTTCGGCTCCCTTACTAGGTGACCACGGAGAAAAAACCTGCCTTGCGACTCGTCAAGTCGCTTGTTGACTAGCGCAATGTCTGCATCCGCAACATCGAGTTACCGCTTTAGTTCGGCAACTCCATCAGTCCGGCTGGCCACCGGACTATCCGCCACCTGCATAGGCAAGGCGAAAATCAATACCTGCGATTTTGATCCTCGGCACGCTTTCGCTCTCGACAACCTACCGAGTCTCAGGGGCTACTATCTATACAGGGCGCACTTTATGTGTAAAACTGTCAAAAGGTATGTCATTTTTACATACCTCAAACCCCGCCAAAGAAGCTTCGACAAGATTATGCAACCCGCCGGGCGGATGAAATTCTTCCAATCACCATACTCATCAATGTATGGTGATCTTCTGAGATAGACGCCCTCTCAAGCAGATCCTTCAGCTCCCCCGGCCGTACACCAGCTAGCGCTGAACTCTTCGGCCCTGCCGGTCTTGGGGATACCCTCCGTGATGACACCTCAGGGTCATCCGCTCCACCTGACGGTGCGGCGGATGGTGGCGTCTCGCTCTCCATCATCTCCGGACGAAGGTCCCCCGAAGACGAGCTCATCTGAGAAGGACGGAGATCCGAACTACAAGGTAAAACTTGTTATCCTCGAAGCGCAAATAGGGATGTCCTTATTACAAAACTCCTTTTTTCTACTTACGGCTCATTGAGGGCTGATTCTTTAGGGAGACTGTGGTCGGGCCTCCCGGACGCAGGACCCTCCGTGAAGATCTCTTCCCCGCTTCGGGCTTTGGCCTCCGGGTTTTGAAGCGGTCCTCTTCTCCCCTTGGAAGGAGGGATTCTTGATCCCCCCTTCCTCAAAAGCCTCCTTGGTAGAGGCGGTAGTTCCTCTGTTCTCCCTTTCGCCTTCCTCTGAAGGCGCAACCTCCAAGATCCCGACCAGACGGATCCGCTCGGTCTCGGGGGGGGCCGACACCGTGATCAATTTTGCTTGCGCTATCCACTCCTGTTTAGAGGACAATTGGTTAAAAGACAAATCGTAGAAATGCAAACAAATGGTAAGTCCGGACACGGAACTACTTACTTGTGTATCCGGGCGATTGCAGCTTAGGCCGGCGTCCTCGGTCAATTCCGGACACACCTCTTGTGATTCGAAGAACAATTTGTACATCTCCATGGGTGTCGTACCCATGAAGTGTTGGAGAATTCATGGTCCCTCCGGATTAAACTCCCACAGCCGGAGGGGACAGCGTTTGTAGGGCAGGAGACGCCTAATCAGCATGACCTGCATCACCATGACCAGATCGATCTCCCTCGCTTGGAGGTCTTGAATCCGGCCCTACAATAGGGGCACGTCCTTTGACGGTCCCCAGTTGAGCCCTTGGTTGACCCACGACATCAGTCATCGTGGAGGTCCTGAGCGGAAGATGGGCGGCGGCTTCTGCCTGCTGCCCCTGGGAGCGGTAATATAAAACCACTCCTGTTGCCACAAGCCGAGCTCCTCTTGGAAAGAGCCCTCGGGCCATGGAGCATCGGCCCTCCTATTTACGACCGCCCCACAAGACTCGCTTGGCGCCCTCGATCATCTTCGGCTCCACATTAAAAGTTTTGAGCCACAAACCGAAGTGGGGGGTAGTACGGAGGAAGGCCTCGCAGACGACAATGAATGACGAGATGTGGAGGATGGACTCCGGAGCCAAGTCGTGGAATTCCAGCCCATAGTAAAACATGAGCCCTCTCACAAAAGGATCCATCGGGAAGCCTAAACCCCGACGGAGGTGGGACACGAACACGACGCTTTCGCCGGGCTCGGGAGTGGGAATGACTTGCCCTTTGGCGGGCAGCCTATGCGAAATCTCGTAGGTCAAGTACTTGGCTTCTCTCAGCTTTTGCACGTCCTCTTCCGTAATAGAGGAGGGCATCCACCGGCCCTGAAGGTCGGATCCGGACATTGTTGAAGGTCCGAAGTGCTCGAATCTAGAGCTCTGGGTGTTGGAACTCGGGGCGAGGGGTAGATTCGGTTGAGGATTGAAGAAAAGAAACGAGCCTTGGTCTCATTATAAAGAGGGAAGAATACCAAGAGCCGTCCCCATGACCGTTTGGGACTCACCTTCCATAGAGGAGGCGTGGCGACGGGCACGGTTGGGTTACCCACGTCCGTATTGATGGGAATCCTGGAATAAGGGGAACACGATCTCTGCTTCGACAAGACGTGCCAAGGAAACAGCTTCGCTAAACACGCTGAGGTGGTATAATAAAAAACGATTCAAGTAAAGGCTTGGTAGTGGCGTGACGTCATGCCACAAAATACGTCAGCAGATTGAACTTGTGTACATATTATTCTCTCTACGGTGGAATGTGGAATTTATTTTGCAGAGCCGGACACTATCCTGGTGTTCACAAATCTTCTATGAATTATTCGGGGGAGGAACCCGCCTTGCAATGCCGAACAATATGCGTGCCGGACTCATCGTCATTGAAGCCTGGTTCAGGGGCTACTGAGGGAGTCCTGGACTAGGGGGTGTCCGGATAGCCGGACTATCATCATCGGCTGGACTACCAAGACTATGAAGATACAAGATTGAAGACTTCGTCCCGTGTCCGGATGGGACTTTCCTTGGCGTGGAAGGCAATCTTGGCGATACGGATATGTAGATCTCCTACCATTGTAACCGACTTTGTGTAACCCTAGCCCTCTCCGGTGTCTATATAAACCGGAGGGTTTTAGTCCGTAGGACACACAACCATTACAACAATCATACCATAGGCTAGCTTGTAGGGTTTAGCCTCCTTGATCTCGTGGTAGATCCACTCTTGTACTACCCATATCATCAATATTAATCAAGCAGGAGTAGGGTTTTACCTCCATCGAGAGGGCCCGAACCTGGGTAAAAACATCGTGTCCCTTGCCTCCTGTTACCATCAGCCTAGACGCACAGTTCGGGACCCCCTACCCGAGATCCGCCGGTTTTGACACTGACAGCTTTCTTTAGGGTTTCAAAGGCTTCCATGCAATCATCATCAAACACAAAGGGAATATCCTTTTGCAAAAGATTAGTAAGAGGCCTAGAAATTTTAGAAAAGTCTTTGATAAACCTCCTATAGAAACTAGCATGACCAAGGAAACTACGAATACCTTTGATATCTTTAGGACATGGCATTTTCTCAATTGCATCAACCTTGGCTTTGTCCACCTCAATGCCTCTTTCAGAAATTTTGTTGCCCAAGACCATACCTTCATTAACCATAAAGTGTCTCTTCTCCCAATTCAAGACAAGATTTGTTTGTTCACATCTCTGCAAAACTCGACCAAGATTGCTTAAACAATCATCAAAAGACTTCCCATAAACAGAAAAGTCATCCATGAAAACCTCAACAATCTTTTCACAAAAATTAGAGAATATAGTAGTCATACATCTTTGAAAGGTAGACGGTGCATTACATAAACCGAAAGGCATACGTCTACACGCAAATGTTCCAAAAGGACAAGTAAAATTGGTCTTTTCTTGATCAGATTGTAAAATAGGTATTTGTGAAAAGCTAGAGTATCCATCAAGGAAGCAAAAATGTGTGTGCTTAGATAATCTTTCTAACATTTGATCGATAAAAGGCAGAGGGTAATGATCTTTTCTAGTAGCTTTATTTAATTGTATAATCAACTATCATTCTATAGCTCGTGACAATTCTTTGTGGAATAAGCTCATTCTTATCATTAGGAACAATAGTAATACCTCCCTTCTTAGGGACACAATGAACAGGACTTACCCATCTACTATCAGCTATAGGATAGATTATACCGCCTGTAAGTTTCAGATTTCGCTCTTACCACTTCTTTCATTTTCAGGTTTAACCGACGTTCATGATCAACAATGGGTTTAGCATCAGGTTCCATATTAATCTTGTGCTGACATATAGTGGGACTAATGCGCTTAAGATCATCAAGAGTATATCCAATAGCAACCCTGTGCTTCCTTAGAACTTTCAATGATCTTTCTTCTTCATGTTCTGAAAGGTTAGCACTAATAATAACAGGATATATCTTCTTTTCATCAAGATAAGCATATTTCATAGTGTCTGGCAATTGTTTTAATTCAAACACAGGATCACCTTCAGGTGGAGGAGGACCTCCTAGAGTTTCAATAGGCAAATTGTGTTTAAGCAGAGGTTGTTGTTCAAAAAAGATTCTATCTATTTCATTTATTTCACGCATATGCAAATCATTTTCATGGTCTAGCAAATATTGTTCCAAAGGATCAGTAGGAGGCACAGCAATAGAAGCAAGACCAATAATTTCATCCTTACTCGGCAAATCTTTCTTATGAGGTTGTTTACTAAACTTGGAAAAAATTAAATTCATGAGATTCATCACCAAAGCTAACACCGACAGTTTGTTTCTCAAAATCTATTTTAGCATTGATGGTGTTCAAGAAAGGTCTACAAAAAATAATGGGACAAAAGTCATCTTGTGGGGTGCTAAGAACAAGAAAATCAGTAGGTATTTTATTTTCCCACACAAGACTTCAATATCTCTAAGAATCCCAATTGGTGATATAGTATCTCTATTAGCAAGTTTAATAGTAGCATCTATGTCTTCTATTTCAGCAGGTGCTATTTCATCTTTAATTTCTTTATATAGGGAGAAAGGAATAGCACTCACACTAGCACCTAGGTCACATAACCCGTGATAACAGCGATTTCCTATCTTAACTAAGACAACATGCATGCCAACAACTGGTCTATGTTTATCTCTTTCTTCAGGTTTAGCAATTCTAGAAGCTTCACCACAGAAGTAAATAACATGCTCATCAATATTATCCACTAACAGATCTTTAACCATAGCAACACTAGGTTCAACTTTGATTTGTTCAGATGGTTTGGGTGTTCTAACATAACAACCATAGTTGAAGTTTGAGCGTGTTCCTTCATCCTAACAAGAAAAGGTGGTTTTCAATATAAGTAGTGGGAACAACTGGATCAACATTGTAAATGATAGTTTCTTCTTTAGCATTTTTCGGTTCTTTAACTTCTTCTTTAATTGATGGGTGATATTTAAACCACTTCTTCTTAGGGAGATGAACATGAGTAGCAAAAGATTCACAAAAGGAAGCTACTATCTCAGATTCAAGTCCATATTTAGTGCTAAACTTTCGAAAAGCATCGGTATTCATAAAAGATTTAACACAATCAAACTTACGTTCAACACCTGACTCTTTACCTTCGTCGAGCTCCCAATCTTCAGAGTTGCATTTAATTCTTTCTAAAAGATCCCACCGGAGTTCAATAGTCTTCTTCATAAAAGAACCAGTGCAAGAAGTATCGATCATGGATTGATCATTACGAGAAAGCCGAGCATAAAAATTCTGAATAATAATTTCTCTCGAGAGCTCATGATTGGGGCAAGAATATAGTATTGACTTAAGCCTCCCCCAAGCTAGAGCGATACTTTCTCCTTCACGAGGCCAAAAATTATATATATAATTCCAATCATGATGAACTAGATGCATAGGATAAAATTTCTGATGAAATTCCAATTTCAAACGGTTCAGTTCCAAGATCCAATATCATCGCATAGCCTATACCATGTTAATGCTTTTCCCTTCAAAGATAAATGGAAAACCTTCTTCTTAGCTTCATCTCCGGGAAAACCTGCAAGCTTAAATAATCCACAAATTTCATCCACATATATCAAGTGCATATCAGGATGTTCGGTTCCATCTCCTGCATAAGGATTAGCTAGCAGTTGCTCTAACATACCCGAAGGGATTTCATATTCAATATTTTCAATAGGTGCAGTAGGTTGAGGGGTAACTAATTTTGGTTCCGGTCGAGGTGAAGATACCCCAAACAAACCCCTCAAAGGATTGTTTTCCATAGTAGCAAGTAACAATAAATTTCAGCACATAGTAATAATGTTTCCTTACCAATTTCCACTTACCAAGAGCGCTTCACTCCCCGGAAATGGCACCAGGAAATAGCCTTGATGACCCACAAGTGTATGGGGTCAATTATAGCCTTTTCGATAAGTAAGAGTGTCAAACCCAACGAGGAGCAGAAGGAAATGACAAGTGGTTTTTAGCAAGCTATTGTCTGCAAGTGCTAAAATTGTAAGTAGCAGAGTATTTTGGTAGCAAGATAATTTGTAATGAGAAAGTAACAATAGTAGTAAAAAAATTGCACCAAGGTAGCCCAATCCTTTTGAGGCAAAGGACAGGTCAAAACATTTTCTTATGATAAGCAAAGTGTTCTTGAGGGTACACGGGAATTCATCTAGTCACTTTCATCATGTTGGCTTAATTCGTGTTCGGTACTTTGATAATTTGCTATGTGGGTGGACCGGTGCTTAGGTGTTGTTCTTACTTGAAAAAACCTCCTACTTAAGATTAACCCTCTCGCAAGCATCCGCAACTACAAGAAAAGTATTAAGAATAAATTCTAACCATAGCATTAAACTTTTGGATCCAATCGGTCCCTTACGGAATAGCACATAAACTAGGGTTTAAGCTTCTGTCACTCTCGCAACCCACCATCTAATAACTACTCAACAATGCATTCCCTTAGCCCAAATATGGTGAAGTGTCATGTAGTCTACGTTCACATGACACCACTAAGAGAATGGCAACATACATATCATCAAAATATCAAACACATATCAAGTTCACATGATTACTTGCAACATGATTTCTCCCTTGACCTCAAGAACGAAAGTAACTACTCACAAATGATAAATGTGCTCAGGATCACAGGGGTATTAAATAGCATAATGGATCTGAACATATAATCTTCCACCAAATAAACCATATAGTAATCAACTACAAGATGCAGTCAACACTACTAGCCACCCACAAGCACCAATCTATAGTTTTGATACAAAGATTGAACACAAGAGATGAACTAGGGTTTGAGAGGAGTTGGTGTTGTCAAGATGTTGATGAAGATAGCCCTCCCCAAGATGGGAGAGTTGTTGGTGATGATGAATACGATGATTTCCCCCTCTGGGAGGGAAGTTCCCCTGGCGGAATCGCTCCGTCGGAGGGCAAAAGTGCTCCTGCCCAAGTTCCTCCTCGAGGCGGTGATGCTTCGTCCCGAATGTCCTCTCCTAATTTTTTTTCTGGGTCGAGAAGATGGGCACCGGAGGTGGGCCGAGGAGGGCAGCACCCACCAGGGCGCGCCTAGGCCTCCTGGCGCGCCTAGGTGGGTTGTGCCCACCTGGTGGCCCTCCTCTGGTACTTATTTGCTCCAGTATTTATTAAATATTCCATCAAAAATCCTCGGGGAGTTTCAGCTCATTTGGAGTTGTGCAGAATAGGTAGCTTGACGTAGCTTTTTTAGGTCCAGATTTCCAGTTGCCAGTATTCTCCTCCATGGTGCATACCTTGCATATTATGAGAGAAAAGGCATTAGAACTACTCCAACAAGCATTATTATACAATAAAACAACATAAATAATAGTAGGAAAACAAGATGCAAAATGGACATATCAGTCATGGGCCCAAGGATAATTCTTCGCGGTCCCATACCAATTGACTCAAACATAGGTGGCTCCAGCCACTGCCCTCTCTCTTGAGAGGTTTTGGTTCGTGTTTTGTCCTCGTTGTCTTCTGCCTTATTTTGAGCCGTATTTGTTTTTGAATTGCCTTGTGTGTGCTCGTTTGCATGTCTGGTTTCTTGAAGTTTGCTTTGCAAAGGCCGTGTTTTTCTGTTTTTTGTCAAAACATGCACTTTCTTGGGTTTGCGGTACTACTGTGGCAAGCCACGATACTACCGCTGGAGATGGGTGTCTCCTGTGCTTGCACAGCTGCACCCACGGCATGGTACTACCGCTTCCATCGCGGCAGTAAGTTTTACTACCGTTGGAAGAGCGGTACTACCTCCCTGTGTGCGGTACTTCCACATGGGCGGTACTACCGCGATGACCCACGGTACTACCGCGCTATCGCGAGCGCGTGTGGGTTAAGGGCGGGTAGGGGGAGTTCCAACTCCCCCATACCCATTCATCTCTTCCCCTCACAGCGTCTATCTCTCCTGCCCAAGAATGGCATCAGAGGACCTTGCCGGATCTCCGTCTCCAGCCACTCTCCTCGCATTCAAACCGGTGGGATCAATCCCCACCTCTCCCTCTTGCCATGGAACCCGGTATCTCCCTTAGTCCCTCTCTCTTTGCCCCGTTGTTGTGCTTCTAGGTTTTGGGAGATGCATGTGTAGTTCTTGTGTGTTTTGGCTAAAAATTTTGCAAGAGGAGACTATATATAGGAGAGTTCTAGTGAAGTAGAAATGCCATTTGGTACGGCGCAACAATATAGTTTTGATCAACGGTAGTACCGATCTAATTGTATGGATGTTCCTAGATTTGTTCTTGCGAAGATCCGTTCGGTGTGGTACTACCGCTCCTCTGGAGCGGTACGATCGCCCGCTCTTGCGAGGTTCGCCCCGTGCGGTACTACTGTACCGCTCCTCTGGAGCGGTACTACCGACCGGCGTAAGGAAGTAAAACATTACTTCCGCTCTAAGCGTGGTACTATTGTGCCAACCCAGCGCAGTACTACCGCGGCTAGAGCGGATGTAAATTTTTACTTCCGCATCTTGGACCAGTACTGCCATTGACTTAAAAACTACTTTGTTGTGTCCACCCAATCTCATTTCTACTTGTTTCGTTTGGTTTTGGCCTTGGTCTTTGCAATAATCCTTCTCTCTCTTCTCGTATGTTTGGGTTTGTGTGTCATAGGTCGTGGCTCTGGTTCCAATGCAAGGCGCTCAAATCCCAGTCGCGACACAAGCTCCAAGCGTCTTCACAACCAAGAAGCTCCAGAGGGCTCCAGTGCCCCACAATGCCATGTCAAGACCACATCTAACAAGTTCAAGGAGCCAACTGTCGGCATGGATGAAATGCCTCAAGAGGATTTGAAGAAAGCTCAACCCCTACGTCAAGCCTAGGGAACTCAGTAGGGGAAATGACTTGTTTTGGACCAAGCAACAAAATCTCATCTTCTTAGATGTGATCAAGGCCAAGCAAAACACGTATATGCCAGTTCAATGGATTGACATGGACCATCTGAAGAAGAATCGGGCATATTTTGGTGAGACTTTGGATTTGGTGGAGCAGTTTGGTATTGAGGACATCATCACTTTCCATCTTGACTTTGACCCGGAGCTGGTGGCTCGGTTCTTTGCTTTTGTCCACATCCACACAGATGAGAAGCGGATCATGACCTGCATTGAGCATTCGTAATGAGGGGCTTGATGTGCCCGTTGGTGCCCGCCCACATGCCAACCCAGAGTCTGCTAACAAGAACAAGCTTCAACCTTTTCTTGTTGAGAAGACCCTCCCTAGTGGCAAGAAGTCTTCTGTGTTGAACCCGTTTCTTGACATCATGTACCAGATCTTCTACAACTCTCTTTTTCCTTGCATAGGCGACAAGGACAAGGTGCACTCCTATCTTGTGGACATTATGCTCATGTGTGAGGAAGCGCGTCGCCAACAACCTGAGCCACTTGATGTCTCTCATATCATGTGGAGTGAGCTTTAGTTTGCGGTGTTCCATTGAAAGGTGCCCATCTATGGACCTTATTTGTTCCTCTTGATCTCAAAGACTTGGGAGAAGCTCTTTCCAGGTGAAGAGTTTCTTGCTCCCAACTGGATTCGCCATGAGCCCATCAAGCTGCACCAAAAGAACAAGTGGGCTAACACAACTACCCGGGCTGAGGCCGAGGCTACTCATATGGATGTTGATGAGGATGAGTTTGAGGAGGAGGCTGAGGACAGTTCTGAGGGGTATGCACTTCCATCTACTGAGCCTTCCTGAGCTAAGAAGCTCAAGGCCAAGGTGAAGTCTCTGTTCTGCATGCAGGCCAAGGGGCAGTACCAAACCCATGTTGCTCAGAAGGAGAGTCGTCAACGCGACAAGAGGATCTTGAGGAAGCTTGGCGAGCAAGTCTTGAGCAGGTCCAAGAATAAAATCACTCCTGAGGCTGCCTGGATGGCGAAGCAGGGCTATCAGTGGACTGAGTCTGATGGGGAGTCCATTCCTGCTGCTAAGATAGATGAGGAGCTTGATGGGTGATCACGTCAGTAGGAGCTACCACATGTGTCGTAGGTGTCCTCTCTGCCTTTTTGGTGTCCCGATGCCAAAGGGGGAGAGAGTGTAGGATTTGCAACTCTTGTGTCTCTTTTGCTTTCGTTTCATTGAACATTCGTTGCTTTGGTTTGTTGGTTTGTGTTGGTGTGCGTGTGAGGCCAGGAGACTTATTCTATCATATGGTGCGAGACATATGCCCTCAAGCTTATCCTTATTGTCTAGTATGTTTAGTAGAATTGTGAGCTTATTTTATCTTGTGCCCTTTATTTCATGCTCACTTATTTTACCTTGCCTCAATAATTAATGTCACTTATACTGTTGCAAGTTTTTTCTTGTCTATAAATATAGGGGAGTGTTGATCCTAGTATGTGTGTTGTGCAGTCCAAAGCATATCTATAGAGTGCACACATCTAGGGGGAGCCTGCCTATATTTTATAGATTTTGGGTTTGCTTATGTTCATTTTATATCCCTATGTGCAAATCCCGTATTGTCATCAATCCACCAAAAAGGGGGAGATTGTAAGGGCATATTTCTCCCTATGTGGTTTTGGTGATTGATGATAGTGCATTTGCGGACTAATCGTGTGCATTGAGAATTTCAGATATCTCATGTCTAGGCACAAGACGATTCGTTGCCCCTTGGAGCCTATCGAAGACGGCGGTTCTCTATGTTTCTTTTTGGTGGATTTGAGTCGTAGGAAAGACGTACTATTAAGAGGGGGTCCGTTTCGAAAAGGTTAGGGTGGAATCAACATGAACACATATGTTCTTTGCACCACCTTTCCTTCGCTTGATTGGAGCACCGTCTGTTTATCCTTGTCTTTGCGAGATGAAGGCTTCCAAGTGCTATAGTTTCCGTGGCGTGCGGTAGTACTGCTCAAGGGAGCAGTAGTACCGCAGGGGTCCACGGTAGTACCGCTGCCTCTAGCCCAGAACGCTGTCGCGCACGAAAGTAGGTGCGGAAGTAATTTTTTACTTCCGCCCCTACGCGGTAGTACCGCTCCCTACGAGTGGTAGTACCGTGCCGGATTTTCGCACGTCCCAAACTCTGCGGAAGTAGTCACAGACGTATTTTATTTAGTCCGTGCCTTTTACAGCCTAGTTGAGCCCTGCCCTGCGGTAGTACCGCAGGGGCTCGCGGTAGTACCGCTCCGGCGGTTCTACCGCTCGTTTCGTAGTGCAACAGGACCTCAGCTGGCTTCTACCGCACGAGCGGTAGTACCGCAACAAGATGTAGTAGTACCGTAGCGCCTTGCGGTAGTACCACAAGCGTGTGCGGTAGTACCGCATCTCGCGGTCTGAGTGAGTGGGTAACGGTTGGATCTTTTCCCCCACTATATAAAGGGGATTTTATTCCCCAAGAAGACCACCTCTTTTCTCCCCAAGCTCCATTGTTGCTCAAAGCTCCATTTTCGCCCGATCTCTCTCCCTAGCCAATCAAACTTGTTGATTTTCTAGGGATTGATTGAGAAGGCTCCGATCTATCCTTCCATCAAGAGAAATTTGATTCCCCCCACTAATCCCTTGCGGATCTTGTTACTCTTGGGTGTTTGAGCACCCTGGACAGTTAAGGTCACCGCGGAGCCATATTCCATTGTGGTGAAGCTTCGTGGTGTCATTGGGAGCCTCCAATTAAGTTGTGGAGATAGCCCCAACCTTGTTTGTACAGGTTCGGTCGCTGCCTTCAAGGGCACCAATAGTGGAATCACGGCATCTCGCATTGTGTGAGGGCGTGAGGAGAATACTGTGGCCCTAGTGGCTTCTTGGGGAGTATTGTGCCTCCACACCGATCCAACGGAGACGTACTTCCTCTCAAAGGGAAGGAACTTCGGTAACACATCCTCGTCTCCACCGACTCCACTCTTGATTATCTCTTACCTTTACTTGTGCAAGCTTATATTGTGTTGTAACCTTGCTTACGTGTGTGCTTGTTGCTGTTGCGTCATATAGGTTGCTCACTTAGTTGCATATCTAGACAACCTACTTTGATGCTAAGTTTAATTTGGTAAATAAAAGCTAAAAATTGTTAGTTGCCTATTCACACCCCCCCCCTAGTCAACTATATCGATCCTTTCATTGGGCCCCAGTGATGAGTCGAGTGTGGATTTGCAGCTGGGATAGAAAAAGGCGACCCGGAATTGTGAGTCGGAGATGGACTTGCAACTGGGACAAGAAGGAAGGTCCCCCATTGCGAGTCAAGGGTGAACTTGCAACTAAGACAAAAAAGGTCGTGTCCAAGTTGCGAGTCGATGTTGGAGTTGCAACTCCGACAAAAAAAGTTGGGCTGCAGTTGCGAGTCGAGTGTGGACTTCAACTGGGATTAGACAAAATTATAGTGTTAGTTGCGAGTCGATAATGGACTTGCTACTGGGATTAGACAAAATTATAGTGTTAGTTGCGAGTTGATAATGGACTTGCTACTGGGACAACTACAAACTATGAGCCTAGTTGCGACTCTAGGATGAAACTGCAATTCAGATGAAAAACAAACGTTAGTCTTAGTTGGCGGCACGCACCGCGTGACATTTGACGCACGCGGTGAAACAACACACAATCAAGATTTGCATAATATTTAAAGTGAGCAGATCAAACAGTCAAAACTTCGACGATATATTACTAAATTTCAGATAGATGCGACGTAGCAAATCTGTTTTAAGAAGTTAATGAATTTTAAACAAATAAAATAATGTGGAAAAAGGAAGGAAAAGGGAAAAAGTGGGAAATCAAAAACCATGAATTTTAAAGATTTAATAAATTGTAGAAAAATAAATGAAAAAACAACAACAAGATGCGACAAACACGAAAAACGTGACAACAATCCACCCCGAGCGACAAACACGAATCAGGTTGTGTAGATTGTTTTAGTACATTGTTCTGGTCCAATAGAACAACATATTACCCCGCCGATAATATGAGGACATAGAAATGTTACTTTACGCGAGACTGAGGTCACGAGATATAAAAAATAACTGAAAATAAGAGAAAATTGTGCAGCCATCACCTCCTGATATAAATTAAAAAGAAATGAACACCGGAGCCTCTCTTTAGTCGCTCCTGTTCTGAAGGACTTTAAAAGTAAAAATGGACAACACTGCCTCTCCTTTTGTCTCTCCTGGGTCTTCCCAGTCGGCAGTCCATGGGGAAACAAACTCGGAGACAAAACAAAAGCCCAACCTGGAGTGCCATAACGGGCCAATAGAAAAACAATCTACATCTAGAGCACAAACGCAATGGGCCGACAAGAGCGACACAAACGCAGGTCACTCATGCTCGAGCGGACTAGAGCGAAATCGCTAGCTGAGGTGTACTCGTTGCGAAGATCACTCCAACTTTCTCAGGTTGTGCGTCACTTGTCACAATCTTAGAGTTTTCTTTTTTACGTAGATCCGTTTATTCAAAACGTTTTATCACTTAAATTGTGCGTCCAAATCTTGAACCGCATTCACCGTTTGATTCCTCGCGTCTAGACCTTCAAAACTAGATCCCATGTTGATAGGTTTTGACGAACTTTTTTTTCACGAAAAAACCAGACGAAAAAATTGAACCGACAGCACGGGTGTTTTCCTTTTCGAAAGAGGCACGCTCGTGCCTCTAACGAAATCACAACCGTGCCTCTCGCGGAAGCAACCGTGACTCTCGCAAAAGGAAAAAAAAAGAAAAAAACATGTTTTTTCGTTTCTGAGGAGGCACGGCCGTGACTCTCGCGAAAGCACAACCGTGCCTCTCACGGAAGCAAAACCGTAACTCTCGCGAAAAAAATAGAAAACACGTTTTTTTTGTTTCCGAGAGGCACGGACGTGACTCTCGCGAAAACACAACCGTGCCTCTCGCGAAAAAAATAGAAAATACATTTTTTTTTCGTTTCCGAGAGGCATGGCCGCTACTCTCGCGAAAGCACAACCGTGCCTCTCGCAAAAGCAAAACCGTGACTCGCGAAAGGAAAAAAAACAAAAAAGGCGTTTTTTTGTTTCCAAGAGGCATGGCCATGACTCCCACGAAAGCAAAACCGTGACTCTCGCGGAAGGAAGAAAAAAACGCGTTTTTTGCGAAAAAAATATTTTTTTTAATTCTTTTTGTCAAAAAATTAGGGAAGACCGATGAAAAACCAAAACGTTGAATACACAAAAAAACGTTAAAAAGCAAAAAATTTGTGCGAAAAAATAAAAAATAAAATCCGGAGGGAGCGCCCAGAGCGTGACACATAACGAATGACTGAGAGCGCGTCAAGTGATGCTGTTGTCTTTCGAAGGAGCGCCCGTTAATTAGTTGCTCTCGGATTAGAGGCTCGCACGAAAAAGCACAAACATATCGAACGGTGATGGAGTTGGATGTGTGATAAGTATATTATACATCTAGTAGATGTGAAATGGTAAATCTGAAAAGGAAAACGTGGGACCTGTAAAGGGAACAACAAAACGACCCTACGAAGCCGGCGGGAACATGCAACCGAAGCGCGGACCAACCAAACCAACCGCCCGTGGCCGTGGGAGGACCGAAACTGGGAGGAAGTCGTCCAAGTCCACCGCAACACCAACCGCGTCGGCCGCCAAGACAACGCGTCTTCAGTTCACCCGTCCCCCATCTCCTCCCCCCTGTGCCCCTATAATATCCCCTCTCATCCCCATTCCATTCCCACACAGCAATCAACCGCGTTCTCCACTCCCCATTCTCCCTCTCTCCGATCGCCCATCTCCGCTCATATGGCCACCGAGGTCCTCCGCCCGCACAACATCCTGCAGCCGCAGACGCAGAGGATCCGCGCCGCGCACCGGAGGCCCAGCAACCCCGACACCACCAGGAGGTCTCCTCCCCCATCGGCCTCGACGACCTGCCGGAGAAACCATGGGCGGCCTTCCTCTTCCTCTTCTTCCTCGTACGGGAAGGTGACGTATGCAGCCGCTCCGGCGAGGCGCCCCGCGGTGGAAGTGTACGCCGGCCCGGCCTTCTCCGCCGCGTCCCCGGAGCCGAGCTCGCTGCCCCTGCCGCAGTTCCCGCTCCAGAAGCCCGCGGCCGCCGTCAACGATGCCGCCACGCGCGACCTCAGGCGCATGCTGCGCCTCGAGTAGCTCGCTATCCTGGTGCCAGCTAGTGGACATGAGCTGTATGTTAGTTTAGTTCTAGCGGCAATCGTCGTTGAGTGGTGCGGCCGCGCGCGGCAAGGCCTCCGGCTCGGTTTTATTGTGTGGCCGGCGGCGAGGCGCGCGGGGGCCGTGGGCTCCGACGACGGCGGTCTGGAATGAGCGCAGCCAGCGATGTGACCATGGACCGGCGTGATGTAATTACATGAAGAATCCCAAGTCCAAGAATGCCTACATATATGTACGACCTCCTCCTTAACCCCCTTTGTCTCTAGCTAGCACGCAGATGCCAAATGGCCAAAGTTAAAGGCTAAGATTATTTTGTTCATGTTGATTAAAAGAAGTTTATGTGTTCCAATCATGATGATTTGAATTAGTCACATCCAAATAAAGTGACGATGATTTCAGTTGGTCACACCACCCGGTAGGATGCTCGGCCAACTTAACATGCTCCCTCGGTCCGCCAAAGAGCGGACGTCTGGGTTTTCTAAGACGAAATAAGGATTTCACAAAAAAGCCCCTCAACCACTCAATTAAGGTGCCACTGCTTCGATTCCTGCAGATGATAAATGAGTAGGGAGAAGTAAAACACAGCTTTACCAATAGAATTTGCTCCCGCCACAGTACTTCCCGCCAGCTACAACTAGTACTACTCCATATCAGAAATGTAGCGCCAGATTGCAGAAATGAGAGGCGCCAGATTACAAATTTAGTAGATGAAGCGACTGCACCCGGCAATAAAGCCAGCACACTTGCACGAAGTAAACCAACACGCACATACCATGGCCAGTGACTTGAACATAACACCAGGAGAGGGAGAAGATGAACATGAGCCTTCCTTGCATGAAGAAGTGCCCCAGGTTGGCCATCACTTCGATATAAACATGAACCTAGGTACATCTTGATCATCTTTTCATTTGTTCCCCTTGATCATGTGAACATGCTGATGATTCTTCTTCGCCATAGAGGACGAACATGAGGCTGCCTTGCATGAAGAACCCCTGGTCGGTTTTGAGCCTCACTTGCATGAAGTACTCCAGGCTGGCCATCAGTTCATCGGAGAAGATGAAAATGAGCTTCCCTTGCATGAAGAAGTACCACTGGCGGGCCGTCACTTCGATCTGAACATGATCCCAGGTACATCTTGATCATCTGCACATGTTCAATTCTTGAGCATACTGTAGCTAATCCTGATGGTGTCTTCATGTTGAAGATGAACATGAGGCCGACATCGCCCATGGAGAAGAGGAACATGAGGCTGATGTTGCCCATGGAGAAGAGGACCTGCATGAATCGGATGAATCGGGTTAGTAAAATAATTTAGTTAGCACATTTGAATGTTTAATTACGATCTTATTCAACTACTCACATAACCTCACCTTTTAGAAGATGAACTGGAAGACCAAGGTGGTATTTTCCAAAGCATGGAAGAGGAAGTGCAACCAATGGATGAAGCTCTAGATGACCTTCATGTTGACCTGAAGGACTATGGTGTCTATGCCGGCGATATAGAAATTCGGTTTGACGAAGAAGAGCTTGATGATTCAGAACCACATGAAGCCATGTATGATTCAACACCAGATGAAGACACAGATGTGGAGTAAGAGCAAGAAGATAATGAACAAGTTCATGATGAAGAAAAATAGAAGAATTTAACAGATTTGCAAAGGACTAGTATTTATGAAGAATTGCTAGCAATAAGTGTTGGGGAACGTTGCATGGGAAACAACAAAAAAATTCATACGCTCACCAAGATCAGTCTAGGAGATGAACATCTACGAGAGGAGAGATTAGATCTACATACCCTTGTAGATTGCTAAGCGGAAGCGTTTAAGAAACGTGGTTGATGTAGTCGAACGTCTTCGCGATCCAATTATGATCCGTCCCACGAACTCCCGATCAAGTGCCGAACAGACGGCACCTCCGCGTTCAACGCCCGTGCGGCTCGATGACATCTCCTCCTTGATCCAGCAAGAGAGGGAGGAGAAGTAGATGGGATCTCAACTAGCACGACGGTGTGGTGGAGATGGTGGTGGAGCAATCCCAGCAGGGCTTCGCCAAGCGCTACCATAAGCCTAGGACGCTCCCTCCACCCCCCCCCACACACACACACAACCATGCACGCCCTAGGTGCTGGAGGGACCCTTTCGGACTCCTCCATACCTAGTTCAATCTTGTTACCAGCAAGTCTCTTTACTCATTCCATAATACAAGATCCCATGACCCGTGACTAACTCATTAGTCGCATTGCTTGCAAGCCTGTTGTGATGTTGTATTACCAAGTGGGCCCTGACATACCTCTCTGTCATACGGAGTGACAAATCCCAGTCTTGATCCATGCCAACTCAATAAACACCCTCGGAGATACCTGTAGAGCACCTTTGTAGTCACCCAGTTATGTTGCGATGTTTGGTACACACAAGGTACTCCTCCGGTGTCAGTGAGCTGCATGATCTCATGGTCATAAGAACATATACTTGACATGCAGGAAACGATAGCAAAAAACTTGATACAATCATATGCTACATTCATAGTCTGGGTCTTGTCCATCACATCATTCTCCTAATGATGTGATCCTTGTATCAAATGACAACTCATGTCTATGACTAGGAAACCATATCCATCTTTGATCAACGAGCTAGTCCGGTAGAGGCTTACTAGGGACATGTTGTTGTCTATGTATCCACGCATGCATTTGAGTTTCCGGTCAATACAATTATAGCATGGATAATAAACCATTATCATAACAAGGAAATATAATAATAACTACTTTATTACTGCCTCTAGGGCATATTTCCAGCAAGAAGTGTCAGCCGGAGATTAAAGAAGACCACAACCAGAGAAGTTGCAAACATGTTCCAAGTTTCAGTGTACAAGGTCAGACGCATTTGGAGGACGGTGAAGGAGTGTCTTCGACAAGGTATACCCGTTGATGTACGGTCAAGGAAGCCAAAAAACTATGGTCTCAAAAGAATTGTAGTTGACCTCGGTAGGGTTCTAGAGATTCCTCGCAGTCAAAGGAGAACTGTACGCAGTCTTGCAAGAGCTTTGGGTGTGAACACGCTACATAGGATGTTTACGGAAGGCTTGCTCGATAGGCATTCCAGCTCACTCGAGCCATATTGGAAGGAAGCAAACATGAAAGCTAGGTAGCGACATTGTCTCTCTATGTTTGACCCGCAAAGTTTGGCCCACATTCAAGGACATGTGTACCATATTCCATTTAGATGAAAAGTGATTTAACACCACTCAATAAGCCATGAAATTCTACAAGCTGCCATCAGAAGAAAACCGACATAGGACTGTGCAAAACAAAACTCCATTGGAAAACTAATGTTTTTGGTTTTAATAGGCGGGCCTAGATACAATGCAGAAGGTATTTGCATTTTTATGGGAAGATATGCATTTGGCCATTTATCAAAAAGGTGAATTTCAACCATTACACTTTTATTTATTAGGCGCATCCATACTTAATGTAACTTGAGTTGCTTTGTTGGTTGTAGGAGCCGGTGCCAAGGAGAAGTGATAACCATCCAAGAGGGACGCTAATCACCAAAACATTCAATATTAAGAGAGATACGTCGAGGGAGTTTTTGATTCAAAAGGTACTACCAGCTATTCAAGCATTTTGGCCTCAAGAGCTCGCTAGTGAGACTATATGGATCCAGCAAGACAATGCACCCTCACATGTCCCAAGTAATGACCTAGGTTTTCTTAATGTTGTTGCCCAAACTGGGCTTAATATTCGCCTCATGCTTATGATGCCGATAAGATGAGTTAATCAACAATGTGCAGCACGAATATCATGCTTATGATGCCTATAAGATAAACATGATTTTCCTTACACTACAATGTTGCTTAATTGAGGTAATGAAGATAGGTGGAGGCAACGCCTACAAGATCCCTCACAAATACAAGGATGGCCTAGAGCGTACATGAAATCTACCTGATGTTTTAGGGTGTGATCACAAACTCTACAAGACAAGGGAACTGTTCGACGTCTCTTCCTCGACCGACTCACCCGGCCGGAGTGCGCAAGTGTCGACCATGGGCCCCCTGCTGCCGTAGAGGAGCAGCCCGCTCGCTGCCGTGGAAAATGCGCTTTTGCCAGCAGCATAGATCGGCCGCACAGGATGCTCACAAACGTGTATATCGCACCCAACTATTCTACCTATTCATCTCTATGATCCATATGTCGAACCGTTACATGCAGACGTCTCTCAATGAACTCGTCGTAGAGGCCAAATCTCTATTCTAATAATAATGGGGCTCCGAGGTCCTCCGCCCGCACAACATCCTGCAGCCGCAGACGCAGAGGATCCGCGCCGCGCACCGGAGGCCCAGCAACCCCGGCACCGCCAGGAGGTCACCTCCTCCATCGGCCACGGCGCCCTCGACCACCGGCCGGAGACACCATGGGCGGCCTTCCTCTTCCTCTTCTTCCTCGTACGGGAAGGTGACGTATGCGGCCGCTCCGGCTAGGCGCCCCGCGGCGGAAGTGTACGCCGGCCCGGCCTTCTCCGCCGCGTCCCCCGAGCCGAGCTCGCTGCCGCTGCCGCAGTTCCCGCTCCACAAGCCCGCGGCCGCCGTCAACGACGCCGCCACGCGCGACCTCAGGCGCATGCTGCGCCTCGAGTAGGAGTGAGTAGCTGGCCCGGTGCCGGCGAGCTAGTCTCCTAGTGGACACGAGCTGTATGTTAGTCTAGTTCTAGCAGCAATCGTCGTTTAGTGGTGCGGCCGCGCGCAGCAAGGCCTCCGGCTCGGTTTTATTGTGTGGCCGGCGGCATGGCGCGCGGGGGCCGTGGGCTCCGACGACGGCGGTCTGGAATGAGCGCGCGCAGACAGCAATGTGACCATGGACCGGCGTGATGTAATTACAAGTAGAATCCCAAGTACAAGAGTACCTACGTATATGTACGACCTCCTAGTTGATCGACCCCCTTTGGCTCTAGTTAGCACGCAGGTGCCAAATGGCCAAGGTTAGGCTAAATTTGATTTCTGTTCATGTTGATTAAAAAAAGTTTATGTGTTCCACTCATGATGCTTTGAATGAGTCACGTCAAGGATAATGTTGATTTCAATCAGTCACATCCAAGATAATGTTGATTAATTAGTCACACCAGCCGGCGGGTTGCTTGGCCAACCTACATGCCTTACGTGCGCTACCCGACATGTCTGTTAGCAGTTGAATTGGTCGTCTAAGTCGTGTTATTTATGTTACTACCTCCACGTACCTACCTCATCATAAACACGTACCCTCCAACTCAAGATGGGAATGGGCCGGGTCGGCCCGCCGGGTCACTGACCCGGCCCAAAAACTCGAGGCCAATGGGTCAAATGGGTTGGCCTTGAATCATAAATGGGCCAGTGGAGCCGGCATCATGCGACCCGATGGATTGGACGGGTTGACCCATCTGAACCAATGACTCACGAACAACATGCATGCACATACATCTGAATGAGTTAGTGGGGCCATTTCGTATTCTCGTGTTACAGCATACGAACCATATGAAGCACGAACAGCGTGCTGCATACATGCGTACATATAGGCATATAGCCTGGGCCAGTGCGTTGTGCCTAATTATTTCAGGCACCTAATGGCATGTACATCAGCTCATCTATGACATGTTGGGACGGGATGAGTAGTACACAAAGATATCAAACTTGTGTAAAAAATTGCTGAATTTTGGGTCGGCCTCGTGTACCCAATGGGTCAGCGAGGCCACCAAATTCTGGTGAAATGGGCCGGCCCATGGCCTCACATATTGACCCTGGGGCCACCGGGCCAGGTCCAAGGCCAGGTCCGGGTCGGCCCATTCCCATCTTGACCTCCAACCAACCTGAGGTTAGTGCATCTCCAACGCCGACCCCAAGTGGTCAAACTTGCATGTGGATCAATAAGGACTATTCAGTGGACCCTGATGTAGATGTCAGCCATTCAAAATAGGTTCAGTCAATTTAAAATTTAAATTCGATCACATTGCATTCGATCACACCCAAAGAGACAAGTTTGCATAATTTTCACAAGCCGGATCGCAAAAAAATACTAGTCCAACAGCCCATGCAAAAATCAAATAGATTTCTGCCCTACTAGACCACTAATCCGAGCCTCCACACTCAACCTGCTGCCGCCGCCTTCTCGGTCACCTCCTTTTCCCTGCTGCAGTTGATCCTTCGTGCGCTTCAACGTCATGTGACGGCCGGCTTGCACGATCATCCTTGCATCGTCATCCAAATCACCCATCTTTAACGTCAACATCTTCGTCTCCTCCGAAGCGGCTGAAATCTCAACCTTCTTCTCTTCAAGTATGGCATTCTTCTCTAAAAGCTTGAGCTTCTTCTCAATCGCCACCATCAACATGTTATCCTCTCGGCCTTACATGCCTTCTTGATGTCGGAGCACTTGGCACATGCCTTCTCCTTCTTCGCAAAGATTTTCTCAAACCTCTCTGTCATCTTGGCCGCCACCCCTTCACGCTTTGCCTTCTCCTCCTCCCATTTCTTTCTCTGAAACCCTCTTCTAACCTTCATTGTCAGATCTTTTGTTGGGTCGATTGGATGGCCAGTTTCTTCCTCGGTGCCCATGCCTATGATCTTGGCAGAGTTGACAATGAATACATTCCACGTGGGTTGTCCATTCAACTTCAACCAAGAATGCATGAAGACAAAGTTCTTCTTCTACAACTTTCAAGAACAAATTGCATGCACGATAATGGTGCAAAATAAAACATTACCATCATGTTGCATATCTGATCCGGCCAAATGACCAATAGAACACATATGGCCAACAAGTTGCATATCCGGCCAACAAGTTGCATATCCGGCCAAATGATCAACACATATCACAACTTACTTGCTCGGAGATTTGCGCAACACTTGGCCACCATCTGATGAGTTGTTTCAGGTGGCCGCAATAGAATGTGGCCAGCTCCAAAAGCGCTGGCTCCGATTCAGTGTTGGGTGGGCCAGAGGTTTTAGAGTTCTATGTGGCTGGTGTCCGGACTCCCGCAAAGCCTCTCTAGTTTGGTTTTGATTTGCAGGGAAGCAGAAGTTCGGACTGGTCCGCGGATAGATGCGGGATACCATTGGATGGCTTGTGGGGTCTAGATCGCTCGGTTTGGATGAATGCGAGAAATTTGAGGGACGCATCGGAGATGCCCTTAATATAGTTCGAACCCAAAAAGATATGTTCCCCTCTGAAAGTGCAATCATGCCCTTAGTAATATTTTGATGTTGATGACAACATGTATGTTGGGACTAATCATGTTTATCAAGTATATCTCAGGATTATGTCTCGAAGGCCGTGTGTGGATCATGACTAGGGACAAATGCATATAACTCAAGATTGGAGATACAAGACATTAGCCTTGGCTTTGTTTACGGTTTGTTCTTGAGTATAGGGACCCCGCACTATTAAGAGGGAATCATTGGAACTAGTGAAGGATTTGCTCAAATCCACAACTCCAGTTTTTCTCTCCGGTCGTCCGGTACAGTACAGACGTCCGATCCCTCTCAGCTGTCCGGACGTTCGGCTCTCTACGGTCGTCCAGTGTTTCGCCAACGGAATGTTATTCACGGATTTTCGGACCACTCCGGACGACCGGCACGTCTCGGACGTCCGGTATTTCCACCACAGAGCCATATTTACGGATTTCCGGGCCTCTCCGGACGTCCGGGCTCTGGACGACCGACACGTCTCGGACGTCCGTGTGCTGTGTACAGATTCGTGGCTTATGTGTTCCCAGCAGCCGGACGACCGATAACTGCCGGACGTCCGGACATACTTGTGCCACCGGACGTCCGGGGTTGTCCGGACGTCCGACCCCTTCTGTGCACTTAAGTGGCTCAAACGGTCACTTTTTCCACACCCACTATATATAGGCTTCTCCCTTCCACGAGATAGAGTCGACCATTCACTTTGAGCTTGCCAAGAACACTTTTCACTCTCTTTCTCAATACTCTACACCAAATCCTAGATCCTCAAGGGATTTAGGAACATTTGAGAGAATTTCTCCAATCAAGTGATAGATCCACTCCTTCCCCTTCTTTGCACCAAAGGAATTTGTGATTTGAGCAAGTCTTGAGCTTTTCCCCAACGTTCTTATTACTCTTGGAGGTTGGAGACTCCTAGGTGGTAGGAGTCTTTTGGAGAGGAATCAACCTTTGTGATTACCCCCGGAAAAGTTTGTGAGGGTTTGGAGACCACCCCAAGGTCTACCACTAGTGGTTGAGAAACGCCTCCGTGGTGTTGTCTCAAAGGGAGAATAGGGTGAGCCTTCGTGGCATTGGTGTGCCTTCGTGGTAACATCCACCTCTCTAACGGTGACTAGCTTCCCTCCAAGGAAGTGAACATCGGCATACATCCTCGTCTCCCGGAGTTGCGGTTATTCCCAACCCTAACTTTCTACTTGTGGTTACTTGTCTGTTAGCACTTACTTATATCATATTGTGCTTGCTTACTTACATGCTCGTGTTACTTGCTTAGTACTTAGTACTCACTTGCAATTGTTAGGCTCACCTTCATATTCCGCATTATTGCCTAAAATTGTTAAGTAATAATTAAAATTTGTATTTGTACCTATTCACCCCCCCTCTAGGTCCATCTCGATCCTTTAAATTGGTATCAGAGCGTCGTACTCTATTCTTGTGGCTTAACCTCCCTAGAGCGAGATGAACCCCGATGGGACTCCCCTGGTTGCAGATCCGAAGGATAAAGGCGAGGCTTCTTCTGAAGTCAAGTCCTTTACGTCTGAGGATCTAAAACGGGCCCTTGCTAAGCAAAAAGAGGAGCATGATGTTTCTCTTCAGGCCTTGGTCCAAATGAGATTAGCCACGTTGTCCACGGTGCTTGCACCACTCTCGGGTGGTGCAGCTTCGAGTCCAACCGTGCCTGCTCCGTCACTTGGTCAACAACCTTCTAGCAATGAACACTCCCGTGTTCCTTGGCTTTATGCAAGACCTCAGGTTGAGAAACCGAGATATAATCCTCAAGGCAAACCTCCTTTACTTGATGCCACTTCTGATTTTGCCTTGTGGAGAGTTGCTATGCAGGATCATCTTCGATATGGAAATGATGAGATGCTGGAGATCTTGGAGTATGGTTGACATGTGGTTGATCCAAAGAATCCTACACCAAGAGAAATTTATGACAAGAATCTCAGTGACACTACAATCATGTGTATAAGGAGAGGTATGGTTGAAAAGCAAAGGAGACCGTTCATACACATCACAAGTGCCAAGGAACTATGGGAAAGTATTATAAGATCCAAGACCGGCACCTCTACCCTCCGGAGTGCTCAATATGAAATTGCCAAGGGGCAATTGCAAAACTTTTGTATGGATAAAGGTGAAACCCCCAATCAACTCCTTGAGCGTCTCATGACTCTCACTGCTGACATTGAGCCGTGTGAGTGTGACAAGACACAAGATGGATTCAACATGACTAAGCGATTCCTTGTGGATAAGTTGCTTCATGCTCTTGCCCCATATCACCATAAAATGGTGTGGGACATAAGACAACACCATGCCTTCAAGGAAATGACTACAGATGACATCATATCTACCTTCCAACTATTTAAAGAGTCAAAGGCTAATGCCACAAAACATCTTGCCATGCATGGTACCCCAACATCAAAGATCAATCTTGCATTGAAGGCCAAGCATGTATGTGAAGATGAGAAAAGTGAATAAGAAGAAGATGATGATGCTGATGAAGACGGTGATGAGATTGAATCCGATGAGGGCCCTTCATATGAAGACATGGCTCTCTTTGTCAAGAAGTTTAGCGCGGGAAAATTCAAGGGAAGATTTCAAAAGAAGAAAGTAAGAAAATGCTACAAGTGTGAAGAAACCAACCACTTCTCCAATGAGTGCCCTTATGAGAAGAGAGAGGATAAACTAAAGTTTCCCAAGACCTTTCCAAAGAAGAAGTTGCCAAATCCTTTGAAATCCAAGCTCAAGAAGAGAGATGGGAAAACAATGGTTACTCAAGAAGAATCCGATCCGGATGATGTTAGTGGTGTTGCCGGAGTTGCTCAAGACTCTCAAAACACTTTGAGGTTAGTGAACAAGAGTGGTGATGTGGTCACCTACAACTACATGAAAGACTACAAGGGCAATGCTCACAAGTGTCTAATGGCAAAGGCCGTGGTAGAAGATGGAGAGGACCAAAGCTCTCCTGACAAGGTCAAGGTAACCCCACAATCAAATCCTCCTCTTTTCACTCCGTCTACTCCTAGTGATGAGTATCTTGATGCGGAGGATAGTTATGAGGATGATGATCTAGATGATCCTATGCTTGCTAAACTTAATAAGTTCATGTGCTCCCTCAAAGGAAAGAAGCTCACTATGTTTCGTATGCTTATGGAGATGGTGAGTAAGCACACCATCACCATTAAGGAACTCGAAACCCTCGTCACCGAGGAAAAGGAAAAAATGTGAAATCCTTGAGCGGAAAGTCCAATATGAGGAAGCACGAAATGATGAACTATGCTTAAAAATTGGTGCAAACATTGATGTTCATACTAAAGATCTTGCTCCTTCGAAAAGGCTATTGACTCTTGCGAGGAGTTGATGAATGATAAAAGCAAGCTTGTGAAGTCTCATGCTTCTCTCTCTAAGGATTGTGAGCTTCTATCAGTGTCCCTCAAGACTAAGGAAGAAGAGCTCACCCTTCTTACAAAGAGTTTTGAGATTCTCAAACTTACTTATCTTGAAACTCTAGCCAAGGCTTACTCTTCTCCTATTATCAATGTTGATGCATGTACTACTAACTCTAGTAGTGATCTAGCATCTATTCTTGAGGAAAATTGCTTTCTCAAGGCTCAAATCGAGAAAGATCTCATGACATGTGCTCAAGGGCAAAAGAACCTTAATGAGGTATTGAGCCAACACAATGAGGTGTTTGCCAAAGAGGGACTCGGGTTTGAACCAAGCACAAGCAAGAAGAATATGTCCTCTCAAAAGTGCACAACCCCTCTAAAGAAAACATTTGTACGAGAAGGACACAAGGAGAAAGGTAAGGTTGTTAGTGGGAAGGCCACAAGGGGCATGCCCACTCTCAAAAAGCCAAAAGAGTTCATGCCTCCTTCCTATGTACTTCGTAAGACCAAGTATGGAGAAGTTTATGCTAAATTTGTTGGTCCTCGAAATTCTTTCTGATTCTATGCTATTTGGGTCCCTAAGACCCTTGTGACTAACTTGAGAGGTCCCATTGCAAAATGGGTGCCTCTAACCAAGTCATAATTGTGTGTAGGTTGCCTTCTTCGGTGGAGTAAAATGGGTGATTGATAGTGGATGTACCAATCATATGACCGGAGATAGCAAATTGCTCTACGATTTCATGGAAGCTATTCAACCATTCATGAGCATTATGTTTGGTGGAGGTTCAAAAGGACAGGTACTAGGGTTGGGCAAGGTGGCTATCACAAATGACATGTCTCTTGCAAATGTCATGCTTGTCCAATCCCTTAAATACCATTTTCTTTCTGTTCGCCAATTGGCTTCTGTTGGTTATGATACACTTTTTGGACTAATGGATGTGAAAGTCTTTAAGAGAGATACTCTCGAAGTGGACTTTGTTGGAGAGTTGGATGGCAACCTTTACACGGTTGATTTCTAGAGAGCACATTCCATGCAACTTGTCTAATGGCCAATGCCGACAAGGGGCGGCTATGGCATCGCCGGCTAGCCCATGTCGGCATGAGAAATCTTCAAGATCTCTTAAAGGGGAATCACATCCTTGGACTAACCAATGTCTCTTTTGAGAAAGATTGTGTGTGTAGTGCATACATAGCCGGGAAGCAACATCAATCAAAGCACCCACCCAAGAACATTGTGTCTACTTCAAGGCCCCTGGAGCTCCTTCATGTGGATCTTTTTGGCCTCCTTCATGGGATAGTCTTGGTGGGAAAAAGTATGGACTTGTCATTGTTGATGATTACTCAAGATATACATGGGTGTTTTTCCTGAAGTCCAAGGACGAGTCGAAGATCGCCTTCATTGATTTTGCCAAGCAAGCACAACGCAAGTTTGACAAAGAGATCTTGGCAATAAGAAGTGACAATGGCTCTGAGTTCAAGAACTATACCTTGGAGGAATTCCTTAGTGATGAAGGGGTTGAGCATCAATATTCAGCTCCATGCACTCCTCAGCAAAATGGTGTAGCCGAAAGGAAGAACCGTACACTTATGGAGATGGCAAGGTCCATGTTGGATGAATACAAGTCACCACATAGTTTTTGGGCTAAAGCTGTCAACACTGCATGCCATGCATCAAACCGGCTCTTCCTCTGTATTATATTGGAAAAGAATCCATTTGAGCTCCTAACTAGGAACAAGTCAAATGTCAAGTACTTTCGTGTATTTGGGTGCAAATGTTTCATCCTCAACAAAAGAGAACAGTTAGGAAAATTTTAATCCAAAACAATTGAGGGCATATTTGTTGGCTATGGATCAAACTCTCACGCCTATAGAGTCTACAACAAATCCAATGGATGTGTTGTAGAAACTTGTGATGTGGTGTTTGATGAATTTAATGGCTCCCATGGGGATCAAGTTGATCTAAGTGATGTAGGTGAAGAAGATTCCTCTCAAGATATCTTGACCATGGGTGTTGGTGCACTTCTTCCAATGGAACAAGAACCTCATGATGAAGAAGAAGAAGAAGAAGATGGAAGTCTCACACATCATCAAACTACTCCAACACCCATACCACCACAAACTCCTATTGTTCAACCGATGCCCTTAGTCCAAGTACAAGAAGATGATCAAGTTCATCCTCATGATAATCTTCAAGAACAAGATCATCATCAAGGGTAAGAATAAGAAAGTCCAATCATTGATGATGAACCTCAACAAATGCAATATGAGCAAGAAGATCTTCCACCACACATTAATGATCCATATGTTGAGGACGTGGATGATGGACATGAAGTTGAACCTCGAGAAACCCTAACCTCCATCATGCCTGGAGTCGCCAGTCGTGTTGATGTTGACAAAATCCTCACCGGCATATCGAAAGGTAGAGTCACTCATAAACATTTGACAAACTTTTGTGCTCACTTCTCATTTGTGTCTAGTGTTGAGCCCCTCAAGGTACAAGATGCATTGATGGACAATGATTGGCTCGTTGCTATGCAAGAAGAGTTGAACAGTTTTGAACGCAACCAAGTATGGTCATTAGTCAAGAGGCCACCTACCAAGCACAACGTCATTGGAACAAAATGGATTTTCAAGAACAAGCAAGATGAGAATGGTGTAATCATCCATAACAAGGCAAGGTTAGTGGCACAAGGGTACTCACAAGTTGAAGGTTTGGACTTTGGTGAGACCTTTCCCCCGTTGCCCGTCTTGAATCCATCCGCATCTTACTTGCTTATGCCGCTTTCAATGGTTTTACTTTACATCAAATGGATGTGAAGAGTGATTTCCTTAACGGTCCTTTACAAGAATAAGTATATGTGTCACAACCACCTGGGTTCGTTGATCCCGATCACAAAGACTATGTCTATAAACTTCATAAGGCTTTGTATGGCCTCAAACAAGCACCTCGTGCTTGGTATGATCATCTTAAGAAGTTTTTACTTGATGATGGATTTGTGAGAGGGGTGATCGATCCCACTCTTTTTACTAAGAGGGACAAGGGTGATTTGATCTTATGCCAAATCTATGTAGATGATATAATTTTTGGTTCTCCTGACATTCATTTGTGCAACAAGTTTGCGGACTCCATGACCAATTTTTTTGAAATGTCACTCAATACGGATTTGAAGTTATTTCTTGGATTTCAAATTCAACAATTTCAAGAAGGAATTTTCTTCTCTCAAGCAAAATACCTCAAGGATATCCTAGATAAGTTCGGCATGACTGATTCTAGTCCATGTAAGACACCCATGCCAAACAAAATTGTACTCACTGAAGACACCAACGGTATCTGAGGGAGTCCTGTATTAGGGGGTATCCAGACAACCGGACTGTATACATCGTCCGGACTATTGAAGCGTGAAGATAGAAGACTCAAGACTTCGGCCCGTGTCTGGATGGGACTCTTCTTTGCGTGGAAGACAAGCTTGGCAATCCGGATATTGTGTTTCCTTCCTTGTAACTGACTCCATGTAAACCCTAGCCCTCTCCGGTGTCTATATAAACCAGAGAGGTTGGTCCTTAGAAGGCCGATCACAATTACAATCATACCATCATAGGCTAGCTTCTAGGGTTTAGCCTCTACGATCTCGTGGTAGATTTACTCTTGTACTACCCGTATATTCAATATTAATCAAGCAGGAAGTAGGGTTTTACCTCCATCGAGAGGGCCCGAACCTGGGTAAACATCTGTGCCCCTTGCTTCCTGTTACCATCAGCCTTGGCGCACAGATCGGGACCCCCTACCCGAGATCCGCCGGTTTTGACACCGACATTCGTGCTTTCATTGAGAGTTCCTCTGTGTCGTCGCTGCAGGGCTTGATGGCACCTTCAATCATCAACAACGCGGTCCAGGGGGAGACTTTTCTCCCCGGACAGATCTTCGTGTTCGGTGGCTTTGCACTGCGGGCCAATTCACTTGGCCATCTAGAGCAGATCGATGGCTACGCCCCCGGCCACCAGGTTAGGTCCAGAAACTTGAGCTGATATTCGCGAAGACTTGATCTTCGACGGATTTGGGCCTGCGCCAGGAGCACCGAATAGTCATGACGAGCATGGCTTAAACCTGCTTTCGGACAAAGCTCAGGATCTAAACCCAGAGCAAGTTGCGTTGCCTAATGACGGAGGGGTGGACCTCGTCCTGCAGGCCTCACACTCATCGGCGATGGAGCCGAACACGGGTCTCACCTCTGTGGTGGCCTATGACTTCGGACCCCCAGATTCACATCCGGGTGTTGGTCCCTGTCCGCGCGCTCCCGAGCCCGCCAATCCTGGTTGGGCTCTGGTAATAGAATTCATCGCTGCGGATATCTTCCGGCACTCGCCCTTTGGCGACATGCTGAAATCGTTAAAAACTCTCTCTTTGACAGAAAATTCCGGGCCAAACTATGTCTCGCTCGAGTGGGAAGCAGGCGACGAAGAAATTCGTTACCCACCCACCACCCACTTCATAGCCACGGTTGATGATTTAACCGACGTGCTTGACTTCGACTCCGAAGGCATCGACGGTATGGACGACGATGCAAGAGAAGATTCAGAATCTATGGGGTACTAGACTTCCGCCTCGTCACACGACATATACATGGTGGATACGCCCAAGGAGGACGACGGTGACAATCCGGAAGATAAAACCCCCGGGCAAAAGCCAAAGCGACGGCGCAGACGCCGTTCCAAGTCCAGCAACAGTAAAAATATCAGCAAGAGCGCCAGAAGGATAGATACTCCGGTCAACCCCGAAGGCAACAACGACCATACGGAACCTGCGATGGAGCAAGACGAACCAGGTCACGCCGAACACATTTCGGAGCAGACGCCCGAGGACAATGATCCATAGGGACGAGTTCATCAAACCGGCCCAGGAGAAGAACACAGTCCGGACGATGATGCATTCATCATTCCGGAAGAACGCGTGGCACGAGATAACCTCCACAGAAAGCTTATGGCCACAGCGAGAAGTCTGAAGAAGCAGAGGCAAAGGCTCAAAGCCGCACAGGAAACGCTCAATCGCAGATGGAATAAAGTGCTAGACACTAAAGAGAGATATGGCGACGATCGCCATACAAAGAGCTATCCAAAACGCAAGCTACTGCCAGAATTTGATGACGAGGCCGTTCCATCAAAGACTAATACGACCAGGAGGCCCAACGTACCGCTCCACAACCGCGACAAAGCGGCTACCGACACCGCGCACGATCCACATGAGCACCTGGATAAGAAAGCTGGCGCAGCTAGGTCCATCTACGGGTCTAAAGGACACACCCCGGCGAGGGACTATGGTCACCAAAATGATTACACTAATCAAATACCAGTCTGGAATAAACACCGGACACAACAACAGCCGACGACATGCCACAGTACGTCCAGATACAGAGGGGCTGCTCAACCCCTGTGCCTTACTAATGAAGTACTGGACCATGAATTTCCACAGGGCTTTAAACCTGTGAACATAGAGGCATACGACGGAACGACAGACCCAGGGGTCTGGATCGAGGACTTTATCCTGCACATACATATGGCTCGCAGGGATGACCTCCACGCCATCAAATACCTTCCCCTCAAACTAAAGGGACCAGCTCGCCACTGGTTGAAAAGCCTCCCCGAGAATTCAATTGGGAGTTGGGAGGAACTCGAAGACGCTTTCAGGGCCAATTTTCAAGGGACTTATGTCCGGTCTCCAGATGCTGACGACTTAAGTCACATAATCCAACAGCTCGGAGAGTCCGCCCACAAGCTTTGGAACAGATTCCTCACTAAGAAGAATCAAATTGTCGATTGTCCGGACGTCGAAGCCTTAGCGGCATTCAAACACAGCATCCGCGACGAGTGGCTCGCTAGACACCTCGGCCCAAAAAAGCCAAGGACAATGGCAGCCCTAATAAGTTTTATGACCCGCTTATGCTGGTGAAGATAGCTGGCTAGCCCGTAAAGGCACCAGCGACCCCAGCACATCCGAAATAAGGGATGGCAACGGGAAGCCACGGCGTAATAAAAACAAACGCCAAAACAAGGAGGAGAGCCCGGATAACACAACGGTCAATGCCGGATTCAGGGGCTCTCGACCTGATCAGCAAAAGAAGCCATCTAAAGGCAGCAAAGAGGGACCGTCCGGTCTGAATAGAGTCCTAGACAGACTGTGCAAAATTCATGGCACCCTTGACAAACCTGCAAACCACACGCACAGAGAGTGCTGGGTCTTCAAGCAGGCCGGCAAATTAAATGCCGAACACAAGGGAAGGGAAACACCAAGTGAAGACGAGGATGAACCTCGCCAGCTGAACACTGGAGGGCAGAAAAAAATTCCGCCAGAGGTCAAAACAGTGAACATGATCCACGCGACTCGTACATCCATGAGAAGGCACAAACGCATGCATAGAGACGCGCGCGATATAGAGCCCATCGTACCTACACCTAACTACTGGATGTCTTATCCAATCACTTTCGACCGCTTGGACGGTCGAACTAGTGTTCGGCGCGAAGGATCAGAGGCCTTGGTGCTTGACACAATAATCGATGGATACCATCTCACCCACGTCCTGTGACACTCCAAAAATTTTATTTGGTTTTTAGCAAAAACATTGCTGGTTTCTTTCTTTCTTTAAGAAAGGCCTTTTATTTTTCTTTTCAGAAAAAGGCTATTCTCTTTAACTTCTCTTTTCTTTGGCAAGTTTGTCATCTCTGTTTTCTTCTTCAAAACCTTAGGTTTGATCCTTTAAATATTCCCTCTGTTGTTTCCTTCCAAAATTGGATTTTTGAGTTTATCTTCTTTCATATTTCAAAGAAAAGATTTAGGGTCACCTTTCTTTTCTTAACCATCCATGACTCAGATTTTACCCATGTGGTAAAACCACTCCAAAACCTCCTCTCCTCCTTGCCAAGAACTTAAGTTCACTATCCCAACTCATCCAAACAAGTTTTGGATTTTATTTGAATTAATTCTTCTCTCAAATCTTTTCTGATAATTATTTTGAGCCTGAACCATTTACAAAGCAAGTGTTCCTTTTCTTGTGAGTTTTGATCTCAAACCAACTCTACTGGCTAGTCCTTTGTACTCACAACCCAGGACCATCTTGATCCACTCATCTTCTTTTCAAATTTTTCAAACTACACTCTCTGCAAGTTTGGACCAGATTTGCCAAATTTGGTGAAATTCATACCTACACTCCTCCAAAAATTCCACCAAAAATCAGGCAGCCCACGACATTGAGGAGCCACTCCACCAAAAATCAGCCCAAGGAAAAATTCCTACAAGCCAGAATCATTCTGTCGAACACCTGGCGTGCACTGTTCAAACACCTGCAGTAAATTCAGTTTGCAGTGTCATTTTTCATCCGACAGTTTCAGTCACAAGGGTACTGTGCCTTTGGCACGTTGCTCGTCGCCTGGCTCGCTTGTCCGCAGCCTTGCACGCACGCTTGGCGGCTTCCGCGCCGGAGCACCACAGCCCAAGGCCGCGGCGTGTCCCACGGCGGTAACGCCACCCGTGGCGCTAACGGAGACAAGACTCGCCCGCAACGCCGTTCTGCGCCGCCCATTGCTTCTCGCTCTCCGCGTGGCCTCATGCACGCCAAGACACCCCGCTGCACCGTCTGCGTGGCCCGGCAAGCACAGGCGCGCTCCTCGCCGACGTGTTCGCCTTCGCCCGCTCGTCGAACTCCACCTCGGCAAGTTAAACTCGACGCGGCGGCACCAAATCAGCTCTGTGGCAACAACGACAACGCCCAACTCCTAAACACCTGTCCAGCCATCGCTCCGCCAGAATCCTCGCCGGACTTATCCTGTTCGCGGCAACCGCCTGGTCGCTTATAAAAGAGACCCCGAGTCCCTCTCGAGCACGCACGCCACTACACTCCACCTACACCTCACCGGGCCACTAGGAGGACCTCGAGGAGGTCTCCTCCCCAACTCCGCCGCCCTGCTCCGCCTCGGGCTCCAGCTCGATTCGCTGCAGTGAGGCCGCCTCCGATGCCCTAACTCCGCCCAGCTTCCTCTCTAGCTACCATATCCCTAACCCCTCGTCAATTTGATCATTGCAGCCCTCTCCGTGAGCTTCATCTCGCCTGAACGCCGTCCACGGAGCAGGAGCCACCGTCGACGTGGTGCTCGCCGCGACCACCACCACCACCAACCGACGCGAATGGCACCTGAACACGCTGGTACTCCCGATCACCCTACTCGCCGTGGATCGCCGCCGGCACCATCGCGGCTCTCGGCGCCAACGAGCCCCGACGCGCCTTTCAATTTGAACTCGACGGGTGGGACCCGCCTGTCACCTCTCTGCTCGCTTTTAAACGAACCGTTTTGAAAACGTCTTTTGCCGTAATACGTTTTTCCTCCGAGCCGGGCGATTCTAATCTGAAACGTTCGCTTTTTGCAATAAAAACCTTGGGAAGTTTCGTTTCATTACAGATGGGTCCTGGACAAAAACCCTAATAACTTTTTATCGAAGCATATTTTGATTGATTCTTTTCTGTCCTCTTTGAAATTTTGTCTAGTTTTTATCAGATTTATTTGAAAATTATTTGAGATAATTTTGTGCACCTTCCGTATTCACGATAGCGCCAGATATTTTCTCGTTATACCGTAGATACCGAAGGAGGTGACGGAGCCGCTGAACTTCACCGAGCTAGGCTCCGACTACTCTGAACCAGGCAAGCATGTTGAGACTTTTGATATGATGAGTGTTTGGCATGTTTGCATGTAAGTAGTTTCATAGCATGTTGGTGAGCATACCGATGGAGGTTATTATTCATGCATGTGGAGACATGTAATTTCATTGATCCATACTTGTGGTGTATGGAGGTGCATGGCCATGTGTTGGCATGAGTATGGGTAAGATGGCAGTGTTGTAGCATGCCGGTCTTACGCCACACATCTCTTTTACTTCGAATCAACCCAGATCGGTTCGATTCCCTTTCATTTCACTCCGTATTACCACATGTTTTCCGCAAGGAATATGGCATAGTAAGTTGCAAACCGCTTTCTGGTACACACCAAAAGGAGAGGCGGGATGATGGTTCCATGGCCCTGGATTAAAGCCACCATCCGTCGGGGCATGGGTGTTTCGGTTGGGACCGAGAGGGGGCACCCTTAGAGCGTACAGATATAAATTCGATCCCATGCTATTCGAGATTGTGATCTCCCGCCTCAAAAGTTTTTCTTGAACGATGTCCGGGTGGTTCGACATCGAGAAGTATGATGGGTGTGTCTTGGATCGCTGTGTTTTCTTCTGAAATACCGTGAGACGGAACTAGTCCTTCGTGACTACGAAATCCGCTGATGTGGGTGATTTTAGTACAAGCTCGCAGAGTCAAAACTCCTTTGAATCATCTTATCATCATCAAATTCTATACTATTCTTATCCCGACAAGTGTTTGTTGATGATGAAAACTCCGGAGAAAGTTCATGAGTACTAAGTACGATTTAATGGGATATTCTTGTGATGTGCTAACCCGCTTATTATTATGAGCTGAATTTTTGTTATGAGTGTTGTTACATTCCTTTAAAGCCCTTTATGCGGTGTCGCTCGACGCCCGATCGCTGCATTTCTTTTAAAGCCCTTTATGCGGTGTCGCCAGACGCCTCGACCGTGGCATTTCTTTTAAAGCCCTTTATGTGACGTCGCTCAGACGCCCGACTGTGGCATTTCTTTTAAAGCCCTTTATGCGGTGTCGCCAGACGCCCGACTGTGGCATTTCTTTTAAAGCCCTTTATGTGACGTCGCTCGACGCCCGATCATGCATTTCTTTTAAAGCCCTTTATGCGGTGTCGCCAGACGCCCGATCGTGGCATTTCTTTTAAAGCCCTTTATGTGACGTCGCTCAGACGCCCGACTGTGGCATTTCTTTCCTTCTATTTATTTATTTACCTTTCGAGGCGCCGCTCGCATAACCGATCGGGTTTCATTTTGTTTATGTTGTTGATTTTCGGCGGACTACCGCCGTTTCCCTTTTTATTTATTCCGTATGCTAATATACTGTTCATGCATTGGTGTATTTATCAAGACGCATTTCATGCATGCATTTGTTATATCTTACGTCGAACGGTCTTGTAGTACTTTTAAAGTACTCACCGGCTTGTTGATTTGGCCAGATGTCGACGAAGGCGATCTCATGGATGAAGAGTTCGATAGCAAGTCCGACGCCTAGAGGAGTCCCGGCCAGTCCCGTCGCACTTTTGGTTTTGGTCATTGTACTATATCCGCTTCCGCTACCCAAATAAATTCACCGAGCCTCACCTCGACGCCGATGAGATGCTAGTTGAGCATATCACTTTCACCGTGATATACCACCACCGCCATTTAGTTCGAGTCAAGAGTATGCCACCTCACCCTTGTGTTATACCCGCCATTATGTATAATTATTGCGCGCTTGTAATAAATTTGTTGAGCATCCTTGGCTCAGCCTCAGATATATTTTATGCTATGGCTTATCAGATCAAGAATTTGTCTACCGGTGAGGAGTACTTCTCAAAAACTGGGGTAACAAGATTGGCTTTTCAATAAATATTTTTATCGGAAAACCGGTCGTGACAAGCTTGGTACCAGAGCCAGCTGATTGTGAGGAAGCCACTAGGTGCGATCGCTAATCGGTGATTAGCACAGATTGTCTTGTCTTATTTTTTTTTTTACAATCGAGACATTCTTTCCGATAACAAGATAAATTTATGATCGACCTTTCAGAATTTTTGCCTGCTGTTGTAGATGGTCGACGACGGCTGCGAGTCTCAGATGTTCGCCAACGTGTCCGATGGGTTCGCTGCTTCTCTCTGCGTCGCTCAGTCGCGATGGGGCCATCTCAGGCGCCCAGCTTTCACATTCTACCAGACAAGGTCAACGACATCGACCATGCACCAAGTCAGCGGTGCAATTCAAGGGAGGGCGTGTTGAGTTACGACGCTTCCGGTTTGTGGGAAGAGCCATGCCTACGGAGAAGCATGCTATGCAGATGGCAGCCCGTGAGGCGATAGCTCGCCTCAGGGATGTCCTTCCCTCAATGAAGACTCGTCGTTACCGCTACCTCCCATGCCATGTGCCCTACACCTGTCACTATGCATTCTCCTGTCCCAGAGGAGAACGGGACGAGGCCTTTGAGATGCTTATTGAGTATCTCCGGGCCCTGGAGGCAGCATTCGACAATTTGGTGGACGACTTCGTGGCTGCCCGCATGGACTCAGTCCATGGCTGTGCCGCCAACAGGAGGGAGCTCCTGCACACCGCACCGCCACTGACGTTTGTCTCGTCCTCAGCATCCTATGCACCGAGTCGTCGCCTGCCTACCACCGAGGAATTCAACCAAGTCATCGCGCCCACTCCAACACGTGCTACACCAACCTTTGCGCCCATCCCTGTTCGTGTTGCTCCACCTCTCGCACCCGCTCCACCTTCTCAGCGCAGCACTCCACGTCTGGAGCCTATTAGTGAGGAGGAGGTCGACTCCCCAGCCTCACTTCGCCTCACCCTTGGCAGAGCCAAGGAGATCGTCAACATCTCCGACTGAGTACGCTTAACCGACATGCGAGATGCCGCTTGTACGATATGTGTATATGTACATAGGTTGTGAGAAGTAGCCTGTTTGCGCATCATGTAGGAAGTGGAGAAGTGCACTAGCCTAAATAACATGTCAGGATTATGTACGCCTATCCTGAGTGATGTATTGTATAATTATCGACCGCGTGTAAGATACGTAATGAGCAGTTCTTCTCCGTGCGCAAATCTTTTGTTTCTTTGTGTTGTCTTGGCATTTTTATTCTTATTTGAAAACCCTGTGAATTTATGGATTTAAATTTTGACGATTCTTTTCTGTTTGTTCTTATGGGTTTTACAAAATGTATCCCCAGAGTGAAAAATGTCTCGTCCTTGGACGCGCTCCATGCCAGCTCCGCCAGAGGAAAATTGTGACACTCAACCAGACAACGATAACACGCAAGGACAGTCGTGTCAACAGGGCAGTGAAACGGCACTTTCTCAAATGTGCCGCCTTTTTGAACAAAGTCAGCAACAACATCGAGAAATGATGAACCAAGTTTTCAACATGGGAAATCACCATGGGCGATATCCGCAGCATTCCAAATTATCTGAATTACAGAAGACACGTCCTCAGACATTTTCTCATACTGACAAACCTCTTGAAGCCGAGGACTGGCTTCGAGATATGGAGAGAAAATTAAATATTGCAAGATGTTCAGACCAGGAAAAAGTATTATATGCACCGCACTATCTCACAGAGCAGCCGCCGTGGTGGGAAAATTTCTGCACATGCATCCCAATGAAAATAATATAACCTGGGATGATTTCAAGGAAGGTTTTCGTGGTGCACACATTCAAGAGTATTATGAAAATCAAGAAGAGAGAGTTCGATGACCTCAAACAAAGGAATATGACGTTGTCGATTACAATGGTCGATTCACTTTATTGTCCCGCCACGCCAATGAAGAACGATGACTGAAAGCAAGAAGATGGAAAATTCCTTGACGGTCTAGCGCCGCGACTTAAATGCCAACTGGTTGTACACACTTTTCCAGATTTTAAAACACTGGTGGATAAAGCCATTACCCCGAAAATGAGAGACGAGCTTGGAAGATTTCCATAGCGAAAAGGGACCAGACAAACCATGCTCGCAACCATCAAGCAAGATAGATTTTCGAAAGGTGGGACGACAAACCACGACAAGCGCCTCACGCCCAATCAAAAATTTCATGCAAGGGACAAGGAGTTCACATATCGCCCAGCGCATTTGTTACGCCAGGAGAGGAAGGGCATTATGCCAAGCAATGCCCCAAACCAAGGAACTCAACCCCGAAGCCGAACAACGGTGGCAATAATTCAGCACCCAAGCGAAACAATTTCAACCCCAATAACAACCACAGGAAGGGTCATCTGAACCACGTGACCCCAGAGGAAGCCCAGAATGCCCCGGATATCGTACTCGGTTTTGCTTTGAAAAATAATTTTTCGATGCTTCCTTTGGAAAAATCGATGATCATCAAGTCCCCTGGAAATCAGCAAGTTACTCAGAGTTACTGTCAAGGTGTGGTTATTAAGTTTGAAGGATTAGAGTTCCACGCAAATCTTATTGTTTTGGAAAACAATGGACTGGACGTCATCCTAGGGATGGATTGGTTAACCACCAACAAAGGTTTTATCGACTGTTTCAACCGATCCGTAATTCTCACTCATCACCTCGAAAAAAGAAGAGTTTCTGCCCAAGACAGAAAAATATCTCGCAACCAAGATTGTATAAAGTGGACATTTCGAACTAAACAAAGTTCCGAAGAGTGTGTGAATTTCAGACGATTTCAAGAATTACTGTGCATGCCACCAGATCGGGAAATAGAATTCAGCATTGAGCTAGCTTTGGAACCACCCCATATACAAGAAACCATATGAATGGCACCATCCGAGTTGGTAGAATTGAAGAAGCAAATAAAAGAATTACTAGACAAAGGATATATACGAGCCAGCTCCTCCCCTTGGGGTTCACCAATTTTATTTGCCAAAAAGAAGGATGGAACACTGAGATTGTGTGTAGACTACCGAGCACTTAATATGGTCACAATCAAGAACAAATACCCAATGCCAAGAATAAATGATTTATTTGACCAGCTCGCTCAAGCCGTGGTCTTCTCAAAATTGACTTAAGATCAGGTTACCATCAATTAAAGGTACGCACAGAGGATATCCCCAAGACAGCTTTCACCTCCAGACACGGACTGTATGAGTTCACAAGAATGCCATTTGGAATGACAACGCTTCGCATATTTTGTTCACCTCATGAACAAAGTATTTATGAAGTTTATGGACAAGTTTGTTGTGGTATTCATTGACGATATTTTGATATATTCCAAGACACCGGAAGAGCATGCAGAACACCTCAGGATTGTGTTAGGGGAACTCAGAAAACATAAATTGTACGCCAAATTCAGCAAGTGTGAATTTTGGTTAAGACAGGTAGGCTTTTTGGGCCACGTAATAAATCAAGAAGGTATTGCCGTGGACCCAGAAAAAGTCAAGGCCGTAATTGGTTGGAAGCCACCTGCCAATGTAACAGATGTACGAAGTTTCCTGGGAATGGCAGGATATTACCGCAGATTTATTGAGGGATTCTCCACCATAGCCAAGCCAATGACGCAGTTACTCAAAAAAGACAAGAAATTTGAGTGGACTGAAGCCTGTGAGAAAAGTTTCCAAGAACTAAAGAGGAAATTAACGACAGCACCGGTATTAATTGTGCCAGACATACACAAGAATTTTGAAGTATATTGTGATGCGTCCCGAAAGGGTCTCGGATGCGTACTAATGCAAGAGGGCAAAGTTGTTGCATACGCTTCAAGGCAACTTCGTAAACACGAGGAAAATTATCCCACTCATGACCTAGAATTGGCAGCAGTCATACATGCACTCAAGGAATGGAGGCACTTCCTACTGGGGAATCGTTAGAAATATATACGGACCATAAAAGCCTCAAGTATATTTTTACACAGCCAGAACTCAATTTACGACAACGGCGCTGGTTGGAATTGGTAAAAGATTACGATGTGGGTATTCACTATCATCCAGGGAAGGCAAATGTTGTGGCAGATGCTCTTAGTCGGAACCCCAGTCCGACAACAAATACCGCCAGTTTGAAACCTGAATTCCAACAAGAATTTACCAAACTCAACTTGGTAATGGTCACGGGAGGCACCATAACAAATTTGGAAATTCAACCCAACCTTGTGGAAAAAAATCAAAGAAGCTCAGTATAAACACCCCAGCATCGAAGGCATAAAAATAAAGGTAAAAATGGGCAAGGCCTCGGAATTCATCATAGACAATGAAGGAACCTTATGGTACGGAGACAGACTCTGCGTGCCAAATATAGAGGACCTCAAACATCAAATTTTAGCTGAAGCCCACACCGCCCATATTCGATCCACCCGGAGGAACCAAAATGTATAAGGATATTCAGGAAAGATTTTGGTGGCACGGTATGAAGAGGGATATAGCCACTTTCATTGCATGTTGCGATTCTTGTCAACGCATAAAAGCTGAACATCAAAGACCAGCCGGTCTACTGCAACCGAATAAAATACCTGAGTGGAAATGGGATGAAATAGGGATGGACTTCATTGTCGGACTACCTCGGTCACAACGCGGAAATGATGCCATATGGGTCATCACGGACAGATTAACCAAGGTGGCACATTTCATTCCAAAGGAAAACAACCCACACCACTCAGAAGCTTGCCAGTATTTATCTTGCCCGTATAGTTTGTTTGCATGGAGTCCCTAAAACAATAATATCTGACAGAGGCACTCAGTTCGTCTCGAGATTTTGGGAGCACTTACAACAGGCTCTGGGAACTCAACTGGCCTTCAGTACAGCATACCATCCCCAGACTGATGGACAAACAGAACGCCAGAAACTAAATACTAGAAGACATGCTAAGAGCATGTGTCCTCACCTATGGGACCAGCTGGGAAGAAAGCTTGCCATATGCCGAAGTTCGTGATACAACAACAAGTTACTGTGCCAGCTTGCAAATGGCACCTTTGAAGCCCTCTACGGACGGAGATGCAGACTCGCTAAATTGGTCGAAACCGGAGACAGTCGATCTTCGCCCGGACATGCTCAAAGAAGCCGAGGAAAAGTCAGCTAATCGGGACCGACTCAAGACCGCCAAAGCCGATGTAAGAGTTATTACAATCAAAAGCATCGAGAGGTCAGGTTTGAGCCCGGCGATTATGTATACCTACGGTATCCCTATGAGAGGCCTGCAACGGTTCAGGGTCAAAGGAAAGCTAGCACCAAGGTTTGTCGGACCATTTTGTATAGTGGCACGAAGAGGCAAGGTAGCCTACCAACTAGACTTGCCCAAAGAATTATCCGACGTCCACAACGTATTCCACGTCTCACAATTAAGGAAATACGTGAGCAACCCAGAGAAACAAGTATCCCACGAGAACATTGACGTACAACCAGATCTCACCTATCGGGAACATCCAGTAAGAATATTAGAGGAGTCTGAAAGAAGAACTCGACAGAAAACCATCAAGTTTTTCAGAGTCCAATGGAGCAATCACACCGAGAATGAAGCAACTTGGGAAAGAGAGGATTTTCTTCGGACGGAACATCCACACTTATTTAAGGATCAGCTGAAATCTCGGGGACGAGATTTTTCCTAAGGGGGTAGGTGTTGTGACACTCCAAAAATTTTATTTGGTTTTTAGCAAAAACATTGCTGGTTTCTTTCTTTCTTTAAGAAAGGCCTTTTATTTTTCTTTTCAGAAAAAGGCTATTCTCTTTAACTTCTCTTTTCTTTGGCAAGTTTGTCATCTCTGTTTTCTTCTTCAAAACCTTAGGTTTGATCCTTTAAATATTCCCCTCTGTTGTTTCCTTCCAAAAATTGGATTTTTGGAGTTTATCTTCTTTCATATTTCAAAGAAAAAGATTTAGGGTCACCTTTCTTTTCTTAACCATCCATGACTCTGTATTTTACCCATGTGGTAAAACCACTCCAAAACCTCCTCTCCTCCTTGCCAGCAACTTAAGTTCACTATCCCAACTCATCCAAACAAGTTTTGGATTTTATTTGAATTAATTCTTCTCTCAAATCTTTTCTGATAATTATTTTGAGCCTGAACCATTTACAAAGCAAGTGTTCCTTTTCTTGTGAGTTTTGATCTCAAACCAACTCTACTGGCTAGTCCTTTGTACTCACAACCCAGGACCATCTTGATCCACTCATCTTCTTTTCAAATTTTTCAAACTACACTCTCTGCAAGTTTGGACCAGATTTGCCAAATTTGGTGAAATTCATACCTACACTCCTCCAAAAATTCCACCAAAAATCAGGCAGCCTCATGGGACATTGAGGAGCCACTCCACCAAAAATCAGCCCAAGGAAAAATTCCTACAAGCCAGAATCATTCTGTCGAACACCGGCGTGTAATCGCTCAAACACCGCAGAAATTCAGTTTGCGGTGTCATTTTTCATCCGGCAGTTTCAGTCACAAGGGTATGGTTTTGGCACGTTGCTCGCCGCTCGCTCGCTTGTCCGCAGCCTTGCACGCACGCTTGGCGGCTTCCGCGCCGGAGCACCACAGCGCCGCCAAGGCCGGCGTGTCCCACGGCGTAACGCCACCCGTGGCGCTAACGGAGACAAGACTCGCCCGCAACGCCGTTCTGCGCCGCCCATTGCTTCTCGCTCTCCGCGTGGCCTCATGCACGCCAAGACACCCGCTGCACCGCTGTCGTGGCCCGCAAGCACAGGCGCGCCTCGCCGCCGACGTGTTCAAGATCGCCCGCTCCGTCGAACTCCACCTCGGCAAGTTAAACTCGACGCCGCGGCACCAAATCAGCTCTGTGGCAACAACGACAACGCCCAACTCCTAAACACCCTGTCCAGCCATCGCCCGCCAGAATCCTCGCCGGACTTATCCTGTTCGCGGCAACCGCCTCGGTCGCTTATAAAAGAGACCCCGAGTCCCTCTCGAGCACGCACGCCACTACACTCCACCTACACCTCACTGGCCACTAGGAGGACCTCGAGGAGGTCTCTCCCCAACTCCGCCGCCTGCTCCGCCTGGCTCCAGCTCGATTCGCTGCAGTGAGGCCGCCTCCGATGCCCTAACTCCGCCCAGCTTCCTCTCTAGCTACCATATCCCTAACCCTCGTCAATTTGATCATTGCAGCCCTCTCCGTGAGCTTCATCTCGCCCGAACTGCCGTCCACGGAGCAGGAGCCACCGTCGACGTGGTGCTCGCGGCACCACCACCACCACCAACCGACGCGAATGGCACCTGAACACGCTGGTACTCCCGATCACCCTACCTCGCCGTGGATCGCCGCCGCCACCATCATGCTCTCGGGCGCCAACGAGCCCCGACGCGCCCCTTTTAAATTTGAACCTGACGGGTGGGACCCGCCCGTCAGCCTCTCTGTTCGTTTTTAAACGAACCGTTTTCTGAAAACGTCTTTTGCCAGAATACGTTTTTCCTCCGAGCCGGGCGATTCTAATCAAACGTTTTCTGTTTTTGCAATAAAACCACAGGAAGTTTCGTTTCATTACAGATGGGTCCTGGACAAAAACCCTAATAACTTTTTATCGAAGCATATTTTTGATTGATTCTTTTCTGTCCTCTTTGAAATTTTGTCTAGTTTTTATCAGATTTATTTGAAAATTATTTGAGATAATTTTGTGCACCTTCCGTATTCACGATAGCGCCAGATATTTTCTCGTTATACCGTAGATACCAAGGAGGTGACGGAGCCATGAACTTCACCGAGCTAGGCTCCGACTACTCTGAACCAGGCAAGCATGTTGAGACTTTTGATATGATGAGTGTTTGGCATGTTTGCATGTAAGTAGTTTCATAGCATGTTGGTGAGCATACCGATGGAGGTTATTATTCATGCATGTGGAGACATGTAATTTCATTGATCCATACTTGTGGTGTATGGAGGTGCATGGCCATGTGTTGGCATGAGTATGGGTAAGATGGCAGTGTTGTAGCATGCCGGTCTTACGCCACACATCTCTTTTTACTTCGAATCAACCCAGACGGTTCGATTCCCTTTCAGTTTCACTCCCGTACTACCACATGTTTTCCGCAAGGAATATGGCATAGTAAGTTGCAAACCGCTTTCCTGGTACACACCAAAAGGAGAGGCCGGGATGATGGTTCCATGGCCCTGGATTAAAGCCAGTCATCCGGTCAGGGGGCATGGGTGTTTCCGGTTGGGACCGAGAGGGGGCACCCCTTAGAGCGCGCGTATATAAATTCGATCCCATGCTATTCGAGATTGTGATCTCCCCGTCTCAAAAGTTTTTCTTGAACGATGTCTGGGGTGGTTCCTGACATCGAGAAGTATGATGGGTGTGTACTGGATCGCTGTGTTTTCTTCTGAAATACCGTAGACGGAACTAGTCCTTCGTGACTACGAAACCGCTGGTGTGGGTGATTTTAGTACAAGCTCGCAGAGTCAAAACTCCTTTGAATCATCTTATCATCATCAAATTCTATACTATTCTTATCCCGACAAGTGTTTGTTGATGATGAAAACTCGGAGAAAGTTCATGAGTACTAAGTACGATTTAATGGGATATTCTTGTGATGTGCTAACCCGCTTATTATTATGAGCTGAATTTTTGTTATGAGTGTTGTTACATTCCTTTAAAGCCCTTTATGCGGTGTCGCCAGACGCCCGATCATGCATTTCTTTTAAAGCCCTTTATGCGGTGTCGCCGGGACGCCCGACCGTGGCATTTCTTTTAAAGCCCTTTATGTGACGTCGCCGACGCCTGACCGTGGCATTTCTTTTAAAGCCCTTTATGCGGTGTCGCCAGACGCCCGACCGTGGCATTTCTTTTAAAGCCCTTTATGTGACGTCGCTCGACGCCCGATCATGGCATTTCTTTTAAAGCCCTTTATGCGGTGTCGCTCGCCCGATCGTGGCATTTCTTTTAAAGCCCTTTATGTGACGCCGCCGACGCCCGATCGTGGCATTTCTTTCCTTCTATTTATTTATTTACCTTTCGGCGTCGCCTGCATAACTCGATCGGGTTTCATTTTGTTTATGTTGTTGATTTTCGGCGGACTACCGCCGTTTCCCTTTTTATTTATTCCGTATGCTAATATACTGTTCATGCATTGGTGTATTTATCAAGACGCATTTCATGCATGCATTTGTTATATCTTACGTCCGAACGGTCTTTGTAGTACTTTTAAAGTACTCACCGGCTTGTTGATTTGGCCAGATGTCGTGGCGATCTCATGGATGAAGAGTTCGATAGCAAGTCCGACGCCTAGAGGAGTCCTCAGTCCCGTCGACCTTTGGTTTTGGTCATTGTACTATATCCGCTTCCGCTACCCAAATAAATTCACCGAGCCTCACCTCGACGCCGATGAGATGCTAGTTGAGCATATCACTTTCACCGTGATATACCACCACCGCCAGATTTAGTTCGAGTCAAGAGTATGCCACCTCACCCTTGTGTTATACCCGCCATTATGTATAATTATTGGCGCTTGTAATAAATTTGTTGAGCATCCTTGGCTCAGCCCTGTATTATATTTTATGCTCTGGCTTATCAGATCAAGAATTTGTCTACCAGTGAGGAGTACTTCTCAAAAACTGGGGTAACAAGATTGGCTTTTCAATAAATATTTTTATCGGAAAACCGGTCGTGACACGTCCTCATGGATGGTGGCAGCTGTCTCAATCTAATATATGAGGACACTGTCCGTAGGATGGGGATAGACCATCCAGAATTAGTCAAAGCAACACCACCTTTGAAGGAGTGATACCAGGCGTTGAAGCCTACAGCCGGGGCTCCGTCTTACTGGAGGTAACATTTGGCTCTCCAGGCAACTCCAGAAGCGAAGAACTACTCTTCATCATCGCACCCTTCCAAAGCGACTATCACGCATTGCTTGGAAGAACGGCCTTCGCCCGCTTCAATGCATAGCCGCACTATGGCTACCTTACACTCGAGATGCCCGGTACACGTGGCGTCATCACCGTTAGCAGAATAACAAAGCGCTCTTCACGCGCAGAGGAACATGCGACGGCCCTAGCGGCCGGACTATAAGCGGCCTCCAATACCCAAAAAAACATGACTGGTCGTTAAGACCACAGACACGGTTAGACGAGTCCGGTAGCCCAGATAAAATCAAACCAGGGAACCGTTTATATAATCCCATAGCGGATACCAGGGGATATAAACACTTAATAAAGCCCCACACTTGGCTCAACCTTATTGGCAGGCCAACATCTTACACTTTTACTATCCATCGCATACTTACGTTGTACTCTCCTATGAGTTTCCTTTTTCCACAGACAACGTTCGCGCGATACCCTTCCAGGATACGGCACAACGGAGACAAAGGCGCAGACGTGCAGCAGGGCCCCATTCAACATGTTTCTTTTTAGGTTAAGCCCCTGTGTAAACCTTTTCTATTGCCTCTTGTTGCTTAACCATCCCATGGGTTCCATACCCACAGAGGGTACTGCCCTTTTTGGCATTTCGCCATGACAGATTAATGCACGTACCTGGAAACACAGGTTTATAATGAATGGGCATTCTTGAGCCCATCGTCTGTTATAAAGTCCGAATACCTTCGGGAGTGTTCGGCGTCACGAGTTTGGCCTTATATGCATTAGCTCCGAATCATGTCTTTGGTCAAATGTTGGGTTAGCCCGGCTGAAAGGACATGCGGTGCCCCCATGTGTGGTTTTGGTAATTGATGACATCTCTATGGACTAATGGTTGCATCGAGTTATATTTGAAGGATGTTTCCATAGGCATTTCTTGAAGTCCATGTGTTGGTTTCAAGGAGTTTATGGGTTGACCAAGGTGCTATTAAGGAATTATCCAAAGATTGGTCATGTGAGTGTTGAGCTTATTGCAAGCAAGCCTTGAAGAAGAAGATTGTGTGATCATTCATATTTACCTTCAAGACATCATCCAAATGAAGAGAGTTGGAAAGATTCAAGGTTGATCAAGACTAAGTCAAGAGTGAATCAAGTTGATCAACTCACAAAGCATAGAAGATGTACCGAGTGGGACCAAGTGTTCCCATGGTATGCTAAGCATTGTCCATTACGCTTTGTGTACTAACCCATGGTCTACGTGAGAGTTCTTTGTGGGGTTAGGTATGTTTCCATGGTCTTGCGTCAATAGGAAGATCCCATACAACCCATGGAGGATGACATCAAGTGGTGATCGTCATCAAGTTTGCAGTGTGCAAGTTCAAGTGGAGCAACACAAAGAGTGGCTCACCCATAATGGAGTATGGGGGAGCAATCAAGTTTGAATCTTGCCATCCTCGTGGTGTCAATGGACTTGTGAAGATGTGCCAAAGAGTCGCTCACCCATAGTGGACTATGGGGGAGCAATCATCTAGTCTTCATCGAGCCAATGCAATCAAGAAAGATGGTCCAACCTGAGGGAGTAAAGATCGTCATCATCTAGCTCAAGTGGACCATGTGCAAGGCAAAGGTTTGCCCTTGATAGGTTTTCTATTTTACCGGTCTCATGGTGGTAGTTGGGAGACCGGGTTATAGGATCGATAGCCGTACTATCAAGGGGGGCTCTCAAGTGAGTAGCTTGATCGTATCGTTCGTCGAGAGCTCAAACCATTGCATCCTTGCATCATGTTTCTTGGTTCTTGTTTGATTCTCTTTGTGAGTCTTAGAGCTTCTGGCTATCTTTATGACAAGCTTGAGTTCATCGAAAACAGAGTTTGCATGCGTCTTCTATGATGTTTTCGGTGTTGGAGGTTTTATCGGTCTTCTCCGAGGAAAGGTTCTCACCATTTTCTTTTGGGCCTTTTCTCATTTGCTTATTATTGGTATTTCTTTCAAGATTGTGTTAGCCCTTGTCGCTAGCTTTCCAACAAACTTGGTTTCATCGAATTCGGAGTCCGTTTGCAAAAGTTGTGGCTGTTTGGTGAAGGCTGCAGCGGTACTACCGCGACTAGAGCGGATGTAATTTTTTACTACCGCTCTAGAGCGGTACTACTGTGGCTCCTGAGCGGTACTACCGCTCCAGAGCAGTACTACCGTGGCTCCTAAGCGGTAGTACCGCCCCGGACAAAAAACTCGTGTTTTCTCTCTCGTTTGGGCTGTTTTGAGCGTGCTAAGCGGTAGTACCGCTCCTCCAAGCGGTAGTACCGCTTGTGCACGACCTGAGCATATAACGGTTGGATTCGGGAGGTCCTATAAAAGGGGGTCTTCTTCCCCATTGAACCTTATCCTTTGAGCTCGTCTTCTTCCCCCATTGTTGACCTTCTTCGAGCTTGCTAACTCTCAATCCCTCCATGGATTCTTGCTAGTTTTGAGGAAAAGAGAGGAGATCTAGATCCACATTTCCACCAATCACTTTCTCCTCTATGTGAGGGGAACCCTTGGATCTTGATCTTGGAGTTCTTGGTGTTCTCCTTCTTGTTCTTCTTCTCATTTTCCTCCCTAGCATTAGTTGCTTCGGTGGGATTTGAGAGAGAAGGACTTGGGCACTCCGTGTGCCCTTGCCATTGCATTTGGTGCATCGGTTTGAGTTCTCCACGGTGATACGTGGAAGTGAAGTTTGAGAAGCTTATTACTCTTGGGTGCTTGGTGCCCTTGAGCTTGTTCCTCTTGGGTGCTTGGGCGCCCTAGACGGTTGGTGGTGTTCGGAGCTCAATCATTGTGGTGTAAAGCTCCGGCAAGCGTCGGGTCTCCAATTAGGTTGTGGAGATCGCCCCGAGCATCTTGACGGGTTCCGGTGACCACCCCCAAGGGTTGCCAAAGTGTATGGGTTCAGTGACCGCCCCCAAGGGTTGCCATTTGTACGGGTTCGGTGACCGCCTCAAGGGTCCCTTAGTGGAATCACGGCATCTTGCATTGTGCGAGGGCGTGAGGAGATTACGGTGGCCCTAGTGGCTTCTTGGGGAGCATTGTGCCTCCACACCGCTCCAAACGGAGATTAGCATCCGCAAGGGTGTGAACTTCGGGATACATCGTCGTCTCCGCGTGCCTCGGTTATCTCTTACCTGAGCCCTTTACTTATGCACTTTACTTTGTGATAGCCATATTGTTCTTTGTCATATATCTTGCTATCACATAGTTGCTTATCTTTCTTAGCATAAGTTGTTGGTGCACATAGGTGAGCTTAGTTGTTTTAGGTTTTGTGCTTGACAAATTAACCGTTAGGTTTATTCCGCATTTGTTCAAGCCTAAACCGTAATTATTTTAAAGCGCCTATTCACCCCCCCTCTAGGCGACATCCTCGATCTTTCAATTGGTAACAGAGCCTCGTCTCTCTTTGTTGGGCTTAACCGCCTAGAGCGTAAAGATGTCGACTAGAGGATTAGGATTCTCTGACACTCTTAGTTTTGATGGCACAAATTTTGATGTTTGGGTAATTCGCATGCTTAATCTCTTTAGGGTCATGGACCCAAATTTAGAGCGAATTGTAGATATGGGTTTTTCTCCTCCAAAGGATCCCCAAAGATTATCTTTACAGGATGAGAAAAACTCTTATCTCAATGCTCAAGCCTCTAATGTGCTTTTCGATGCTTTGAGCAATGTAGTTATATTTCAACTCATGCCGTTCCGGGATGCTCATGAGTTATGGACAAAGCTTCAAGATAAATATGGTGTGTCCAAGATTTGTGGGGATGGTTGTTCTCCCTCCACCTCCGGCCATATAGTCTTCTCAACTTCTTCTACTTCACCTACATGTGGTTTGCCACAAGGTAATGATATGGTGAGTAGTGTTGGTCATTGCAATGATGATAGTATGCTTATTGTGGATGATCCTTCATCACTATATTATTGCAATGCTCCCTCTTTGGGCTTTAACACTTCGAGCACTCCAAATGTTTCACATGCTTGTGTTGATAGTCCTTGCATATCATGTAAAATTGCTTGACTAAATATCATGATGATATGCTTGCTATGTCTTGTTGCCATGATAAAAATGCATCTATTTCCTCGAATTGTTGTGCTAACAATGTAGAGGAAACCGAACACTCCATGGAGCAAGATGTGGTGTTTAATGGTGCCTCAAGGGATCCTACATCATCATCTATTGCGTTTTGCCTTATGGCTAAGGCGTCAAAGGTATCTCCTACTTTGTACCCCAATATGTCTCTTTATGATGATGTTGATGCTAATGATGATGAGGATAATGATGAAGAGAATGATAATGTTGCCTCCTTAAAAATTAAGGGGAAATGGTTTTAAAGCTCTTCATAAAATAAAATTGCTCGCTCCAACTTCATGGAAATTATGTCCATTGCTATTGAGAGCAAGAAATATATTGATGAGTTGGAATCTCGTCTTGAGGAGCATGAGGTCACCATTGATAAAATGGAAGGTCATGGGCGTGATTACGCTAATGAGATTGCGGACCTCTCTCAAGCTCTTGAACTTGAACAAACCACCAAGGAATCTCTTGAGGAGACTTTTGCTCTAGAATTGTCTAGAGTGAAGGAATCTACTAATAGAGCCCTTGAGGTGGCCAATGTTTTTGAAACCAAAAATGCTAAGCTTGAAGTTGCTCATGCTAGACTCCTTGAGGATTTTGAGCACCTCGAAAATGGCTCAAGGGTCATCAAGGGTGAGCTCATCAAATTCACCGAGTCTCATGCTCAACTTGAAGCTTCTTATTTAAAAGAGCATGCCAAGTTGCCTTCTCCTCTTGTTGTTAATGATGATGCTTGTGCTACTAATTCTATTACTTGTGAAGCATCTATTTTGAAGGAGAATGTTGAGCTACGGGCTCAACTTGAGGTGCTATCTTGCAATTATGGGAAATTGGAAGAAAGTCATGAAAAGCTCTCAAGCTCTCATGATGATCTTCTAGTATCCCATAGTGTGCTAAAGATAGCTCATGAGGCCATGATTGCTAAGGTAACATCTAGTGAGCTTCATGTGGATACTAGCACTACTTCTAGTCAAAATAGTATATTGCCATGTGCTAGTCCTTGTAATTCATCTACTCACAATGTTGGTACATCTTGTGATGAATTGCTTTCCTTGCCTTGTTTCTCTAACGATGAAGCTTATACTTCCTCTAGTACTTGTGTTGAGACTAACCATGTAGAGGAAATCAAAGAGCTCAAGGCCCAAGTCACTTCTTTGAAGAAAGACTTGAAAAAGTGTCATGAAGGGAAATCCGCACTCAACAATATCTTGAGTGTGCAAAAATCCCCCAATGACAAAGGTGGACTTGGATTCAACTCCAATAAGAATAAGAAATCCAACATGAACAAAAAGAAGGGCCAAGAACAAGTCAAGAATTCGGCCAATATTGTTTGCTTAAAGTGCAAAGTAGAAGGGCATCATGTTAGATCTTGCCCATTGAAGAAGAAGGCCATTAGTGTCAAGCAACAAGGGAAGAGGGCACAAGTTCAATCTCATGCTCAACCTCAAGTTGAAGAAAGGCCACTTCCCAAGAAGACTCAAGCTAATGCTTCTATTGTGGAAAAATCAAGTGAGAAGAAAGTGAAGAGTAGACGTTGCTACTTATGTCGTGAGAAAGGTCACGTCGCTTCTTCATGCACTAGTGGTAACTTATCCAACCCAATTATTATTGATGATATCTATTCTCTTGGGAAGGATAAGGTTGGCAATGTGTTTGCCAAGTTTGTTGGTACTCAAAGTGGTGTCAAGAAAAGAACCATTTGGGTAGCCAAGCCTATTGTGACTAACCTCTTAGGACCCAACTTGGTTGGGGACCAACAAGCTCAAACTTGATCAATAGGTGTTTTTGGAGGGCATTGGACACTTGGCTACATTATGAAGAATTAAGGGGACTTCATCATTCTTTTTGTCACAAGCCAAGTTAATTGGATTATCAAGTTTCTATCTTATATCCAATGTGCCTCCTTATGTAACTTGTACTTAAATTGTTTACTTTGAAAGTTAGTTGCCCCTTGCATGTTTTGGTTTTGTTCCTTGCATGTGTTTGTATATGTTGCGCTTCCAACTTGCTTATGTATGTTGGTGTGCACTTCATGTATGTGTGAGTTGTGTGTTGAGCCTTTGTGCATCTTCTTTGTATCTTAGTTGGCTCTTGTGAGAGATTAATGGAATATCCCATTATTGGGGAGTGATGTGCTTTGTGCACCTCACACTCCTATAAGTGTGTGTACATGAGGAATACCATCTAGTATTGATATTAGAAGATTATCTAGTCACTATGTGGTATGTCTTCTCATGAGAAATTCAAATTCTAAATTGTCCATTAATTATCTCTTGTTGGATCCTCTTATTGCCTCTTGTTAAGTTTTCTTCATTGGTATCACATTATGGGGGAGTAATATGCTATGTATATTACTAGCCTAGAAAATGTGTACATTTGAGATATTGTCACCTAGTGTTGATATTGTAGATTATCTTGTTCCTAGGTGGCATGTTAGCTCTACAAGTTGCAATCTGCTTGTGTGTGGTGTGAAGATGATGTTGGATATCCTTGCTATCTACCACCGGGAATTCTTTCCATCTACTTCTTGTCTTTTGACAATTGGTAGTCATTTATGTGTGGTAGAATTTATTGATCATCTTTACATTGGCTTTTTTTACTTGCCTCTTCTCTTGCCAAGGATTGTGTCAACTCCCTTGTCTTCCATACCACTTGTGGATCTTGTTTATTTCTTGTTCTTGTCTAGTGTTTTCTAGATATAGTGAAAGCGGTGATCCCACCTTGTGCATTTTGTATTCAAATACAAATCCTATGTAATGCACAACTCGTGGGGGAGCTATTCTATTTTCTTCAGAACACTCTTCTTGTGATCCTTATCAAGTGTGTTTTGGTGGAAGGCAAGCCATTTCTTTTTGGTACTTTGTGCCATCATGAAACTTTGTTGAGAGCTTGGTTTGTTTGGAACCATCCTCTCTTTGGGAGTTTGACATCTTTAGTTTAGTGTGTATCAATGGATATCTCATTCCTTGATGTATCTTTAATGATATCTTCCAAGTGATGATTTCTCCATTTAGTATCCTTTTCACTTGGAATTTCTTTGTCTTTTGGTTTCGGGTTTTGAAAGTCTTGAGCATGCATGTTTACTTCATGTATTTCATTTGGCATGCTTTATTTCTTTGATATATAGGGGAAACTCCACCTAGTCTCAATTTGGATGAGATGTGCATGAAATTCATTTTCATATCTATATGCACATATTTATGTGGAGTTTGTCCTATGTATTGGTGTTTCTAACTATTTGGTCCCGATGAGTTTGGGTACCGTTTAGTTTGTGTTGTTCTTCTAGGAACATTTGGAGATGCATTGGATGCTCGGCTCACTCACAAGGAAGGTGTTGTCACCATGTGCATATTGGAGTTAAGCTAGGATGATCAATGAACTACTATCTACCTTCAATTGGTATCTACTACATCCTTCCAATGATATCTCGGTAACAAGTATCTATTCATGCTTTCCTCTCTTGCATTCAACATTGTGTAGGCTGTATCTTGGCATGATATTCATTTCATATCTTGTGATACGTGTTTCCTTTCTCAAAGCATCCCAACGATGATCTCTGTTGCTAGTTGTGATGCCCTTGATGGATGTGTGTTTGGACTTCATTTATATACAATAAGACCATATCTAGCCAAGTACTATGCTTTCAAGCAAATATCTTATTGGTATATTTATGACTTCCTTGTGGATATCTTGTTCCTTCGTGGTGTAACTATTTCGGGTGTACATCCTTCTTTGTAGATATATATATATATATCATGATTTCGTCTACATAGAACCTTATACACTTGAGAGAAATTACATCTCTAGTTGATATCCTTTCTTTCACGTCCACCTTGTCTTTCTTATGTTATTTCTTTGGTGGCTCCGTGAAAGCTTTTGCCTGGAGTGCGTGTCCTCTATCGTTGCATCTTGATGCACTCTTGTGTGGTGAAGATTATTTTCCTCATGCTTATCTTTACAAGGCTTTTGCCATCTTAATTGGCATTCCTCGTCTTGATGAGGCTTTCATCTTCTATCTTCACCACGGGTTGTCACAAGCATAAGTTCTTTATATGCTTATTAGTAAGCTTGTGAACCCATTTGCTAGTTGTGTGTGTGGGAATGATAGGCCTTGCACCGTGTGCCTCATTATTTCAAGACTATGTTGATGCTTAATGCTCATCCTAATTTTAGTCCTCTCAAGTGCTTCGCCATGACTCACACACATCATTTTGGTTGAGCCTATTCTTAAGTTGCCTCTTTTACATGTTGCTCAACCATGTGCTTGTTGCAAGCGCTAGGCTTTGTTTCCTATATGCTCACTTGCACTGGATGTGAGTTTCTATTGATTTTGGGGGAGCTATGATCCTATTTTGTGCACTTTGTATTCAAATACAAAAATTCTTATGTGTGCACAAATCATGGGGAGCTTCTCTAGTTTCTTTAGAACACTCCTTTGCGTTTATCATAATATCTTTATTCTTGTGGCATGTAGGATCATTGGTCTAGTTGGTTCAATTGATATCCGTTGATTGCTTGCTTCAATTGGTATCTTCTGATTGCTTGTGTCTCTCTTTGTTATGTCTTTGTGTCATATCTTTTTGTTGCAACCTTTGGGCCTCAATATAGTTTGTCCTTCTCCAAGTATTGGCAGTTGGATATGTGTATTGCATTCCACTCTCTTGTTGAGAAATACAAAATTTATGGAGGAACACCTTTTATTTTGGCCTTCTCAGCTTTTCATCCATTTTGGCAATCGATGCCAATGGGGGAGGAGTTTCAGAGAGTTTTGTGGAGAAGTCTTCTGAGTTTTCTCCTTGCTTTGGTTTTGGTCCTAAGCATTTGCATCTCATTCTCCTGCATCATTGGTTGTTGCATTGCATTGTGATGCATAATTCCTTATATAAACTCTCTTGAAAGTGATTGTCATCAATTACCAAAATGGGGGAGATTGAAAGGACATGCGGTGCCCCCATGTGTGGTTTTGGTAATTGATGACATCTCTATGGACTAATGGTTGCATCGAGTTATATTTGAAGGATGTTTCCATAGGCATTTCTTGAAGTCCATGTGTTGGTTTCAAGGAGTTTATGGGTTGACCAAGGTGCTATTAAGGAATTATCCAAAGATTGGTCATGTGAGTGTTGAGCTTATTGCAAGCATGTCTTGAAGAAGAAGATTGTGTGATCATTCATATTTACCTTCAAGACATCATCCAAATGAAGAGAGTTGGAAAGATTCAAGGTTGATCAAGACTAAGTCAAGAGTGAATCAAGTTGATCAACTCACAAAGCATAGAAGATGTACCGAGTGGGACCAAGTGTTCCCATGGTATGGTAAGCATTGTCCATTACGCTTTGTGTACTAACCCATGGTCTACGTGAGAGTTCTTTGTGGGGTTAGGTATGTTTCCATGGTCTTGCGTCAAGAGGAAGATCCCATACAACCCATGGAGGATGACATCAAGTGGTGATCGTCATCAAGTTTGCAGTGTGCAAGTTCAAGTGGAGCAACACAAAGAGTGGCTCACCCATAATGGAGTATGGGGGAGCAATCAAGTTTGAATCTTGCCATCCTTGTGGTGTCAATGGACTTGTGAAGATGTGCCAAAGAGTCGCTCACCCATAGTGGACTATGGGGGAGCAATCATCTAGTCTTCATCGAGCCAATGCAATCAAGAAAGATGGTCCTACTTGAGGGAGTCAAGATCGTCATCATCTAGCTCAAGTGGACCATGTCCAAGGCAAACGTTTGCCCTTGATAGGTTTTCTATTTTACCGGTCTCATGGTGGTAGTTGGGAGACTGGGTTATAGGATCGATAGCCGTACTATCAAGGGGGGCTCTCAAGTGAGTAGCTTGATCGTATCGTTCGTCGAGAGCTCAAACCATTGCATCCTTGCATCATGTTTCTTGGTTCTTGTTTGATTTTCTTTGTGAGTCTTAGAGCTTATGGTTATCTTTATGACAAGCTTGAGTTCATCGAAAATGGAGTCTGCATGCGTCTTCTATGATGCTTTCGGTGTTGGAGGTTTTACCGGTCTTCTCCGAGGAAGGGTTCTCACCATTTTCTTTTGGGCCTTTTCTCATTTGCTTATTATTAGTATTTCTTTCAAGATTGTGTTAGCCCTTGTCGCTAGCTTTCCAACAAACTTGGTTTCATCGAATTCAGAGTCCGTTTGCAAAAGTTGTGGCTGTTTTGGTGAAGGCTGCAGCGGTACTACCGCGACTAGAGCGGATGTAATTTTTTACTACCGCTCTAGAGCGGTACTACCGCGGCTCCTGAGCGGTACTACCGCTCCAGAGCAGTACTACCGTGGCTCCTAAGCGGTAGTACCGCCCCGGACAAAAAACTCGTGTTTTCTCTCTCGTTTGGGCTGTTTTGAGCGTGCTAAGCGGTAGTACCGCTCCTCCAAACGGTAGTACCTCTTGTGCATGACCTGAGCACATAACGGTTGGATTAGGAGGTCCTATAAAAGGGTCTTCTTCCCATTGAACCTTATCCTTTGAGCTCGTCTTCTTTCCCCATTGTTGACCTTCTTGAGCTTGCTAACTCTCAATCCCTCCATGGATTCTTGCTAGTTTTGAGGGAAAAGAGAGGAGATCTAGATACACATTTCCACCAATCACTTTCTCCTCTATGTGAGGGGAACCCCTGGATCTTGATCTTGGAGTTCTTGGTGTTCTCCTTCTTGTTCTTCCTCTCATTTTCCTCCCTAGCATTAGTTGCTTGGTGGGATTTGAGAGAAGGACTTGGGCACTCCGTGTGCCCTTGCCATTGCATTTGGTGCATCGGTTTGAGTTCTCCACGGTGATACGTGGAAGTGAAGTTTGAGAAGCTTATTACTCTTGGGTGCTTGGTGCCCTTGAGCTTGTTCCTCTTGGGTGCTTGGGCGCCCTAGACGGTTGGTGGTGTTCGGAGCTCAATCATTGTGGTGTAAAGCTCCGGGCAAGCGTCGGGGTCTCCAATTAGGTTGTGGAGATCGCCCCGAGCATCTTGACGGGTTCTGGTGACCGCCCCCAAGGGTTGTCACAGTGTCGGGTTCGGTGACCGCCCCAAGGGTTGCCATTTATGCGGGTTGGTGACCGCCCTCAAGGGTCCCTTAGTGGAATCACGGCATCTTGCATTGTCGAGGGCGTGAGGAGATTACGGTGGCCCTAGTGGCTTCTTGGGAGCATTGTGCCTCCACACCGCTCCAAGCGGAGATTAGCATCCGCAAGGGTGTGAACTTCGGGATACATCGTCGTCTCCGCGTGCCTCGGTTATCTCTTACCCGAGCCCTTTACTTATGCACTTTACTTTGTGATAGCCATATTGTTCTTTGTCATATATCTTGCTATCACATAGTTGCTTATTTTGCTTAGCATAAGTTGTTGGTGCACATAGGTGAGCCTAGTTGTTTTAGGTTTTGTGCTTGACAAATTAACCGTTAGGTTTATTCCGCATTTGTTCAAGCCTAAACCGTAATTATTTTAAAGCGCCTATTCACCCCCCTCTAGGCAACATCCTCGATATTTCACCGGCTCCTGGGTTTGCCGCCTTACGTTCCGTTATTATCGGCTAAGGTGGCCAAAGGAGAACTACTGCGATTGTGCCCTGGTTATTCTGGATGAGCACCTCAGTAGAGAAAGCCGAAAACTGACTGTCATGATACAGCGAGAGACTGATCAACCACTCGAAGACTCACCGGAATCTTTAGGATTCCTCCGCATTAACGAAGGACCATTTCCCGGTCATGTACATACGCGCCCGTATCCGGATGCACGCGAAGGTATCAGGGGCTACATAGTAGCCCCAACTTTAGACTCCCATGGCTAAGCGAAAGTGTTACAACTATATAGTCTGGTTGCCTAGTTCGACGTGCGATCACCTCCTTAATGGACCAAGGCATTGGATCAAGTGTGATTAAGCATATTTTTCGCGAACGCCCCCACATTGTATGCATGGGGGCTGAAGCCAACGACTGCTAACTTTCGGATTACATATTTGTGTATACATATATATAAACAGCTGCACAGGGGACACAATCATATTTTCAGGCAAACAGTATAAATATAGCCTCATAATCAAAATAAACATTGTTTTTACAATGATTCGATTCATCATTCGAACAAGACATTCTTCGAGCACTGCGCCTCTATTAGGCGGGCACCTTCTATGACCTGCGCCAAGTAGTGCTCGGCCGGATATTGGCCCCCCACCGGATCCTGGGCCGCTATAATGGTGGCCTCCATATCCGTCCAATAGGCTTTAACGCGGGCAAGAGCCATCCGCGCACCCTCTATGCACGCCGACCTTCTCATGGCGTCGATCCGAGGCACGACCCCAAGAATTGTTGCACCAAGCCAAAGTAACTATCCGGCTTAGGCCCCTTCGGCCAAAGATGTTCTATTACAGACCACATTGCAAGCCCGGACAGCCTATGAAGCTCCGCCAAAGCAGCCATCTTGTCACTTAACGGCAGCAGGCAAGTGGGAGCATTGAATTGCGACCAGAAAAGCTTCTCCACTTCCTTATCACCCTGATCTTTGAAGAACTCGGCAGCATCAGCCGTACTCTTCGCCAAATCCGCATATGCGTCCGCAGGACTCCAGCGTCCATCCAGGGGAGCGTACTTCGGATCGAAAAACTTCGTCCGCAGCAAATAGGAGCCCCCAGCCGCGATTTTACCGGCCTATTGAAGCTCCTCCCTCGCACCCCTGAGCTCGGTCTATATTTCCTCGGTGGCATTAAGTGCCTTGTTCAGGTCGGCCGAATTATCCTTATGCTCCAAAGCCATTTCGGCTATCTTTTCCTCGCTTCGGTGATGAGCAGCCTGTTCGGCTCTCAATTCCTCGGCCGCCTTTAGGGCAGCCGCATTGCTCACCCGAGCTTGTTCCTTCGCCTGGGCAAGTTCCGCCCTCAAGGCCTCCACGGCAGCAGCACCATCTGCAGTCCAAACATACTACATTAATAACTTGCCGCCTTCATATTTTTCTATACAAAGGAAGGCAGAGCACATACCTTGTGATTTGTCCAGTCGCTCGTTCACCAGCGTGATATCGGCATCAATCGATCCAATCTGCCTTGCTAGTTCGGCAACTTCAACGGATTGGCCGGCGGCCAGACCCACAGGTACCTTCACATATTTGCGACACAATCATTTGTTTATGATCCCCCGTTTGCCACCTAGGGCGGGCAACCAGAGTCTCAGGGGCTACTATCTATATGGAGCAGACCTAGCGCGTGCCTCACAGCCAAGGAAATAGTGTATTCTTCATTACATACCTCAAAGCCTCTAAGCAGGCTTGTGAATGCTTCATTCAAACCGCTTGTAGCGGATGAAATCTTCTTGAGCACCACGCTCATTAATGAGCTGTGCTCCTCCGAGAGCGCAGCTCGCTCCAGTAGGCCTGTCAGTACGTCCGGCCGGAAATCAAACTGTGCCGGACCCTCCCCATCGCCCCTCGCGAGAGCCAAATGCTCCGGGCTCAGGGCGGATGATGCATTGGCTTCCGGCTTCGGCAGATCCGGACTCCTCCAAGACGACACCTCGGTGTCGCCCGCTTCATGAGTCGGAGAGGTGGGTGGGGTCTCGCTCTCCATCATCTCCGGAGGAATATCCCCCGAAGACGAACTCTGTCGAGAAGAGCTGCTAGCCGGACTGCAAAATATGGAACCTGGTTATTGATCTAGGAGAAATACAGTACCTTCAAATTAACGATTGACTTACAGCTCGGTGGAGGGCTGGCCCGTTGGCGGGCATAACGCGGTGAGGATGCCCGTCGCGGCAGAGCCCCTTGGTGATACCTTCTTCCCTTGCTTGGGCATCTCTGTCTCCAAGTCTTCGGAGGCGACCCTTTTCTTCCCGCGCGGGGAGGAGGCCTTAGCCTCCCATCCCGATTATCTTCCTTGGGGGAGGTAACAATTCCCCCGGTTCAGATGCGTAGCATGTGGAGTTCAGTTTCTTCGTTCTTCCCCTTGTCTTTCCCCGAGGGCATTTTGCTGAGTACCCGGTAGAGCATCTTGGCCATGGTAGGACCAGGCGAGCCTTCGGGGAGCGGCGCCAGACACCTGATTCTCTCCGCCTTGCTGAGCCATTCCTGGCCACGGATGATTTTCAGAATAAACAATTATGACAAATTCAAAACAAGGTGTCCGGTATCAAGGCTACTTACTTGGGTATCTAGGCAATTGCAGCTTAGGCCCGCATCCTCGGTGGTGTCCGGACACTCTAATTTCTATCCGAAGAATAATTTGCACATCTCTTCGAGCTTCAAGCCGAAGAAGTGCTTGACAGTCCGCGGACCCTTCGGATTGAACTCCCACATCCGGAGAGGCCGGCGTTGGCACGGCAACATCCGTCGGATTAACATCACTTGCATTATCCTGACGAGGTTAATGTCCCTCTCAAGAAGCTCCCAAATGCGATTCTGCAATACTGGTACATCATCAGCGGGCCCCCAATTTCGTCCTACGTCTGTCCAAGGCGCCAACTGTGACGGAGGGCCCGAGCGGAACTCGGGGGCGGCTACCCACTTTGTGCCTCTGGGGGCCGTAACATAAAACCACCTCCGCTGCCATACATCGGATACTTCTGGGAAAGAACCCTCTGGCCATGGGGCATCGGCGTTCCTGCTTATTGTGGCCCCTCCGCACTCTACATGTCGCCCCTCGATCATCTTCGGCTTCACATTGAAGGTCTTGAGCCATAAGCGGAAGTGTGGGATGACGGGAAGAAAAGCCTCGCACATGATAATGAATGACGAGATATGAAGGATAGCGTCCGGAGCGAGATCATGAAAATCCAACCCATAGTAGAACATGAGCCCCCTCACAAAGGGGTCGAGGGTGAAGCCCAAGCCGCGGAGGAAGTGTGGGACAAAAACAACGCACTCATTGGGCTCCAGTGTGGGGATGACCTGCCCTGGAGCAGGAAGCCTGTGCTGGATATCAGCGGTCAGGTATCCGACCTCCCTAACCTTCGCAATGTCTTCCTTTGAATCGAGGAAGCCACCCACCGGCCTTGAGGGTCGGATCCGGACATATTGGAGGATCTGGGGTATTGGAGCTTAGGTTTCGGGTGTTAGAACTCGAGGTGCAAGGAGGCGCGAGGAAGGTGGAAAAGAGGCATAGGCCTCGACCCCTTTATAAAGAGGGTGAATATCAAGAGTCCTCGGTGTGACCATTTGAGGCTTATCTAAAAACATAAGGAGTTATACCAACGGCCGCCGTGGGGTCACACACGCCCGTATTAATGGAAAATCCCCTTATAAGAGGAGCACGATCTCTGCCTCGATGGGACGTGCCAATAAAACCGCCTCGTAACACGAGTCGAGGTACGGTAAGAAACGCCGGTTCGCGTTGGACCAGACCACGATGCAAGGGCATGACGCATGAAGATTGCCAGTGGATCAGGTTTATGCTATGTGAAGATCATTGAGGGAGCCCTGGACTAGGGGGTGTCCGGATAGCCGGACTATCATCATCGGCCGGACTCCAAGACTATGAAGATACAAGATTGAAGACTTCGTCCCGTGTCCGGATGGGACTTTCCTTGGCGTGGAAGGCAAGCTTGGTGATACGGATATGTAGATCTCCTACCATTGTGGCGACTACTGTGTAACCCTAGCCCTCTCCGGTGTCTATATAAACCGGAGGGTTTTAGTCCATAGGACGAACAACAATCATACCATAGGCTAGCTTCTAGGGTTTAGCCTCCTTGATCTCGTGGTAGATCCACTCTTGTACTACCCATATCATCAATATTAATCAAGCAGGAGTAGGGTTTTACCTCCATCGAGAGGGTCCGAACCTGGGTAAAAACATCGTGGCCCTTGTCTCCTGTTACCATCCGCCTAGACGCACAGTTCGGGACCCCCTACCCGAGATCCGCCGGTTTTGACACTGACATTGGTGCTTTCATTGAGAGTTCCTCTGTGCCGTCACCGATAGGAAGGATGCCACTTCCCGTCTTTAAAGACGATATCTACGCCAAAGGAGCCTTGGCCGCCGGCCAAACTATCCGGCTGGGTGGTTTTCTCATGACCGCCTGTTCGGCCACCGCTTCGACGATGACCTCTCGGGTCATCAAAAGCAATGTTCACATCAACTCGGAATTCGCCGAGCAGCTGGATCCAATAGAGCTCTCGTCCGTAAACGAGCTCTTGGATCGCATCACCGCCCTGGGAGTCGCTACAGACTACAATCAGATTGGGCTTAAAACCGATCTGAGAGAGATTAACTCTCCCCAGGTTACCCACCATGTTGCGGTGGTAGAGGAACTACGCGGCGACTCTTCTCCTGTATTGAAAACTAGTCATGTCCGGGCTCCCGAACCCTCCATGTCGGATTCCCGCGGAGGGACGGACTTCGATCAAGCATTGAACCTAAAGTCAGGCATCGGACCGGACTCGTTGGACAACGTCCAGCAATCCAAGCTTCAAGATGGGTAGGGTTCCGGACTCAATTCCACCCACCCACCCAGACATATGTGATCTATCTCAAATCCGGCAAGAGCCCGCTGAAACAGTACATCATTACTGGGCCAGATTCCTCCTGGTTATGGACAGGATAAAGGACTGCCGAGAGGAAAACACAATTTCAATTTTCTGCAATAATTGCACGGACGAGGGAATCTTGAACGCCGTCAGTCGCCGTGAAATTACATGCTTCGCCGACCTGGCGTCCATAGTACGAAAGTACTGTGCGATGGAGAGTTTCCGGAAAACCGAAACTAAGTTTTGGGACAATCCGGCCCCGAATACAACCCTAGTCCGTAACAAAAGGGTGCATCACACTCAGGCACCAGGTACAAAAACCAAAAAGCAAAAACCCCATAAAGGGCACGGAACCGTACTGGAGGGATGGCTCAGCGGACCCTGTAAAATTCACAGTACAGAAGGCGCCACCCCAACACATAGCCTTCGAGCATGTTGGATACTGCGGCAGGTGGCCAAAAGTGGCGAGGAGCTTCTAGCCCCGGAAAACCACTCCAACAGTACCAGTATGGTGTCAACAGTCTTCGAGACTTTCGCATCAAATAATATGCGAAAACGAACAATCCGCAGCCTCGCCGAAGTCTACCAAGTAGCAACAACAAATCCATGGAGCGACACGGCCATCACCTTCAACGCCAGCGACGAACCTAAATTCCGAACAGCCCGAGCACCAGCCGCATTGGTCCTCAGTCCAATAGTGGACGACTTTCGTCTTACCAAGGTACTCATGGATGGCGGCAGCGGACTAAACCTCATCTACGAGGAAACTCTTCAAAAAATGGAAATAGACTGGAGCCGCATTGAGCGAAGCAACACAACCTTTAGAGGAATAATCCCTACCCGGGAAGCGCGCTGCACAGGAAAAATCACACCTGATGTGGTATTCGGCTCGCCGGACAATTACAGGTCCAAAGAGGTCACGTTCCAAGTGGCCCCGTTCAGCAGCGGATATCACGCTATATTAGGACGAGAGGCATTCACAATTTTTCAAGCCATACCCCATTACGGGTACATGAAGCTTAAGATGCCTGGGCCCGGCGGAATAATCACTCTCGTTAGTGAGCCGGACATAGCACTCCGCGCCGAAAACAAGACAGCCGCATTAGCCCTCGAGGCACTATCCGAAGCCCTAGCGGCGGAGGAACTCACTGTGCTGCGCTCTACGGTGAATAGAGATGATGTGATACTCGATAAGAGATCCAAGTCCACCTCCTTTAAACTAGCGGATGAAATAGTCAAATTCCAGGTCCATCCAACGGACCCAACAAAGACGGCCTCCATCGGGGCACAGTTGAACCCTGATGTAGATGCCGCACTGCGAGAATTCCTTTGGAAAAATTGGGACATCTTTGCCTGGCACCCTTCAGATATGCCAGGAATCCCACGCAGATTGGCAGAACACAGCCTAAACATCCTAAAAGGATTCAAGCCAGTCAAACAGACTCTTCGGCGATTTTCCGAACCCAAAAGACAGGCAATGGGAGAAGAGCTAGCCAAACTACTGGAAGCCGGATTCATCAGAGACATCAAATATCCGGACTGGCTAGCAAACCTGGTAATGGTACCAAAGAAGGACAAATCCTGGCGCCTATGTGTCAATTTTAAAGACCTCAACAAGGCCTGCCCAAAGGATCCCTTTCCCCTTCCCCGCATCGACCAAATAATCGATGCTACTGCAGGGCACGATTCATTGTGCTTCCTTGACGCATACTCCGGCTACCATCAAATCAAGATGGCGGAGGCGGACCAAGCCGCAACGACATTCATTACTCAATATGGACCATTTTGCTTCAACACGATGCCCTTCGGACTCAAAAACGCCAGCGCAACATATCAGCGCATGATTCAGACATGTCTGGCTACCCAGATCGGCAAAACAGTAGAGGCATACGTAGACGACGTAGTCGTCAAAACCAAACACATTGAGACTCTAGTAGACGATTTGAGGCTCACATTCGACAACCTCCGAGCATATGACATTAAGCTGAATCCAGAAAAATGCGTTTTCGGCGTACCAGCCGGAAAGCTCCTAGGCTTCATTGTATCCGGTAGAGGAATTGAAGCAAACCCAGCCAAGACCGAGCTCTGTCACAGCTGGATATTCCAAAAGACCTAAAACATATACAAAAATTGACTGGATGCGTGGCGGCTCTAAGCCGCTTTATCTCCCGTTTGGGAGAAAAGGCATTGCCCCTCTATCGCCTCCTCAGGCGCACCGAACACTTCGAGTGGACGGATGCTGCCACTGCCGGACTCGAAGAAATAAAAGCCATATTGGCAACAAATCCGGTCCTGGCTGCGCCTAACCTGGGCGAACCAATGTTGTTATACATCGCGGCAACACATCAAGTTGTAAGCGCGGTACTCGTCGTCGAACGAGAAACAGAAGGGCATAAATTCCCTCTTCAAAAACCAGTGTACTACGTATCCACTGTCTTAACTCCCTGCAAGTCCCGTTACCCGCACTATCAAAAGATAGCGTACGCGGTGTTCATGGCATCCCGGAAGCTCCGACACTACTTTCAAGAGTGTTCGATAACAGTGGCCTCCGAAGTGCCCCTCAACGACAATATAAACAACCGCGACGCGACGGGCAGGATTGCAAAGTGGGCCATTGATCTCTTACCATTCGATATAACTTACACACCTCGGCGAGCTGTAAAGTCGCAAGTCTTGGCTGACTTTGTCGCTGAATGGACTGAAGCCGAACTCCCTAAAGAGTACGGCGCATACTCCAATTGGGTTATGCATTTCGACGGCTCCAAAATGTTGGCCGCTTGGGGGCTGGCATCGTATTGACGTCCCCAACCGGGGACACAGTCCAATACATACTTCAGATAATGTACACGGACTCCAACAATGCAGCCGAATACGAGGCCCTCCTACATGGCCTCCGGATGGCAATCTCCATGGGCATTCAATGCCTAGAGGTGCGCGGGGATTCAAACCTTGCAATATCCCAAGTAAATGTAGACTTTGACGCCAAGGATCCGAAAATGGCAGCCTATCATAACGCTGTCCTAAAATGTCAGCTCGGTTGAAGGACTCGAATTCCACCACGAGCCGGGATAATAACCAAGCAGCCGACGATTAGCGCATCGGCGCGAAACGCGACGCTGTCCCTCCAAACATCTTCCTGGAACGGCTCTTTAAGCCATCCGTACTATGGGAAGAGGAGTCCGGAAATAACAACCCGGAAGCAGCCGCACCACCCAATACAGAACAATCTGACATAATCGGCGATTCAGCCGATGAAATAACACCTTCAGCCCACGAAATAATGGCAGTAATCATCCCGTGGAACAAGCCATTCCTAGCCTACTTACTTAGGCAGGAACTTCCCGAAGACCAAAATGAGGCCCGCTGCATAGTTCAGCGATCTAAAGCCTACAAGGTCCACGAGGGAGAACTCTATAAGAAAAGCACAACCGGAGTCCTTCAAAGGTGTATCTCCGAAGAGGAAGGGCGAAACCTTCTGGCTGAAATTCATGCCGGACTAGGCGGACACCACGCCGCAGCTCGGGCCCTTGTAGGCAAGGCATTCCATACATGATTTTATTGGCCGACGGCCCGGGCAGATGCTCAGGACTTAGTCTAAAGATGCGTCGGTTGTCAGCTCTTTGCTAATCAGAGCCATATGCCACCCACCGCCCTAAAAACTATACCCATCACCTGGCCGTTCGCGGTCTGGGGGCTTGACATGGTTGGACCCCTTAAAGGGGGAACCCACAAGCAAAAGTACCTATTGGTCATGGTGGACAAATTCACCAAATGGATAGAGGCCAAGCCAGTTAAAACGGCAGAGTCCGGACCAGTGATAGACTTCATATCCGGGGTAGTACACCGTTATGGCGTCCCCCATAGCATCATTACCGATAACGGCACGAACTTCATGGCCGACGAGGTTAAATTATGGTGCAAAAATATGGGCATTAAGCTCGATTACGCTTCAGTCTATCATCCTCAAACCAACGGTCAAGTGGAACGAGCAAATGGTCTAATAATGAGCGGCATCAAACCCAGACTAGTGCGGTCCCTGACGGAATCTAACACGCACTGGGTAGAGGAGCTTGACTCCGTACTCTGGGGGCTGCGGACAACGCCCAACCGTACTACCGGATTCACACCATTTTTCATGGTATACGGCGCAGAGGCAGTTTTGCCCTGCGACATCATTCATGACTCACCTCGAGTGCGCATGTACGACGAAAGAGAAGCCGAGCTGGATCGGCAGGACAGCTTGGACGCATTGGAGGAAGAACGCGATATGGCAAAGGCCCGTTCCGCATTCTATCAGCAGTTGGCTCGAAGATATCAAAGCAGAGAAGTATGGGCTAAAACTTACAATGTTGGCGAAATAGTTCTACGCCTGCCGGACAAGAAAAAGGACAAACTCAAGCCCAAATGGGAGGGTCCCTTCATCATCGACCAAGTCCTGACTGGCGGAGCATACCGTCTGCAAAGTGCATCGGACAACCGACTCGAGCCGAACCCATGGAACGCGGCCCGCCTCCGAAGATTTTACGCCTAGCGCCGGACTAAGAGTTCGTTTCCTTCCTCTGTCCATGTTTTTACACTTCAACCGTCTTTTATTTCTCTCTTTTCTCTCACCTTTTTCATAAAAGGCCTTAGAGGCCTATTTGCGCATTGTTCGCACACACTTGATGTGCTATCCGCACTCATTATACCTGGGGGCTTCTTTACTAGAAGCTTACTTATATGGGCTTCATGTCCAGCACATGTGTCAAACTTCCACATGTACCTTTTATTCACCATTATATGCATCGATATGACTTAAGTTTTGGCCAAGCTGGGTTGCCTGGCTCCTGTGCTTAACCCTACGTTCCCTATTGTTCGGCTAGGAGGTAAAGGGAGCACCTCTGCGATTGTTACTGCCGGGTCAGCCGGATGTGTACCTCAGACTGGGTGAAGCCGAAAGCTAGCGTTCTTAAGGGAATATTCGGTCGGTGACTTGAAAGATGATTTTTTACCTATTTATTTATCTGCCCCCAGATGTTTTCCTGCTCTTTTCGCAGTCCGGACATGCACTTTAGGGCATGCCCCCCAAGGAAAGGAACCCTTAACGGAACTATTCTCCCTGGAAGATGTTTCTTACTAACCATGTAATATAACATAACTAGTTGGGCACTTGTCTGATAAAGCACTAATGACCCCTACGCCTGGTCTCCATGCATGCCCCGGTTTTTTCTTAACCGAGAAGGTATTCAGACACACTCCGGACTATAGGGTCCCGAGGTTGAAGCGAAAAGGTCGGCAAAGACAAATGATCTACAATCCGGCTAGAAGACATTTTACATGTCATTTTAAATACATCGTCAAATCGACTGACTATACTCCTCCTCAATCCTGTCTAACAGGCTGTCTAATTTACAGTCCCGTTGGGAATATTTAGCGGCCAACTCTACTTGGCCGTACACTAAGCTCACAGGGATCTCCTTCCCATCGGGCCCCACAGGTCCGACCTCGGCCATGTGGTTGGGATCCGCCTTCTTGTACTGCGTCTTCACCATGGCCCAGCCTCCACGGCACCTTGGCGGCAGGCGATATCTTCCATAAGCAGGCGCTGCCGCGCTCACAAGCTTCTCCGCAAGCTCTCCAAGGCCCTCGGGTAGGGAGAGGGGCGGCTATAAGGCCTGGGCGGCGCTGCTCGCCGCTGCCGAACACGTTCGGCAGTTGCACCAGCTCGGGAAGTTGATCACCCGTTGAGACGGGCATCTCCTCTGCAGGACGACCTGTGAGCACACCTACAGACATATTTCTGTCAATCGACTTCCTCGCCGAACTCTTCTTTTCAAAGGAGTTCGCTTAAGAACTACTATAGATGCCGCGACGAAGCCGCTGATTCTCCTTCACGGAGCCAGACAGCTCGGCCCGAACACCTTTCAGCTCTTCTCCAAGCTAGGCGTGGGCATCCTGGAGTTTGTTCCTCTCTTGCTGCACCTTCATAAGCACCCTCTCGCCCGCCTTCAGCTGGCGCAGTAGGTGTTGCTTGTCCGGATCTAGTCCGGCAACATCTGCAATATCATTGTCAGACTTACATGCACGCCGCACGCCGCACACCGCTTATCTTTTTGAAATGATGTGTTACCAGGAGGGGTCTCTGTGTTTCCTCCGACGGCAGCGAGTGCGGCCTCAAGTTGGGCCTTGCACTCTTGTAGCTCCTGGGACAATTGGGTATTCTTCTCTGTAAGATCCTGCATATCAAATGATCCTTAAATCAGTTACTCTAACTACTTTAAGTCTCGGGGGCTACTGGCATATACAACTATTAAAATCTCTTACCCGTATGTCTTTTACATACTACTCCGCGGCTCTGGTCAAACCATCTTGAGCAGCACGGAGGTGCGCGTCTCCCGCGTTAAAGGCAGTCAACACCTCAGGGGAGAAGCACGCGTCACGAAAAACTGTTCGGCGGCGCCTATGGTTCATGGCGCTCTCCACCTCAGACCTCGTGGCGGACAGCCTGTCGGCATCCTCCGTTGGACGAGTATCCGGCTCGCGTCTTGCGATTGCCTCCCCCTCCAAACCAGGTGTTGGAGCCTGGCTGGCAGAGGCTTGGTTGGCAACCTCTCCGCCCATAGTCCGGCGAGCACTCTTTCTCTTGCAAAAGTCATGAGCATTCAAACACCCCCTGGGAATCCTTTTCCTAAATAACAGTCGCAAGCTATACCGTTGTGGTGACGTTTCGATCCACGCCGCACTCCTCTTCCGCCTGCTGGGCCGGACTGACCCTTGTTGGCCAGCCGCCGTGGGCTCGGCTTCCTGCCTTGAAGGCACCTCCTGCGAGACACCATTGTATATGGTGTTCAGAAATGCGCAAGGACGAAATAATGGTGTCAGGACTTCGGTCACAATCACCTGAGGAGCCGGAGATAGGCCGGGGTAGTCAGGCGTAATGGCGACTAGAGCATTGTCCATGCTGAGTTGGTGGAACACCCCGTCGATTAGCTTCACCTTTATGTCTGGATCCTCTTCGGAGGCCGGATCAAGGGATCTTTCTGGATCCTCGGGTTGTGCAGCCGGACTATGTATGCCCTCCACATCCTGACGCAGCTCCTGCATCGAAATCGTAATGTAAGGTACTTAACTTTGAAAGCATGGGTCGGATAAACAAAATGTCCGCTTACCCAGCGCCGAGGGTTATTCATGGAGAACCCATTCAATGGGCTTGTCTGGAGGAAGTCCTCCTTCTCCCCCTTGTACAGGCCGGACAGAATCTTCACCAGATCTTCGGCCGATCCCGGCCCTCTGCGGCAATGACGGGTGACATCATTTTCCCTGTTGAAATCCCACATGGGGTGGCCCCTGTATTGCAGCAGCTGCACCCCCCGCATTATGCACGTGGCCATGACTCCAATCATGGTCAATCTGGAATGGGCCAGCAACCTTATCTGGCCCATCAACTAATGGACGCCCTTGTCTTCCTCCAGTCGAGGGCTCCGCGGGCGCCAACTTAGGCGTTTCTTCAGAGGAGCCTTGCTGAACTCTGTGAGGCCGATCCGAACTAGGTCCGGCAGTGGAGCATCTTCTATGTAAAACCATTCCGAAGGCCAGTCTTCGGACGCCTTCTTTGGGGTTCCGGATGGATATCCGGTCCCGGCGATGCGCCATATTTCGGCACCGCCCACTTGATATATTGACCCCTCGTGAGAACGGGGTACGAGGCAGAATAGCCTCTTCCACAGCGCAAAGTGGTGCTCGATGCCCAGGAATAGCTCGCAAAGAGCTACGAAACCCGCGATATGCAGAATAGAGGCGGGCGTGAGGTGATGGAGCTGGAGTCCGTAGAACTCCAGAAGCCCGCGGAGGAACGGATGTACAGGAAATCCAAGCCCCCTTATTAGATAGGTGACGAAGCACACCCGCTCTCCTTTAGAGGGACTAGGGGTGGCCTCCGCTTGCTTCCCACCTTTGTAGGTAGCCAGCCCGGCTCGAATCAGGACCATAAAGGCCGGAGGAAGACATCCCTCCGCTTGAAGCTTCACCAGCTCGTTGTGCGGAACTGAGCATCTCCTCCAATCTCCTGGCGGAGGGCTGGGAGCGCGAGAAGAGGAGTCGCGTCGACGGTCCATGATGGAATGGGTTTTCGGTCAGAAGCGCTCCGATGAGTACTCGCGGAAGAAGGATGGTGTGATTTGGATCTGGATTCTTATCTCTCTTATAGGCAGATTACTTGCGCAGCTAGGGGGTAAAACATAAAAGATACCCTGGCTTTTCGCATTCGTGCAACGCGTGGAAGAAGGCCATTATTGGGCATGGAAGCCAAGGAGCACAACATTTATAAGGGAGCCGGACACTATCCGGCAAGCACATGGAATTTGAAGGAGAACCCGCCTTGCAACGCCGAAGACTATATATGCGCTGGACTCGACGTCATTGAAGCCTGGTTAGGGGCTCTTGAGGAGTCCTGGACTAGGGGGTGTCCGGATAGCGGACTATCATCATCGGCCGGACTCCAAGACTATGAAGATACAAGATTGAAGACTTCGTCCCGTGTCCGGATGGGACTTTCCTTGGCGTGGAAGGCAAGCTTGGCGATACGGATATGTAGATCTCCTACCATTGTAACCGACTCTGTGTAACCCTAGCCCTCTCCGGTGTCTATATAAACCGGAGGGTTTTAGTCCATAGGACGAACAACAATGATACCATAGGCTAGCTTCTAGGGTTTAGCCTCCTTGATCTCGTGGTAGATCCACTCTTGTACTACCCATATCATCAATATTAATCAAGCAGGAGTAGCGTTTTACCTCCATCGAGAGGGCCCGAACCTGGGTAAAAACATCGTGTCCCTTGTCTCCTGTTACCATCCGCCTAGACGCACAGTTCGGGACCCCCTACCCGAGATCCGCCGGTTTTGACACCGACAATCATTTTGCAGATCCGGACACGGTCTACGTGTTCGATAACCACTTTGGAGTATTCGGAGAAGGAACCCACCTTGCAATGCCGAAGACAATACTGCGCGCTGGACTCATCGTCATTGAAGCCTGGTTCAGGGGCTACTAAGGGAGTCTTGAATTAGGGGGTATCCGGACAGCCGGACTGTATACATCGTCCGGACTATTGAAGCGTGAAGATACAAGACTCAAGACTTCGGCCCGTGTCCGGATGGGACTCTCCTTTGCGTGGAAGACAAGCGTGGCAATCCGGATATTGTGTCTCCTTCCTTGTAACCGACTCCATGTAAACCCTAGCCCTCTCCGGTGTCTATATAAACCGGAGAGGTTGGTCCTTAGAAGGCCGGTCACAATTACAATCATACCATCATAGGCTAGCTTCTAGGGTTTAGCCTCTATGATCTCGTGGTAGATCTACTCTTGTACTACCCATATCTTCAATATTAATCAAGCAGGAAGTAGGGTTTTACCTCCATTGAGAGGGCCCGAACCTGGGTAAACATCTGTGTCCCTTGCTTCCTGTTACCATCAGCCTTGACGCACAGATTGGGACCCCCTACCCGAGATCTGCCGGTTTTGACACCGACAGTATCCCTTTCGACCCATCTAAATACCACTCTATGATTGGTTCATTGCTTTAACTTGTGCATCTAGACCAGACATCATGTTTAGTGTATGCATGTGTGCTAGATTTCAAGCTTCCCGTAGGGAAAGTCATCATAAGGCGGTTGAGCATATTCTTAGATACCTTGTTCACACCCCAAAGTTGGGTCTATGGTACCCCAAGGATGCTAAGTTTGATCTCATTGGGTACACGGATGCGGATTGGGCTGGAGACAAAGTGGATCGTAAGTCCACCTCCGGTGCATGTCAATTTCTTGGTCGCTCCTTGGTAAGTTGGTCCTCGAAGAAACAAAATTGTATTGCCCGCTCTATCGCAGAAGCAGAATACATTGCAGCCGGCAGTTGTGCAACTCAATTACTATGGATGAGACAAACCTTGAAGGATTATGGTATCACTTATAGACATGTGCCTCTCCTATGTGATAATGGAAGTGCCATAAATATTGCTGAGAACCCCAAGGATCATCTCCGGACTAAGCACATTGATATTAGGTATCACTTCTTGAGAGATCATGTGGAAAAGGGTGATATTCACATCGATCATGTTGGTACAGATTTGCAACTAGCAGATATTTTCACCAAACCATTGGATGAAGCAAGGTTTTGTCGACTTAGGCATGAACTTGGTATCTTGGAGCTTGACAATATTATGTGAAATCTAGCACCCATTCATGCATTTAGGGGGAGACACTCAACTCATGAGTATCCTCACCCTATGAAATGCATAAAAAGAACAAACACTCTCAAAGCTACCATGACATCTAACTATGGTGCTTGATACGTCTTCAATGTATCTATAATTTAGATTGTTCCATGCTATTATATTACCCCTTTTGGATGTTTATGGGCTTTATTTTACACATTTATATCATTTTTGGGACTAACCTACTAACCGGAGGCCCAGCTCGTATTACTGTTTTTTTGCCTATTTCAGTATTTCAAAGAAAAGGAATATCAAATGGAGTCCAAACGGAATGAAACCTTAGGGAGCGTGATTTTAGCAACGAACGTGATCCAGAGGACTTGGAGTGCAAGTCAAGAAGCAACTGAGGTGGCCACAAGAGGGTAGCCCCCCCCTATAGGGCGCGCCCCCTGTCTCATGGGCCCCTCGGGCGGCCATTGTCGGTGTCAAAACCGGCGGATCTCGGGTAGGGGTCCCAGGCGTGCGTCTAGGCGGATGGTAACAGGAGACAAGGGACACGATGTTTTACCCAGGTTGGGCCCTCTCGATGGAGGTAAAACCCTCGTCCTGCTTGATTAATATTGATGATATGGGTAGTACAAGAGTAGATCTACCACGAGATCAAGGAGGCTAAACCCTAGAAGCTAGCCTATGGTATGATTGTTGTAATGTATGTTGTCCTCGGACTAAAGCCCTCCGGTTTATATAGACACGGAGGAGGCTAGGTTACAGTCGGTTACAATGGTAGGAGATCTACATATCCGTGTTGCCAAGCTTGCCTTCCGCCAAGCAAAGTCCCATCCGGACACGAGCGGAGTCTTCAATCTTGTATCTTCGTAGTCTTGGAGTCCGGCGGATAATGATAGTCCGCTGTCCGGACACCCCTAGTCGAGGACTCCTCGGTAGCCCTCGAACCAGTCTTCAATGACGATAAGTCCGGCGCGCATAATGTTTGGCATTGCAAGGCGGGTTCCTCCCTTGAATAATCCAGAGAAGATCATGAACACCAGGATAGTGTCCGGCTCTGCAAAAATAATTTCCACATTCCACCGTATAGAGAATAAAATATACACTAGCTCGATCTGCTGACGTATTATGTGGCGTGACATCACACCGCAACCCATCCTTTGTTTGAATCGTTTTTTACTACACCACCTCAGCACGTTTAGCGAAGCGGTTTCCTTGGCACGTCTTGTCGAAGCAGAGATCGTGTTCCCCTTATTCCGGGATCCTCATCAATACGTGCGTGGGTAACCCAACCGTTCCCGTCGCCACACCTCCTCTATCGAAGGGGAACCCCAAACGGTCATGGAGACGGCCCTTGGTATTTCTTCCCTTTATAAGAGGACCAAGGCTCGCCCTTGTTCTTCAATCTCGATCGAATCCCTTCCCGCTCCCGGTTCCGGCATCGAGCTTGATTGGCGCTTGACCCTCAACCATGTCGGCTCCGACCTCCGGGGCGGTGGATGCCCTCCTCCGTCACGGAGGAGGACATAATGAAGTTGCGTGAGGCCAAGTACACGGCCTCGAGGTTTCGCACAGTTGCCTGCCCAAGGGCAGGCCGTGCCCCCCGAGCCGGTGGCGTCGTTTCCTATCCCACCTCCGTCGGGGTTTAGGCTTCCCGACGGATCCCTTCGTGAGAGGGCTCTGTTCTCTTGTGGGCTGGACTTTCACGACTTGGCTCGAGTCCATCATCCATATCTCCGCATTCATTATCGTCTGCGAAGCCTTCCTCGCGTCATTCCCCACCGGCCTATGGTGAAGACCTTCAAGTGGAGCGAAGATGATCGGGGCGTCAAGCGAGTGGTAGGCGACCATAAGCAAAAGGTCGATGCCCGTGGCCGAGGTTCCTTCAAGAGGAACTTGGACTGTGCCAGCAGGAGTGGTTCTACATCACCGCTCCAAGGGCAGCGAGCAAAGCCGCCGCCCTCATTCCGCCGGGACCTCCATGGCCCGATGTCGTGGGTCAACCAAGGGCTCAGCGGGGGCCGTCAGGGCGTGCCCTCACTGCAGGGCGGTTCGAGGCGTCCAGCGAGGGAGATCGACCTGACCAAGGTGATGCGAGTTATGCTAATCGGGCATCTTCCGCCCTGCAAACGCCGTCCTCTCCGTCTACGGGAGTTTAATCCGGAGGGACCTCGTATTCTCCAACACTTTATGGGTGCGACACCCATGGAGATGTACAAGCTGTTCTTCGGACCGCAGGTTGCGTGTCCGGATTCAGCCGAGGACGCAGGCCTAAGCCGCGATCGCCCGGATACTCAGGTAAATAGCTCAGAGTCCGGACATTCTGTTTGTATGCCTTGCTAGAGTTCGTCTCCTGACCCTTTGTTCTTTACAGGAATGGGTGGCACGATCAAGGCTGATAAGGTGTCCGGCCCCCTCCTAGAGACCGCACTGGAGCCCGTGCTGGTTAGAATGTTGGAGGTCGCGCCCACAGAAGGGGGCGACGGGGAAAATAGAGGAGCTAATATTTTGCCCAAAGGGGCAACAGAAGAGGGAGCGACTAAGAACCCCTCCATTCAGGGGGAAAAGAGGACCGCCTCCAAAGATCCGGAGGCCAAAGCCCCTAAGCATGGGAAGAAATCCTCACCGGGGAGTCCGGCGTCCGGAGAGAATCCGGACGCGCAATCATCGCCGAAGGACCAGCCCTCCAACGAGCCGTGAGTATGAAAGAGGAAGTTAATTAGTAAGGAAATACCTTCATTTGTGCTTCTGTGGGTAACCGAAATATTTATATCGCAGTTCGGATCTGCAGCCTTCTCGAGATGAGTTCATCTTGAGGACCTTCTTAGGAGATGATGGAAGCGATCGCCTCCGTCCATGGCGCCACCAGATGAGGCGGCGAACCGAAGTGTCATCACGGAGGGTATCCCGAGTCGGAGGGCGGAGAGTTCGGCGCCTACTAGTGTCGGCGGAGAGGCGAAGAATCTGCTTGAGAGGCGTCCATTTGAGAAGATCACCGTGCGTTAATGCGTATGGTGATTAGAAGGATTTCGTCCGCCGAAAGCGGATTGCGTAATGCCGCCATGAGTTTGCTGGCGGGATTTGAGGTATGCGAAAATAACGCACCCCTTTGTCTTTTAACAGTTTTGCATATAAACATGCGCCCTGTATAGATAGTAGCCCCTGAGACTCAGTAGGTTGTCGGAAACGACAGTGTACCGAAGATCGAAATCTGAAGTAATGAATTCCGTCGCTCCTATGCAGGTGGCGGATTGTCCGGGGGCTAGCCGGACTAGTGAGTTGACCGAGTTAAATCGGCAACTTGACTTGGCAGATGCGGACATCGTGCTTGTCAACAGGCGACTTGACGAGTCGCAAGGTAAAATAGTTCTCCGCAGTCACTTTATTAAGGGGGTTGAAGCCTCCCTCTAATAAATTATATGCATTTGTACAGACGGTGCTGCTGCTGTGGAGAGCCTTCGGGCCGAACTTGCTCAGCTAAGGAGCAAGCCCGAAGGAGTGACGCTTGCTGCCTCGAGGGCGCCGAGGAGTTAAAAGCGAAAAGGCTGCGCCTTTGCCTAAGCGAGGCGGAGGTGGCAATTGGCCATGAAATTAAAGGATGCTACCAACATAATGAGGCTCTTGAAAAGGAGCGCTTATCAGAGCGGGAAGACCTGAAGAAGGCCACCGCCGAAGCCAAGGATGCCCGCCCTGCAATGCGGGCTATGAAGGAGGAACTACACCAGGCCGGAGAGATCGTGGCTGGCAAGCCTTTTCTGCTGTGTCGCCGGTTTATGGATGCAAAGTATGCTCAATTTGAGCGGCTGTGGAGTCCGGAGGATCCGTATATGGACTTAGCTGCAAGTGCGGCTGATGCCGTTAAGCACTTCCGGAGCCAGGAGGATCATGAGACGGAAGAGCTATATTGGTCTCAATTCCACAGTCCGGATCGCCCACTTCCATTGACAGACCGATTGGCCGAATGGGCCGAGCTAAATAGGTTGTTCGGACTTGCCATGACTGACATCGTGGCCCATGTCTGGCCAGAGAGGTCCAAGGCGACGAGCTACTTCGGCTTACTACAGCAATTCCTTGGGGCGGTGCCGCGTATAAAGGAGATGAAGCGGTCGGCCTGCATAGAGGGCGCGCGGATAGCTCTTGCCCGTGTGAAGGCGCATTGTCTAGAGATGGAAGCCACCGCTGTTGCTGCCCAGGGTTCGGATGAAGACCGGCTCCCTGCCGAGCACTATTTCGGGGAAGTTATGCGTGGCGCTCGTGTAATAGAGTCGCAGTGCTCGAAGGATGTAACGTTCAAATGAACGCATTAGTTTGTAAATCGATGATTATGTTATAACTGCTTTTTATACTTGTGCGTCCAAGTAGTAAAACTTCTCCTATGCGGCCGTTTGCAAAATAGTGCGTTTTCACACTTAATCCGACGTCTCGGTCCTGTTTAAGGAGGTGGTAGCGTAGCAAACTAGGCAATCCGGACTATAATGCTTTATCACTTTCACCTAGCCAGTGGAGCTCGAGGGTGGGGCTACGCTATAGCCCCTGGTGGCACCGCACATCTCCGGATTAAAGTGCGTAAGTGCTGACCGGAAGCGGTGCCGTCAAAGCGGAATTCTAAACATTCCGGTAGTTGATCGAGTGGTGACCGGTCTCTCATTGTATCATAATGATCGGTTTTCGGCTTTCTCTCTTGAGGTGCTCGCCACCGGCCCGGGCACTGTCGCGATAGTTCTCCTGGTGCGCGTTAGCCGATGATCTGAGCGTAAGGCAGCAAAACACAGGGCCGGGCAAACCCAACATTTGACCAAAGACATGATTGAGCCGATGCATATAATGCCTAACTTCGAGGCGCCGAACACTCCCTAAGGTGTTCGGTCTTTATAATAATGGGCGAACGATGCCTAAGCCCTAGTGTCGAATGCGGGCATGGTCTTACGAAGCGGCGATGCCAAAGCGTCGAGCTCGCTTTGGCTATAGGAAGAAACCAAGGAGAATAACAACAAGAGGCAGTAAAAAAGGTTTACGCGGGGTCTTAATCTGAAAAGAATCCTCTAGCGGGTCCCTCTTGCGTCTGCGCTTTGTGTCTCTGTTGCTCCGTTATCACGGGCGGGTATGAACATTGTTCATCTGTAGAAAGAGAGAGCGTTTAGTTTTAAAAACAATTAAATGCGGAAAATATGTAAAAATATAAATAATTAAAGCAGGGTTTGTATGAACCCGCGGTTGTTTATCTTGCGCAGCCCACGTGAAGGGTATGCGGCTAGGGAGCCCCTAACCCTCGGCGCGGACTCGTCTATCCGAGTCCGGGGTCTTTCAAAGTGACCCTAGCTTTGAAATGGCGCCACGCGGACCGGGCATCTTGAGTGTAAGAGGCAGCGTAATGCGGTATAGCGTTGAAGCGGACAAAAGCCTTACGTCCCAAGAGTGCTTGATATTCACTTTCAAATGGGACGATGTGAAAAATTAATTTTTCTCGTCGAGAATTGTTTGGCGATCCGAACACGACTTCTAGTAATATGGAGCCTGTGCACTTGGCGTAAGGGCCTGGCGTCACTCCTTTGAAGGAAGTGTGGCTGTGTCGGATTTTGGCAGGGTTTATCCCCATCCTACGGACTGTTTTTGAATACAGCAGGTTTAAGTCGCTGCCTCTGTCCATTAGAACATTAGTAAATTGTAATCCGTCTATTATGGGATTCAATATTAGGGGAGTCCGTCCCGCATTTCGAACGCTTCTGGAGTAGTCCATGTGGTCGAAAGTGATTGGTTTAGATATCCAGTCTTTACTGTTTGCTGGGTTGGACCGCGTGAAGCTCTTTTTAGAAAGTGCCGCACTATTTTTCCCTATGATCACATGAAGTGAGTTTACTGCTTTGACCCCTTGTGGGAAAGTCTTTTGTTTTCCGGTGCTCTGCTGGTGCGGTTTATCTTCTTAAGCAGCGTCGAGCCCCTTGTGTTCGGCATTTAGTCGGCGGACTGTTTAAAACCCAACATTTCTGTGGGTGTGATTTGCGAGCCTTAGAAGTCTTGTGGATTTGACATATCCGACCCAAAATTTTGTTTAAGTTGGACAATTAAATCCTTGTCATCCTTTAGAGGCTGTGTTTTATTATTGGGCATGAGCTTTTAAATCCGGCGTTGATTGCCGTGCTCTTTGGGCTTTTCTCTTTATTCGGCGCTGCTCTTTTCTGCGCGTGATTTTCCGTTCCATCTCTTATCTCGGATGTACTTGGGTCGCTGGTGCTGCATCTTGCTAACCAGCTATCCTCTCATGTGCGGGTCATGAGGCTTGTCGGTCACGGACATTGTCCTCGGTTTCTCTTGACGAGGTGCTGGCGAGCCATTCGTCTCGGACATTGTGCTTGAAAGCTACTAAGGCTTCGGCGTCCGGACAGTCGACTATTTGGTTCTTTTTGGGGAACCTGTTCCAGAATTTCCGCGCTGACTCTCCGGGCTGTTGTGTTATGTGACTTAGATCATCTGCATCTGGAGGACGGACATAAGTCCCTTGAAAATTTGCTCTAAACGCGTCCTCAAGCTCTTCCCAACTTCCAATAGTGTTTTCTGGGAGGCTTTTAAGCCAATGACGGGCTGACCCTTTGAGCTTGAGGGGTAGATATTTTATGGCGTGGAGATCGTCTCTTCTGGCCATATGTATATGTAGTATATAATCTTCTATCCAGACTCCAGGATCTGTTGTTCCATCGTAGGCCTCTATGTTGATGGGTTTAAATCCTGCTGGGAATTCATGGTCCAGCACCTCATCGGTGAAACATAGTGGGTGTGCGGCGCCCCTGTATTTGTGTGTGCCGCTATCATCGAACACTTGACGTGTTGCCTTACTTCTTGGGGCCTTCTCCTTTGGCCCGTAAATGGACCTGGCTGGGCCATCTATCCTTCCGAGTTCGTTGGTGGATTTATGTGTGGCGCCGCTTTCATAATTTGGCCTGTCATCTGGCCGTCTATCCAGCCAGGCAGCCCCTTTATTTTTGGACGGTGGAGGCTCTATGGCCTCCTCGTCGAATTCCGGTAGCAGCTTGCGCTTCGGGTAGTGATGGATTCATGTACCTAGGGTAGGGTCATAGGCCTGACCTAAACGTCCTACCCAAGGACACTCTCGAAGAGATCATCTTCGATCGACCAAAGAGGAACCCACTCGGTGGTGGAAGGACTCGACCATGGAAGACTCACTCGACCATGAAGACTCACTCGACCACGGAAGGTCGAAGGCACCTGCAGCATAGCGGCTTGTAATTTAATAGACTTAATGATAGTTAAGGCACTTTATGAGGCGTTACGATGCGCGCCAGACTTAATGTACTTTAACCTCTCCAATCGTGGGCTGGCTGGGGTCTGGCGCACTCTATATAAGCCACCCCTCCACGAGATAGAGGGGTTCGCACTCTTGTAATACCTACACTCATAATCCACTCGACCGCCTCGGGGCTCCGAGGCGTGGGGCTTTTACTTCTCCGAGAAGGGCCTGAACTTCGTACATCGCTTGTGTTCACAACTACTCCATAGCTAGGACCTTGCCTCTCCTTACCTACCCCCACTCTCTTGTCGGACTTAGAACCACGGCGGTTGGCGCCCACCTTGGGGCAGGTGTTTTAGCGATTTGTGGAGGTTGCAGTACTTCAGTACCTTCATCATGATGACTGCTGGAGTTTTGGTTGAGGCGCGAGATCCGTCTCGGTGCTCTCACCTTTGTCGCCGATGACTCCGCATGGCTCAGGAGGCTCCACTTGACATCGGCGCTCCCCATCCCGGGCGGCGCACTTTCGCGCATGTGTTCGCGGCGTTACTGCTGCGACAACCGTCGACCCCAGATCGGTCGACTCCTTATCGATCGCCTACCCGGTCTCCCACCAGCGCAAAAGCGCCTGGTGGTCGAGACTCCAGCGGTGGGTGAAGCACGCGTGGCTCGCCGGACAGCCACCGCCCAGGTCGCGACCATTGAGCCCGCGAGTCTCTCTCTGGCTGTTCGATCATCGGCGGCTCCGAGAAAGCTGCATCCGAGTGTGATAGCAGTGATCGGCGACGGAGATCCTCATGGTCGATGGCCCTCGCAGTCCTCCGGCTTTGCCCATGGCGGTGGAGCCGGGGGGAAATGACCCGTACAAAACACGAAGAGTACCGGCACGAGACACTCGACTCTGCGAGAGAGAAGAGCCGCCGCGAGGAACATGGATGCCCTGCATACTCCCATCGCGGAGAAACCCGAGGCTCGCGCCTTGGAGGAAGCACGTTTGTAAGCGTGGCTGAACGCTCGCTTGGAGAATCTTCAGCGAGCACTCGGCGGCAATGGCTGCAGCGAATCCCTGAAGCGGTCGGCGTCGACTCTTCCCACCGACTCGGGTATACCGCATGCCAATTCAGAATTTAGCAGTGCAACTCGTATAGCGAGTCCATCCAGCCGTCGATCGGAAGCTGGGAGAGGCTTACAGCGAATCGAGATTTACTCCGAGCAGCGGGACGAGAACTCAGCTGTGTCGCGATCGCGCGCAGGAGTTCTGATCGATCCGTCGCTGCGAATCTTATCGATCGGCTCACAGCCCCAGATCGTCTCCAGCGGCGAAGAAGCGCGACAACCGCGAGAGCGATATGGAACCGGGATGACAAAGCGTCGAGTACCCCTTTCCCCTCGAGGAAGGGTAAATGCGCTCCTCGGCGGCAAGATGATGAGCAACGATTCGATGCAGGCGAAGAGTTCGGTCGACCCGAGGAACCAGAGCTTTGACGCGATCCATTATCGTGCAAGGCTTGGTCGACGAGCAGAGCCCATCGGCGGACCGAGAGGATGCACCCACCAGCGATCGAGTGCATGTCTCGGTCGGAGTGTTTTAGCGAGGGCTATCGAGCGCAGATAATCCCCCAATTTCAGATTGGCAGCGAGTCGGCAAGTTCCTTTGGGAATCCAAGCACGAAACTTGGCTTGAAGATTACCAGTGGCTGTTCAGATTGGTGGTGGGAATGATGAGGTGGCCATGAAGCATTTGCCCCTCATGTTGGAAGGTTCGCGGAGCATGGCTGAATCGATTACCTCCTAGCGATATATACACTTGGGAAGATTTGTCCGAGTGTTCGTCGAGACTTTGAAGGGACTTGCAAGCGACCAGCTGGTTTGTGAGCTGCAAGTTTGTGTGCGAAGACCAATGAAACTCTCCGAGAGTACATTCAGAGGTGGATTACCTTGCACCATCTTGTGGAAAATGTGTCCGACCATCGAGCGGTTTGCGCCTTCAAAGATGGCGTCAAAACAGAGAATTGAGTTTGAAGTTTGGTCGAACTGGCGACATGACCACTGAGTCGTATGATGGAGATTGCTACCAAATGCATAACGGCGAGGAAGAGACCGACTCAAGCGGCAAATACAAGCCGAGTCGGTCGAGAGAAGGAATATCGATCGGAAGCGAAGCGCAAAGCCGAGCCAGCAGCTCTCGGAGAGGCCACGCCGTGACTTCGTGGGAAGTTCAAGGGAAGCCAAAGGATCACGGAATCCTAAGAAAGTAAAAGATAAGGAAGGCAATGGCGTGATGGATATGCCATGCCATATTCACACGAAGAAAGATGAAGAGGGCAACATCATTTACCGAAGCACACCACTGCCCGATGTCGACTCTGATCCAGCAGTTTTAGGGAAAGCAGTCTAAGGACAAGGAGAAGGAGCGAGACAAGGCCGGAGACAAAGAGGACAGTGAGGAAGAATATCCGCATGTCAACTCCACTGATGATCTTCGCTGATGTGGAAAGCAAAAGTCATTGAAAGTCATTAACCGTGAGGTGAACATGGTTGCCCAGTAAAGCCAAGTTATGTGAAGTGGTCCCAAACACCCATCACATTCGACCAATCTGATCACCGGTGACATTGCCACCCCTGGGCATAGCGTTGGTGGTCGATCCGGTTGTCGAAGGCACTCGACCGACGAAAGTCTTGATGGATGGTGGTAGTGGGCTGAATTTGTTATATGCGGATACATTGAAAGGGATGGGCATTCCGATGTCCCGATTGAGCACCAGCAATATGAGTTTCCACGGAGTCTTACCAGGGAAGAAGGCCAACTCACTCGGCCAAATAGCCCTGGACGTGGTTTTTGGTGATTCCAAGCACTTTCGCAAGGAAAAGTTGACCTTTGAGGTTGTGGATTTTCAGAGTGCATACCACGCCATTTTGGGGAGGCCAGCCTATGCACGATTCATGGCTCAACCATGCTACGTGTACCTCAAACTGAAAATGCCAGGACCCAAGGGAGTGATCACTGTCACCGGCGATCGGAAGAAGGCAGAAGAGTGCTTTCAGAAGGGCTCGAAGATTGCTGACTCCCAAGTGACAGCGGTCGAATTCGACGAATATATGCAAAACGCAGATCCGAGTGATTTGTTACGATCCAAGAAGCCAGCCACAGAGTCTGCATTCCAGTCGTCTGGTGAGACGAAGCCAGTCCATATTCATCCGACTGATCCAAATGCAGCCCCGACCCACATCTCCTGGCGCTCGACCAGAAATAGGAAGAAGCGCTCATCCAGTTCCTCCGTGAGAACTGGGATATTTTCGCATGGAAGCCAGCTGACATGCCAGGTGTTCCCAGGGAACTGGCTGAGCATCGCCTCCGAGTCGACAAGTCGGCGAAACCGGTTAAAGAGCATCTTCGGCGGTCCGCCGTCCAGAAGAGAAAAGCTATTGGTGAAGAAGTGGCTCGACTGTTGGCGGCAGGATTTATCCGAGAAATATACCACTCCAAGTGGCTCGCTAATGTCGTCATGGTTCCCAAGAAGGACAACTCACTCCGCATGTGCATTGACTTTAAGCACATCAATCGGGCCTGCCGAAGATCATTTTCCTCTCCCGCATAGATCAAATTGTTGACTCGACGCGGGGTGTGAAGTGTCTTTCTAGATGCATATTCCGGGTATCATCAGATCCGTCTGTATGGACCCGATGAAATAAAACAGCTTTCATCACTCCATTCGGTGCTTACGCTATATCACCATGCCATTCGGCCTCAAGAATGCGGAGCCACATTTATGCGAATGATTGAAGTGTCTTCTCACTCAAATCAGTCGGAATGTGGGCGTATATGGATGATATCATCGTTAAGTCGCGAAAAGGTTCCGACCTGCTTGCTGACCTCGCCGAAACATTTGCCAACCTCGGAAGATGCGATATCAAGCTCAATCCGTCAAAATGCACATTCGGAGTTCCGGTGGCAAGTTACTCGGTTTTCGTTTCGAGCGAGGAATCGGCGCTAATCGAGAGAAGATCGGCACTATTCTCCGAATGAAACGCTGCGGCGAGTGCACGGCGTCCGAAGCTTCTTGGATGCTTGGCGCATTAAGTCGATTCATCTCCGACTTCGGTGAAAAGCGTTGCCTCTTTACCGACTAATGAAGAAAGGTGACAAGTTGAGTGGACTCGAAGCTGATGGAGCGTTTGCCGAGCTAAAAGCTCGCTCTCCACCCAGCCGGTGCTTGCTGCTCCAATCAGCAAAGAGCCTCTGTTGCTTTACATTGCAGCCTTTGGACAAGTTGTCGATCTTGTGCTTACGATCGGCGGGAAGAGGAAGGAAAGGCCTTCAAAGTTCAGCGCCGGTGTATTATTTGTCGAAGTCTTGACTCCATCCAAGCAGAGATATCCTCATTATCGAAGCTTGTGTATGGTATATACATGACCACAAAGAAGGTTGCTCATTATTTCTCCGATCATTCTATCACGATCGTCGCCGACGCTCCTTTATCGAGAGATCTTGCATAACAGAGCGCAACGGTCGAGTGGCGAAATGGGCGATTGAACTTCTTCCCTTGATATCAAATTCGAGGCAAAAGCCATTAAGTCCCAGGCTATAGCGGATTTCCTCGCCGAGTGGATTGAACAACAGCAGCCGACTGAAGTTCACTCGGAGCATTGGACCATGTTCTTTGACGGCTCCAAGATGCTGAATGGTTACAGTCTTTGGGGTTGTTTCGGTTTCCCCAGAGGAGATAAGCTTAGGTATGTGCTCCAAATCCACTTTGATTCCTCCAACAATGAGGCAGAGTACGAGGCCCTCTTATATGGATTGCGCATGGCCATCTCACTCGGCGTCCGTCGCCTGATGGTCTATGGCGACTCGGATCTAGTGGTTAATCAAGTGATGAAGGAGTGGGACATGAGAAGCCCAGCTATGACTGGATACTGCAATGCAGTGAGGAAGCTGGAAAAGAAGTTCGAGGGGTTGGAACTCCATCACATCCCTCGACTGAAAAATCAAGCAGCAGATGACCTGGCGAAGACAGGCTCCAAAAGAGAAGCCATTCCGAGTGGTGTATTTTTGGAGCATATACACACTCCGTCAGTCAAAGAAGATCCCTTCACAGAGGAAGCTCCACAGCCCAAGAGTGCCACGGACTCGACTGAGGTTGAGGTCCCGGCAGTGGTCGACTTGGTCATGGAAGTTTTAGTGGTCACTCCCGATTGGACAATCCCATACATTGCTTATATTCTGAGGAAGGAACTCCCAGAGGATGAGGAAGAGGCTCGACAGATCGTCCGTCGATCCAAAGCCTTTACTGTTATCAAAGAGCAGTTGTATAGGGAAAGCACGACGGGAGTCGGACAGAAATGCATAACGCCAGAAGAAGGTCGAGTCATACTCAATGACATCCACTCGGGGACCTGTGGTCACCATGCGTCCTCTCGGACCATTGTAGCCAAAGCATACCGAGCGGATTTTCTTGGCCAAGAGCAAATGAGATGGCGAAAGAAATAGTGGACAAGTGCGAAGGATGCGGTTCTACTCCAATATGTCACACAAGCCTGCGTCGATACGAAGACCATTCCACTCGTCGGCCTTTTGCGGTATGGGGTTGGACATGGTCGGTCCTTCTTGCGAACAGGTCGGGCGGTTTCACGCATGTCTTGGTAGCGATCGACAAGTTCACCAAGTGGATTGAAGCTAAGCCAATCAAAAGTCTTGGCCTTGATCTGCTGTTTCCTTCATCGAGCCGCGTTCAGATATGGGGTCCGCATAGCATTATCACGGATAATGGGTGAATTTTGACTTCGAAGAATTCAGGGATTTCGCAGCGCCCAAGGCACACGAGTTGACTACGCCTCGATCGCCCATCCACGGTCGAATGGACAGCGAGCGAGCCAGCGGATTAATCCTCAAAGTGCAAGCCCGGATCGATGCGAGATCTCAAGCATGCGGCTGGAGCTTGGGTTGTGAACTCCCTTGATGCTTTGGGGTTTGCGAACCACGCCTAATTGGTCGTTGGGAGAACTCCTTTCTTCTGGTCTATGGAGCGAAGCAGTCCTGCCAAGTGATCTCCTTCACAATGCTCCCCGAATTGAACTTTACAATGAAGCAGAAGCTGAGCAAGCGCGTCAGGATGCAGTCGACCTCTTGGAAGAGGAAAGGGAAATGACTACGATCCGCTCGACCATCTACCAGCAAGACTTGCGTCGCTGACGCCGAAATGTGAGAGGTCGAGCCTTCCAGGAAGGGGATCTGGTCCTTCGAGTGGATCAGCAGAAACAACATAAGCTCGCTCCCTCCTGGGAAGGGCCCTTCATCGTCACAAAGGTTCTCCACAATGGGGCATATCGTCTCTACAGCGTCGAACACAATATCGAAGAGCCCCGAGCTTGGAACGCGGATCTGCTCCGCCCGTTTATACTTAAAGTTTTTCACTCGGAAGAGTTGTAATAAAATATACGTAGTTCATGGGCTTGAAATAATAGTGTCATAATTCCTTCGTAATTTTTGTCACTTTTTTTTTGTCGATAAAATTTTCCCCAGTGGGTGGCTTAATCGCGAATCCGTTTAGCCTAAGTTTGTACAAATCCTACCGAGTGGTAAGCGGACTTCCATTCGGAGGCTTAGCTGCTGAATCTGCTTCGCCTAAGTTGTAAAAATCCTACCGAGTGGTAAGCCAGACTTCCACTCGGAGGCTTAGCTGCAGTCCAGTACTCGCCTAAGTTATTAAAAATCCTACCGAGTGGTAAGCCAGACTTTCACTCGGGGGCTTAGCTGCAGCCCAGTGCTCGCCTAAGTTATTAAAATCCTACCGAGTGGTAAGCGGACTTTCACTCGGGGCTTAGCTGCAGCCAGTGCTCGCCTAAGTTATTAAAATCCTACCGAGTGGTAAGCCAGACTTCCACTCGGAGGCTTAGTGCAGTCAAGGACTCGCCTAAGTGTAATGTGTACCCATAAGGAGGGCGAGTGCAGGTCATTGCGACCCTCTCCTCGAGCTACACGGAAGTGCAATGTGTACTGCAAGGAGGGCGAGGTGCAGGTCATTGCGACCCTCTCCTCCGAGCTACACCATAAGTATGATGTGCATTCGCAAGGAAGGCGAGGTGCAGGTCGATTGCTACCCTCTCCTCCGAGCCGCCACAAATACAACGGAAATCCTACCGAGTGAAGAGCAAACCTCTCACTCGGGGCTTAGCTGCAGCCAGTGCTGCGCCTAAGGTATAAAAATCCTACCGAGTGAAGAGCAAACCTCTCACTCGGGGCTTAGCTGCAGCCAGTGCTCGCCTAAGGTATAAAAATCCACCGAGTGAAGAGCAAACCTCTCACTCGGGGATTAGCTGCAGCCAGTGCTCGCCTAAGGTATAAAAAATCCTACCGAGTGAAGAGCAGACCTCTCACTCGGGGGCTTAGCTGCAGCTCAGTGCTCGCCTAAGATATAAGAAATCCTACCGAGTGAAGAGCAGACCTCTCACTCGGGGGCTTAGCTGCAGCTCAGTGCTCACCTAAGATATAAGAAATCCTACCGAGTGAAGAGCAAACCTCTCACTCGGGGGCTTAGCTACAGCCCAGTGCTCGCCTAAGGAATAAGTCATTGCGATCGGCATCTCATTGTTAACCTGCAAAGGACAATACAAGCCAAGAGCAATCATATCCAAACATCAATCCAAATTTAGGTTGATACCTAAAAGAACCGAGAGTGCTCGGGCACTAAGCTGTTAAGGTTTTATCGGTTACAACTCCACTCGACATACCGAGGCAAATTTAAAGTCAAGGAAAGTTTTTTACCCCTCCTATGGAGGCTGGATGGAAGCAACGAACTCGTCAAGGCCAATCCCGTCGCAATCCGTGTAGCAGCAGCGATGAAAGTCTCCATGAAGGTCCTGAAGTCGTGTTTCTTGGTGTTGGCCACTCGGAGATCATGGCTTATCTTCTCGGGCATCCTTGCAATGGACTCGCGCCGGACACGAGCGACATCTGCGCCACACCGAGTCAAGACTTCTTCCACTCTTGCACTCGGTCAGGGACGGCGTTCAGTCGAGCCATCAACGACTCGAGGTCATTTTGGTGTGTCTCCCTGGGCCAGAGCGTCGAGTCGATGCGGGACGTAGCAACCTTCAGCCTTGCGAGGTAATCCACAACAGCAGCAACACGGGACTCCAGTCGGAAGATGTTCATGGCAGTTTCATCATTTACCGGAGAATTGACAGGGTCAAGGTTCGTCTCCAGCTGGCTGGTTTCTTCTTCAAAGTTGCGACAGAACTCTGCAAAGACAAAACCCGAATCAAGAAAATAGTCATTGGGAACATAACAGGTTGGAGGAATTGGTCGAGTGAAGAAGATTACCTTGAGCATAAGGAACAATTTTTAGCAAGACCACCAAGAAGCCTTCGGTCATTCTTCTTCCCGGTCAACTGGTTGATCCTCTCGGTCGAGTAGTCTTGTCGACTTCGATCGATCAACATCCTTGGTGGCAATGGCCGAGCAGCCTTGATTGGTATTTTCTGTTCGAGCTTGGTGGTGAGGCTAGCTTTTCATCAACGAGCTTGATCTTCTCGGACAGCTCAAGCTCCTTCTTCCTCTGGGCCTCCTTCACCTTGCACGTAAATTACAGCAAAGTCAGGTTTGAAGCAAATGAGGGAGAAAAGAGTCGTCAAGTCTCACCAAACATACCTTTGGTCTCCTCCTTTGCCTTCGTCGATTCTCCTGCACTAGCTTCAAGTCCAACTCGAGCTGAATATGCTTCGCTCCGATTCATATATAGCGGCGCAAGATCACAGGATTTCTCTGAAGAGTCAATCGACAAAATGTCAAAGATGATTCACTTCGAGTGAATAAAGAAAAATGATGCGTTTCTAAGACTACGATCGAATGCAAGCATTCGACCTTAGTCTCGGGACTACACCCGGTGGGTGCACTCAGCGTGCCCCCACTTGGTCTTATTCAAACGAGTCGACCGATCGACCAAAAAAAAAGTCGACGATCGACCAAACTTCTTGACTGTAATCAAGCGCCGTGATCGACCACGATCTCGGGGACTACACCGGTGGGTGCACTCAGCGTGCCCCACTGGTTTGTAAACCCATTCGTTTCATTCGAGTGATGATCAAGTATTTACTTATAAAGCCTAAGACCGATTCGCCAGTGATCGACCTTATATGGGGACTACACCCGGCGGGTGCACTCAGCGTGCCCCGCTAACACGGAGTTTTTACCAACACACCCGGTGGGTGACTGCTATAATTCGAAAGAAAAGTTTTGATAACATATCCTAACAGAGCAGCGGTGGTCGATCGACTGAACGTTGCTCACGAAGGCGGAGCTGGCGTCGAAGCTGCTTGGCTCGCATCCGAACAATCTTCACTGCTCCATCATGATCCTGCTTGACGGATCGCCTCCTTAGCAGCACTAGCCTGGTCCTCCGGGGCGTGGTGCGTGGCGAAGATCGAAGGCTGCCCAAAGCACTCGGCGAAGTGGGTCGAGCACTCGTCAACGGCACTGCGAAGGACACGGTGTGTCGAGTGCCGGCCTCCCCTTCCGTCGCAATGGTCTCGGGCGCCATCACATCTTGGGCTGCTTGGCCAGTAGATGCCTTCCTGCTCCTAGTCCTCAATGGTTCCTCATCCTCATCATCGTCGTCGGGAAGGGTGATAATGTCATTGGTTGGAGCTTCAGAAAAAAGTCAAAGTCAGAAATTATGAATCAGTCGACCAAGAACAAGATTTAAAGTTGCAGTACCGGGATTTGAAGTCGCCGCATCCTCCATCTCATGGTCCTCAGCCTTGCACGAGGTTTGAAATCGCTTGACCTTTGAAGTTCCAAAGAATCGATTGACCAGTTCAAGTATCAACCGAGATGAAATTAAATGCAGAACAAGAAGACTTAGGTGATTCGTTTACCCGATATGGTGGGGATGGACACTTTCATTTTTGGCAAAGGTTTGGTTGGCTTCAGCGGAGCTACCTTCGACCGCTTGGCGCCTTCTCGGTTGGCACCGGAGAAGCGGTCGAGGCGTTTGGTCGATTGCGAGGCGATCGCAACTCCTACAGCGTTCATCAAAGGGTCGTGCACAAGTTTTGACCGCCTTTCGGCAGCGGTGGTGCAACCTCCTCCTCTTCATCCTCGTCATCATCATCCTCGTCATCATCATCGTCGTCGTCGTCATCTTACGTAGGCGTCTGAATCCCACTCTTCACGGCTCTCGCCCCGCTGGCTTCCCCCTCCTCGATCGGTCTGGCGCCATTGGGCATTGAGTATAGCTCGGTAAGGGCCTGAAAATATCAAAAGCGAGCTCGGTCGACCAAATCACGAAACACATTCGACGGATATACAATGGAAAAGCAGAGCAAATGTACCTTTTCCGAGCGCTGTTGTGGTCAAGTGGGGAAATCCTCCGGGATCCGCGAGGTTGTCCTTGTTCGATGATCGTGGCCATCCATCTTTCCACTATGGCATCGTCGACGCCTCTCGGGTGGACGCGAGTCTCGTCTTGATGCCTTGATACAGCCACATGCGATGGCTCCGAACTGAAGAGGCTGGATTCGCCCCGAAGAAAAACCTCCAAGAGGTCCATGCCGATCCGCCATCCCGAACCAGCTGCACCACGCGATCCATCAACATCTTCACCTCAGCTCTCTCTGGAACCACCTTGAGGAGGAGGGCATTCACTCGACTCATGGTGAATGCAGGAAGACCCGGTCGTGTCGGCGTCGTTCGTTCCGGCGGTAGAACCAGGTCATTGCCACCCTGACCGACTCGGGAAAAGACATAGCTAGGAAGGTGCTTTTATTCCTCAACTGGACCCCTAAGCCACCGCACATCTGAACTACTTGGGTCTTCTCGTCACGGGGCTTGCCTTCTTCACGGTCGAGGCGGCATGTGAAGATATACTTGAACAAACCCAAAGGCGGTCGACAACCCAGGAAGTTTTCGCACATAGACACAAACGCAGCAAGATACGCGATGGAGTTTGGGGTAAAATGGTGGAGCTGGGCTCCGAAGAAATTCAGAAAACCCCGAAAGAAAACACTCGGTGGCAGCGAAAATCCTCGGTCGACATGGGTGGCCAGGAGCACACACTCACCCTCTTCCGGCTGAGGCTGCCACTCTTGGCCAGGAAGCCTCACGGCGCCGTGGGGTATCAACCCGTCGTTGGCCATATCGAGGAGATCCTTCTCCTTGATGGTCGACTGGATCCAATCTCCCTGGACCCAGCCCTTCGGCAAGCGGGATCTCGACGAGGAACCGCATGGTGGTAGATCTCCCCTTCGCCTTCTCGCCGCCGACACCTTCTCCGCCGCCGGCGCCTTCTTCATGCGCTCAACACCGCCATCTTCTCTTTGCCCATGGCTGCCGGCGGAATGCGCGGGGAGAGGAGGTAGCAGGAGCAGCAGCGATTCGGAGGGCGGAGCGAAGAGAGCAGAGGAGGAAGAATGGGGTCTGCGAAGCCCATGAGTCGCATTTATAGCATCCCTTCCAAGTGGATGACAGGTGGACCAGAACAATCTAATCATATCCCGAACATTTGCACTGCGCGATACGTGGCGGAAAAAGCGGCGCGGAAATCGAGGTGTCCCTGTTATGTCCCATCCGAGCGCCGCAGTCCGTTCCCCTTCGCGCGCTTCCTAAATTTCGTATCCCGCGAGATCCGCGAGGGACAGATCGGTCTGTCAAGTGCGAGATTTCCTGCGATCCGTCGCTCGGGAATAGCAAAGTAAAAGAAGGTCACTCGACTAAAGAACAAGAATGGATCAAGTCGACTGAAGAAAAGTTGCTTGTTATCAACAGAGAAGATCTTGATCCAAGACAACACGTAGCCCGACGCATAAAAGGCAATCGAAACAACGTCAACTCCTCCTTCACTCAAGCCTCAATCCATTCGGGGCTAATGATGGATTCATGTACCTAGGTAGGGTCATAGGCCTGACCTAAGCGTCCTACCAAGGACACTCTCGAAGAGATCATCTTCCGATCGACCAAAGAGGAACCCACTCGGTGGTGGAAGGACTCGACCATGGAAGACTCACTCGACCATGAAGACTCACTCGACCACCGGAAGGTCGAAGGCACCTGCAGCATAGCGGCTTGTAATTTAATAGACTTAATGATAGTTAAGGCACTTTATGAGGCGTTACGATGCGCCCTGGACTTAATGTACTTTAACCTCTCCAATCGTGGGCTGGCTGGGGTCCTGGCGCACTCTATATAAGCCACCCCCCTCCACAGATAGAGGGGTTCGCACTCTTGTAATACCTACACTCATAATCCACTCGACCGCCTCAGGGCTCCGAGACGTAGGGCTTTTACTTCTCCCGAGAAGGGCCTGAACTCGTACATCGCTTGTGTTCACAACTACTCCATAGCTAGGACCTTGCCTCTCCTTACCTACCCCCCACTCTACTGTCAGACTTAGAACCATGACAGGTAGCTCTTTGATTGGTGGCCATTGTCGTACTTGTCTGCGGTTTTGAGCACTTTGCTCCATCTCATTCTGAGTGTGTCTTCCGCTGTCTTGAGCCTCCGTTTTTCCTTCTTTAGGCTTCTTGTAGTACTGACGAGTCTTTTCCGAAGGTTTTTGCTCTCTGGCGACGTGTCCGGCATACGGTCGTCCGGACTGTTGTTCTCGCCGGGCTTGGATTGATTATCTGACTCGTCGTGTTCGGACGGTTGCTTATTTGCATGTTCGTTGTCCGATTGTGAGCCCTGCCGTATCGCGGGCTCCTTGGTAGCGTTGTTGTCGTCGAGGCGGGACTTAGGGCGGCGTCTGCGCCGTCGTTTTGATCGTTTATTGGCGAGGTCATCTTCTGCCGCGGCCCGTTGGTCCTCGTTATCGCTCCCCTTTGGGGTATCCACCACATATATGTCATACGACGAGGTGGTCCTGCCGTGCCGTATAACCTCTGTTTTTTCTTCGTCTCCGGCATCGTCTTCCATAGCGTCGATGTCGTTGGAGTCGTAGTCTAGCATGTCGGTTAGATCATCGACAGTGGCTACAAAGTGGGTGGTGGGTGGGCTCTGAATTTCTTCGTCGTCCGAACCCCAACTATCCTGGCCATAGTCCGGCCAGGACTCTCCTGATAACGAGAGATGCTTTAGTGAATTCAAGATATCGCCAAAAGGCGAGTGCTGGAAGATATCCGCGGCGGTGAATTCCATAACCGGCGCCCAATCCGGATCGATTAGTAGGGGCGCGGGGGGTTCGGAGTTCGGCGAGGAGTCCGGCGCCTTGGAATCACGAGTTTCGCAGGGGACAAGATCGGTGTTGGCTCCATCGCCGTGGATGTTGAAGCCCCTGTGGCGGCGTCTATCCACCGGCCCTCGATATAGGCGATTGGCTCGGGCTAATGGCGGAGCGGATCCGGTGCGACCACCGAGGCCCGCTCGGTGGCGAGCTAGATCGAGCCCGTCGTCACGATGTGGCGCGATTTTGGCTGTGGCTCGAGTCCCGAATATCAAGTCTCCGCGGACATCGGCCGTGAAGTTTAAACTTCAAATCTGACCGACGGCCGGGCGTAGCTTCGATCTTCTCCGGATGGCCAAGTGAATTGGCCCGCATCGGCGGCCGCCGAATACGAAGATCTGTCCGGGGAGAAAAGTCTCACCCTGGACAGCGTCGTTGGTTGAAGATGCCATCAAGCCTATCGGTGATGACACAGAGGAACTCTCAATGAAAGCACCAATGTCGGTGTCAAAACCGGCGGATCTCGGGTAGGGGGTCCCGAACTGTGCGTCTAGGCGGATGGTAACAGGGGACAAGGGACACGATGTTTTACCCAGGTTTGGGCCCTCTCGATGGAGGTAAAACCCTATGTCCTGCTTGATTAATATTAATGATATGGGTAGTACAAGAGTAGATCTACCACGAGATCAAGGAGGCTAAACCCTAGAAGCTAGCCTATGGTATGATTGTTGTAATGTATGTTGTCCTACGGACTAAAGCCCTCCGGTTTATATAGACACCGGAGGAGGCTAGGGTTACACAGAGTCGGTTACAATGGTAGGAGATCTACATATCCGTATTGCCAAGCTTGCCTTCCACGCCAAGGAAAGTACCATCCGGACACGAGCCGGAGTCTTCA